>JAMWYP010000296.1:0-467491 GCA_025563575.1 Acacia pycnantha
TTGTTAGTTAGTACTCCTCCGGTCCTAATTATAAGACAACATTTGAAGTTTGTTTTGGTCCTAATTATATGACAACATTTTAATTTTTGTCAATTTCTTCCTAAAATACCCTTATTGATATGAATGATGGATTATGTGAAATCACTAAGGTAGTTGAAGTGCAAAAATTATATAAGGATACTTTAAAAAAATGAGCAAAATAAACTAATTTACCTATATATCCTTAATCCCTAAAAATTCGGTTAAATATGTCCTATAATTTAGGACCAAGGGAGTATCTCATTATAAAGATCAAATGGAGTATAAACCTGTTATTGCATTCTAAGGAAAACTAAATTCCATTAATTAATAAAGATGAGTTTTATTCTTACTTTATTAATTTCGGTTGTAGCCTGTCGGTAATATATATAGGATTTATACGACCTTTCCATTATTGGTGATGCAGCCCCACAAGAATTTAATTAATGGAAACAATTATAGGTTGATTTTTTTTTATATAACACATGGCAAAAGCCAAAGAAAACAGGGAAAGAAAAATTACACAGGAAGGGGAATAAATCCCAAACACTCCTACGTCAACCACAGCTCTCAAACCTAGGGGACAAGAACTAAAAATCTCAGACTTGGATAAACCCATCTTGGCTAGAAAATCAGCCACTCTGTTTAAAGCTCTAGGAGTATAGCATATGGAAACAGACCAATTTCTATCTACCAGCCCTTTGATCTGACGAACAAGGAGGCTACCAGAATGATAGGAGGAATCAGTCAGAATGTTGACAAGGTCTCATGCATCCGACTCAACAATAACTTTCCTGAATCCTAAATCCCTCACCCTCGGAGTATAGGTTGATGATTCCACTAAATAATCTAAATTAATATAGTCGAACGTTGTCTCTGGGTTCTTGTTCTGAATGGAATCTTTGTTATTGCTATGGAAATTAACCGTACAAGGGCTCCGTTTATATTACCCTTGGCTTCCTACACGTCTCAATTATTTTAATACTATTTTATTATTTTCATAGACAACCGAGCAAGGTTCTGAAACCCGACCGGTCATTGAACCGGTGGAGACTGGGTTAAGGGTCAGTGGGTCAGACCGGAGTCAAACCGGAGTCAGATCGGTGTTAATTAAAAATATAATTTAATTAAATAGGTAAAATTATTTATATTTTTAATTTTTAATAAAAAAAATATTTGATGATCTGAAAGGATATGACATGACAATATACCTTGAAAATATGATAAGATGTACGAAGAGATCAGAATATGTGTGGCTCAAAAGTAAAAGGAGATTTTGACTAAAGAAGAAAAAAAAAACGTAGCAGGAGATCAAAGGCTTGGTTTAATTGGATAGACATGAGAGCAATAAATAAATCTCTCTTAAACTGTGTCACAAGCATGGCGTGTCAGATCTCTTAAACGGTGCCTTCTCTCTCCTCACTAACTCTTCCATATTATTTGATTTATTTCTGATCAATCTCTCTCTCTTTCTCCATTTCAAAACTCAAAGTCTCTCTCTTCTTCATCTTTCTTCGTCTCTCTACTTCATCTTCTTCATCTTCCTGTGGTGCTTTTTCCTTTCTCTGGCATTACAGGCTTCTCTTGTCTTCTCGTTTGTTTGCCCCTACTTCTCTGTTTCGTTGCTTCTCGGGTTGACAGTAACTTAGCTCAGATCTCTCTCTCCTCTCCTTTTATCTTTTCTTACCGTCGAGCCCACGGTGAGTTTCAATTTCAAGCAACTTTTTTTTTTTGTTTAAAAAACCAGATAGTCCATGGCTCGGTCAAACTCGGCCGGTTTAGGCCGAGTTGACCGAGTTGACTCCGGTCGCTCGGGACCCCGAGTTTGCCCCAACCTCGGACCAGGTTTTCCGAGTAGGTTCCCGGTCTCGGTGCTCAACCGGCTGTCTCCGGTCTCAACTCGGCCTTGTCCGGTCCGGGTTTCAGAACCATGCAACCGAGGGTGAAAGAGATGGGACCCGCTTGCGCTCCTATACTTTTACACTGAATCATTTTTGGCGCAAAACATGAAGTTAATTGGTCCTTTTTTTTTTAATATTTCAGTATACATATGGGTACTAAAAGATACTCTAGGATACTGAAATAATATTTCATGATCTTAAAAAATTATTTTAGGATTTGGGGAAAAAAATTTAGGGTACTAAAAAAATATTTTAGGATCTTGACTTGTACTAAAAAATACTTTATGATCTTGGAAAATTATTTTAGAATCTTAAAGAAATATTTTAGGATACTGAATGGTACTAAAAAGATGGTTAATGATCTTGAAAAATAATTTTAGGGTATTAATCTGGTACTAAAAAGATATTTCATGATCTTGAAAATTTGTTTTAGAGTACTAATTAGTAATCAAAATATACTTTAAAATATTTTTTCAAGATTCTAAAATAATTTTTTAGATGATGAAGTATTTTTAGTACTTGTGTCAAGATTCGAGTATCTTTTTAATATCCTTCAGTATCCTAAAAAATCATTTCAAGGTACTGACTAATATTTTACAAATACTTCAAGACAATGAAATATTTTTTAAGTGCCCATCAATATCTTACAGTATATTTTTAGTACTGGTTCATATCTTGAAATATTAAAAAAAAAAAAAGACCAGCTTCATATTTTGCGCGAAAAACGAAGCAATTTATTTATAGGTATAGACTTATAGTAGCGCATCGGACGATTTATGCATGGGACGAAAGCCACGTCCGAATGAGATGACCGACGGGATTATCGTAAAAAAACTGGGACCATTACGTAGCCTAATTATTTGATGCACTATTATTTAAAACCACATATTTCCACATGTGGTGCATGTGATGTTTCCCAGCAGGCCAGCAACGATTTAAGAAATGGAAACTCTCAAATTCTGCGAGAACCACTACTCTTGCTAGCTGGCTTCATCATTCATAAATTATGCGGGAAGCACATGGCATAATGACGACGGACATGGCAGTTCAAGACTATCCACGTGGAAATCAAAGTCCCTATCGGCAGCTGGGCTCACTCTCATTTCTTCGATAACCACGGAAATTCCTGGTATGTGATGCAAACCTCTTCTCTTCCAATGAGCACTTGTGATTCCTCGACAAATGCAACCAGAAGTTCTTATGAGGTAGCACGGAGGATCAACAAAAAATACATTTGGTTGCATGGGATGCTATATGTAAGCCTAAAGCTAGAGGTGGTTTGGGACTCCGTCATGCCAAAGACCAAAATAGTGCGTATCTTATAAAGCTTGGATGGAGATTAGTAACCAAAAGGGATGATTAGTGGGTGAATATTATCCGGAGTAAATATAATTGTGGAAGTGATAAACTCCCAAAAATCGACATGAGAAAACCAAGGTCAAACTTGTGGAGTGGAATCAAGAGAACGTGGGGTAAAGTGCAGGATGGAATTGAGATTTTGGGGAATGGGCAGATACGATGGAGATGGTGCAAGAGTGGGGAGTTCTCTGTCAAGTTGGCATATGATTCTTTAAAGAATGAGGTAGCATCTCCTGATAGATCCAATGTGGGGAAAAATTTGGAAATTGAAATTACCGGAAGGTGTAAAGTTTTCGCATGGCTTGTATTACACAAACGATTGCTAACTAATGCCTCTAGATACAAGAGAGGGCTCACTAGTGATAGCCGGTGCCCAGTATGTGGCGGCGAAGAAAATCTCCAACACATGTTGAGAGATTGTCGAGAAACCCTTAACCTCTGGAAATGTGTGGTTCCTCATCGGCTTTGGAGCAAGTTTAGCTCCTTGCGGTTTGAACACCGGTTTCGTTGGAACTCTACCTACGGGACAGGAGGGTTGAGTCGAAGGAATGGAGACAAGGGTTTACTCATACTCGCGGTGGGTATGGAGACGTCGTAACATTCTTGTCTTTCAGGAAAAGAAGATCTCCAACCACGCTATTCTGAGTAGCGTCGATGCCACCATGGGAAGTATACCGGATGCTCATACCAGATTCTTCACAGCTAGTGGAGGGAAGGGGAAAGGGTGAGCGAGGGAAACCACATGGAAGCCACCACTTGCCAGGTTGGGTGAAAGTCAATAGCGATGGAGCTTTCACGCATTTCGGAGCTGGTGTCGCGTGTGGTGGCGTTGTCCGGGACGCACATGGTAATTTATTGAAGGGCTTCATGTTCAAGGGAATGGAAGGGGATAGTCTATCAGCTGAGCTATGGGGATGTCTTCATGGTCTGAAACTGGCTTGGGACTTGGGACATCGACAAGTTATCCTGGAGTCGGACTCGCGAAGCCGCATCGACACGATGAAGAAGGGAGTACATGACACGCACGCGGATTGGAGCGTTATTGCGAAATTCGGTGCTGTTGGAGAGGGATTGGAGACTTGAAGTTGAACATATTAATCGATGGGCGAATTCCACCGCAGATCACTTGGCGAAAGCTGCTCTATCAGCCATGACAGGCCTCCCTGTCGTCACGGGTACTGATGGGGTTCTAAATAGTCTGATAGATAAGGATAAGAGTTAGTTTTTTGTATGGTTGCATTTGTTTATAAACAAAAAACAAAAGAGCGAAGATCCAGTGATTCAGTGAACTTGTGAGTCTTAATACAGGCGATTCTTATGACGTCAATGCCAACACACATCATATACCGAATTCGCGCGGGAATGACATGCAAATTTTTTTTCACACACACAAAAGGATACACAAATTTTTACGTACGTGTTTTCTTTTTTGGTATCCCATCTAGTTTACCGAAACCTTCGGTTCCGACTAATCCTGATTTCACTCCGAGTTGGGCCCACGGTCGTAGGAGAAGAGCTTCCAACACTATTTTCTCCATTCTCACGCCTCGAACCGAGAACATGGTGGTGGGAGAGCAAGTCCCTTATCACTTGCTCCCAAGGATGTTGGTTTTACGTACATGTTTAAATTACTGAGTGCATGTTTGGATAAGTTGGGCTTAAAAGAGATTTTGGACAGAAAAAATTTAGCAAATAGGATTTTGGGTTTGGATGCTATTTTTTTAAAGGTAATTTTGACTAAATAAAAATATCTGAATGATTCTAGTCATAATTCGTTCTATCTTGGAAAATTAATAAAAACAATATAAGTTTTATATGATGCCTTTCTTGACTAACTACATTTTATATGATATAAAATTTGATCTATCAATTAGTTAATTTAAGTAAATATTGTTATCATAAGAAATGAAATGATAAAACAATATTTTCTATTTTAAAAAATCATATATTTATTTTCTAATATGATGGTTTTTATTATGGAATTTTTATTAGTAAAAATGATTTAATTCAAATATCTTAAATTGTCGACCGTACCTCAAATATAATGATTTTCAATAAAAGGGCATCTATGTGCGGAGGCGGACCAACGTTCATTGTTTCAGGCAAGTGCCCCCAAGAATTAGGTTTTTTGTTTTTTTAAAGAAATTCAAGTTAAAGGAGTTTGAATTTGTTACGGACCTAGTCTAGGCCCATTATCTCACTTGGCTAGTACAGGGGCAACTGGCGGCCAAGGGACTAACTAACCAAGTATACTCTATATATACAGAGGAAGGAGACGGGCGCCAGGTACACAATCTCTAAGCCCTGACTAATCTACATTCAGTCACACGGCACACACAACACCCCTTTAGGCGAAACGCCTGCTTGTGTACCGTGATCATACCTTCTCCTGAACGCTTGTCCCATAAGCTTACGGGAGGAGCACACAGAGATCCTATATCAAATCACCGGACCTTCAATAGGTTGGACATATGAGGTCCCGAACCGCTTCAGTGGCGCGACCAGTGGGGATCAATAAACTTCAATTCCCGTGACTACATGAGGATAAGCACTCGTGCTTCGGGCCAAAGACAATCGGAGGCGGATGCGGGAGACACCCGTCAACCACCACGTCAACCACCCCATAACGAGCAGCCGATTAACCAATACGATGGAGACCATTAGAAGGAGAAGATCGGTTATCTCAAAGCGGAAGACCCTTTGATTCCCAACAATGAACGACATCAAGAGGACAACCCTGTCCAGACACGGAGTCCTCGGCTCCACGAAACCAAGACCGTGGGCCACGAAATTCCAATTCGAGAGGCGCCGAGACATCCGCAGCCGAGCCGACTTTCGATCTCTTCAAGCCGGGATGCTTGCGATAATGAGACGGGTGGACAACATAGACAGCCGCCATACCCTTCACTATCGCCGAGCGTAAGAGCGGGAGAAAAGACGGACCCACACCCTTTCCAGTAGGGACTCGGGAAGATAAAACTTGGAGAGAGGACGACGATGACGAGCTCGGCTCGTCGCACGAGCGACGACAAAGGCGGAAACCGTCAACCGGCGGGAGGGCCAATAGGAGAAACCTAAACCGAGATGAAGAAGGTCGACCTCGGGCGAGGAACCATCGAGGTGACAGGACGATTCCTCCAAGTGGGTTCCAGATGACGGAGATATGTCGAGCCAAATGCACAATAGCTTTTTCTCAAAGGAATCCGAACGCCCGATTCCTCGAGAAGCTGAATTTGGGCGAGTTGACAAAGTACGACGGCACACAAGACCCGACGACTCATTTAGAAGACTTTGACGTTCACATGTCGGTTAGAGGTCTCAAGGAACCAATCGTGCCGCGGATCTTCGCCGCGACGTTAAAAGGGCCGGCGTTGAAGTGGCTCCATACTCTTCCTTTTGGGTCGATCCACAATTTTGAAGACCTGGCCGAGGCCTTTGAGTTGCACTTCGCAACTAGCAAACGGCAACCAAAATCCCAGATTCTCTGTCCAAAATCGAGCGGCGGGAGAATTTCAGCGCCTCCAAAGTTACCTCGATCGCATCAATCATGCGGTACTGCAGGTGCACGGACTCAACGAGGACGTACACGTTCACTTGTTGGTGGACGGCCTCGATAAAGAGTCCCGCCTGGCCGAATCATTCCTAAAGGAGCGGGCAAAAAATCTCAATGACTTCATAATTCGCTCAAAGAAGTAACACGGACGTCGAGCAGATGCGATGGCAAACCACCCCAATCCAAGGCGGGACCATGACAGAACCACCTCCCGTGGGTCGAGACTTCTCGATAACGAAATAGGGATTCCCGGGGAGGGGAAACAACAAGAGCCGGTGGCAAGTCCGATCGGCGGAGCAAGTACGAGAAATATTCGGCCACGACGGTGCTCTCGGTCTCAAGTATGGAAGGAGGTGTCAACAACCGAGATAAAGAAGGTCGATCGACCTCGTCTGTCTCTACCGAAGATCCGGGGTAGACCAATCTAAATATTGCTCGTTCCATGATGGTCGAGGTCATACAACTGATGAATGTTACGAGCTCCGTGATGCAATCGAACGATTTGTTCGTGAAGGCAAACTTCACCGTATGTCATAGAGCATCAAGGAAAAGGTGGTAAACGAAATACCAAGAACAGCAAGCGGGACTCCCCGAAAGTTCAAAAAGCGGGAAGATAAGCGCAAGGCCCACGAAGTCGATGACGAATTTCCGTGTTCTAATTCGTCGGCGTAACGTAATCGGCGGAGCAATGGGCGGAGGCGGAGATACATGAGCCGGCGAAGGAAATACCTTCGAGAAGTCCTATCCAGTCGAGACCAGACCAAAATTCAAGGAACATCACACCGAGGTAGCACGATCGCCTTTGTTTTTCAAAAGCGACGACCTCGACTGGGACGTTGTCCCAGGCCATCAAGATGGGCTAGTGATAACCGGGACAGCTCGTCAATTGCCGAGTCAAGCGGATATTTGTGGATGCCGGTAGCTCGGCCGACATACTAAGCGGAGGCGTTCAAAAGAATGAGCACAGACCGGACGACTTAAAGCCTTGCAAGACAACCCTCATCGGGTTTAATGGAGAACAATCGCGTCCGAAAGGATTTATCGACCTCAGGTTCACCTTGGAGTCAAAAATGCCTTCAAGTCCGAAAGAGTGCGGTTCATAGTGGCGGACTTCGTTCCACCCTACAACATAATCTTGGGAAGGCCAACCATTCACAAGTGGGACATCTTGGTATCTACTAAGCATAAAAACTCAAGGTGATAGGCAACCAAGGAACCGTGGTCACGGTAACGGGGATCAAAAAGAGTCTCGACAGTGCTACTTTGAAACCGTCGAGAATTGGGAGGGCGGATCTTCGTCACGGCCCCAAAGCAGGGCTTATCCGGACCGTTCGGACCGGGATTCTCCAGGCACGACGAAGTTAATACCGTGGAGTTAGACATCCGCGATGAGGAGGTACGCCTGGCGCGGCAGAGACCTGGAAGATCGGTGGTAGGAGACCTCTCCAGACCACTAAGATCGGCAAACACCTATCTCCGAACTTAAAAGCGGTTTGGTGGAGTTCTGAAGGAAAACGGGGATGTCTTCGCTCGGAATTCATCTCGGGTACTGGAATAGACCAAGTTTTGTTGTCACAAACTAGAAGTCTATCCGGGCTCAATCCCAGTGTCGCGAGTAGAAAGAGGAACCACGGACCAAAAAAAGGAAAGCATTGGAAATTCACATCCAAGAATTGCTTGAAGCCGGATTTATTCGGAAATTCAAGATACAACCTGGTTATCAAATGTGGTGATGGTAAAAAAGCCAAACGGGAAGTGGAGAGTTTGTACAGATTACAAGAACTTGAACAAGGTGTGCCCGAAGGACTCCTACCCAATGCCAAACATCGACCAGCGGTGGACAACGCCTCGGGATTCCAGCTCCTATCCTTTATGGACGCATATTCCGGATATAATCGAGATAGCGATGTACCCCAGAGGATCAGGAAAAAACGGCCTTCATTACTGAAAGAGCTAATTATTGCTACAATGTCATGCCTTTCGGATTGAAGAATGCTGGAGCTACATATCAAAGGATGATGAATAAGGTCTTTGCAGACCAGATCGGTCGCAATGTGGAAGTGTATATAGATGACATGATCGTCAAAACTTTGGACCAGCAACGTCATATACAAGACCTGGAGCGGACATTTGCCAAACTCGTAACCTACGAGAATCCGACGAACCCGCCAAGTGTGCTTTTTGGCGTCCCCGATGGAAAGTTCTGGGTTTCATGCGACTAACCGAGGCATTGAGGCCAACCCGGACAAATGTAGGGCGGTGATGGAGATGAAGGCTCCGAGTAATAAAAAGAAGTCCAGCAAGCTAACGGAAGATTGGCCGCCTAACAGGTTTTTGCCAAAATCGTAGAGAAGGCTTTGCCCATGTTCGAGCTCTTAAAGAAGGAGGCATCGGTGGAGTGGAATTCAAAGTGCGATGACGCATTTGAAGAGATAAAGCAATGTCGGCCAATCCTCCAGTCCTCTCAAAACCTCAACTTTGCGAGAATCTTTTCCTTTACTTATCCATGGCGAGGAGGCCGTCGGCGCGGCCTTAGTAAAGAGAGGCGGAACACGGACAAATTCCCTGTATATTTGTTAAGACCTTATTTCCAGGGTCACCATATTGTTGTTAGAACAAGCCAGCCTATTCGACAAGTCTTACATAAGCCGAACCTAGCGGGGAGGATGACTAATTGGGCGATAGAACTCTCCGAGTTCGACATCACCTATGAAGCTCGCCATGCAATCAAGTCACAGGCGTTGGCCGACTTCATCAGAGAGCTCACCCCGGCAACTGGAGCAGATGATACGATGGCGGGCGAATGGAAGGTGTATGTCGACGGATCGTCGAACACGAAAGGAAGTGGAGCCGGAGTCATCATTGAGAGTCCAGAGGGGGTTACAATTGAGCATTCGTTGCATCTTAACTTCCCAACTTCGAACAATCAAGCGAGAATACGAGGCCTGATAGCGGGCTTTTTCAAGCCAAGGAAAACGGGGCACAAGAGTTAAGGTTTTCACCGACTCCCAACTCGTGGCGGCTCGGATCGAGGGTACGTATTAGGCCAAAGGCCCACTAATGGCCAAGTATCTCCTAAAAGCCAAGGACTTAATGTCGACTTCGATGAAGCAACCGTTACCCATATTCCTCAAGGAGAAAACGCAAGAGCCGACATTTTGTCAAAATTGGCAAGCACTAAGCAGCCGGTTGTCACCGCACGGTTGTCCAAGAAATCTCGAAGATCCGGTGTGCATGATGGCTATTTCGGTTGAATCATTTGGAAAAAGCCAATAGAAGACTATCTTGAACGTGGACTCATCCCGCACGATGCAATGGAAGCAAAATGTTGGTTCGAGACGCGCCAAGTATACAATGCGGAGGATCAACTCTAGCGAAAGGGATTACATTCTCCCATGCTAAGGTGTTTGAACCCAAATGAAGCCCGGTATGTCCTGGCCGAGATTCATGGGGGGGCCAACGGTCAGCATATGAGGGCTAAGGCGCGCGAAAAAACCCTTCGAGCAAAGTTATTACCGGCCAACATTGGAGGCGGATTCAAAGACCCTTGTAAGACAATGTGATAGTTGTCGAAACATGCCGTATTTATTTGGCGCCCCGCCGAGCCGCATTCCATCACGGCCCCCGGCCATTTTACAAATGGGGCATGGACATTCAGGGCCATTCAAGACAAAGACCAGGCAACTACGGTGGCTAATCGTGGCGTAGACTATTTCACCAAGTGGATTGAGGCCGAACCTCTCACAACGATCTCCTCGGCACGCGTGCAACGATTTGTTGAAGTTAATATAATTACGCGGTTCGGAGCACAACCGAGATAGTAACGTACAATGGAACTCGGTTCACTGGAGTCGGATTTCGTGATTTGATTTATGAATACGGAATACAAAGATCACTTTGCTTCCGTGGAACACCCGCATTCAACGGGCAAGCCGAAGCCGCCAATAAGGTCATCCTTGATGGTTTGAAGAAACGTATCTTTGGAGGCCGACACCTCTTGGGCCGATCAACTACCCTTTGTTCTTTGGGGAAACCGAACAACCGCTCGAGACATCCACTCAAGAAACTCCTTATAGTCAAGCCTACTTGGCCGTGAGTCTATGATTCTGTCGAAATAGGGATGATGTCTTGGCGCGAAAGAGCATTTTATCACAAGGAGAAATGTACCAATAGTTAGGCGTTAGGGGGCCGAGTTGGATCCGCCGATGAGGCCCGGGTCACCGCCCATTGTCTGGATATTGCAATGAAGCGGTGATCGCGGCTCGTTATAACAAGAAGGTTAGACCACGGACATTCCGGCCGGTTGCTTGGTCCTTAGCGGCCGACATTGGAAACAAGAATTCCAAAGACGGCAAGCTTGCGGCTAATTGGGACGGACCTTATTGCGTTCGGAAACTCTTGAGAGAGGAGCTTACATTCGGAAAATTTGGACGGAGCCCCAATCAAGCGAACATGGAATGCGGACAAGTTAAAGGCGTATTTCAGCTAGGCTTATCTTTTGTTTGTCTTAAAGCATCTTTTTCCATTATGTTCTTTGTTCAATGTTGGCCTGTTTGGCTTTTCCTTCGTAACAATTGCTTTGTCGAATATGAACGAAACTCTCGTTGGAGAGTATTTTTTGAATTCCAAACATTGTCTTTTTCAATATTAAATTGTTACTAGCTTTTCAGCTGAAGAAAATAGGTCTGGATAGCTATCGCAACCCGCACACGCTTATTTACTCCGGTATCAATAGAAAATGTCATGCGGACCCTAATCGAGTCAAAATGCTCGGACGCTATCGGGACAAAACCGAACCGGGCAGTGGCAATTTTCATTTGCCTTTGGATGACCCGGTTACAATACCAGAATTTTATAAGACAAAGGCAAACACTAGCACTTTAAAACATTATGGTCTTATGACCAAGAAGCGCGTTCGCAGATTCTCGCTTACTTTCATATGACCTTGGCCCTGGCCGACCGCAATAACCGGTAAAGTTATATTCTTATATGATGCATTATGATTGCTAGGTTACCATCTACTATTAATCGTATGCAAAAATGGCCAAATTGGTCAACTGCTCAATAAGAGTCAATGCCGGGTATGCTCTTCGCTGCTAGCTTGAGCCGCTTTAAAGCCCTCAATTATTACGTTGGAGTCGGCCAAGAGACCCTGGGTCTCTTTCAGTGCAAACTCCACCTTCCCCAGCTGAACCTCACGAGCCTGGAACTCGTTCGAAGCGATTTGCCACTGTTTCAGCTTCATCGCGTTCGACGGCACGCTGTGTCGCGGCAGCGCTCCGCATACTTGTGGTGGAGGGTGAGAAAGATTGGGTCAAACCAAGACCTCTCAGGAAAGCATTTCCCAATTCCTGGACATCTCGTACATCGACTTCCCGCAAGGGTACTGGCTCTTGATAGCGGGTAGGAGGCGTGGAGCGCGATGCCGAGTTCTTCTAATTCCCTTACTCCACAAATGGGAACGGGAATGACAGTTGAAGGACGAGGGGAACCGGGTATCGTGCAACGAGGAGGCCCGACGTCTGGCCGACTTGGGAGGGCGGCGAGGCCGCGTAGGAGGCTCGGATAGACGGCGATCCCGACATCGTGCGGGCTTCGACGACTCTCCGACCTTGAGCTTCTTTGGCTCGGCCTCGCTTCGATGACTCTCCGACCTTCGACTTGCCCGCGTCCCGGGCCGACCTCTTTCTCCCCTTAGTTGTTGGCTATGGGATCCCGTAAAGATATTGCGGCTCTTTCATTTTGAGACTCGCACAAAAACACGACACCGTGTTAGCTACTAGGAAGGCAAAACGATGAATACTTTACTAAGACGCGGAGCAACGCCGATATTTAAACAAAGCAGAAATATCATCCTCGGCCTTGACACCATCTCATCTTGACGCCGAGCCTCGCCCGACATAGGGCCACCAATGAGCCGGCCCCAACAAGCACCGTTTGCCTTCACATGGTCTATTATAGCGTCGATGGCTTTTCTTTCAGCTTCGGCAGATTGGACCGCTCTACCTTATAGCGCTAGGGGACACGTTGTGGTGATCTTGACACCAATACAAATTAAATTCCCAATCGACTTTTGCGTAGTCCGGCCCTTTCGAGGAACCAAGGAGTCTGTGTGCCGCTTTAGCGACAACTTTAAAAAAGTTGCTCTTGAAGCGTTTGAAAGAATCAGAGACTGGGGTAAACAAACGCCGGTTGGCTATTCCCCGAATGGACGTCCAGCCCTTGAGCTTCGGCGGCTCTTTCCCGGAACGAGAGGTATGGGGGGTGAAGAAGTAGAAGAACATAGAGGCGGTGCAAGGCGGACCAAGGCTCATGCAAAACCACTCAAGGCAATTAGGTAACCCCATCCATCGGGGTGTAATTGCGAGGAGCTACACTAAGGAATTGGAGGGTGGCCATTTGAAATTCGGAAAAGGGAAAGCGAATCCCAAGTCCGGTGATGTAGTCGCATAGAAAAAGAAAAGGAGTTGTGGCTCCCTCCCTCACTGAGCACACAGCTCTTCCTCTTCCGGAGACAGAGAGTAGGTGCTAGTCTCTTGAACCGGGAGACCTTCCAAGTCTTCTATGGTCGCTTCGACCGATAGGACAACACTTCGCGGTAACCCAAGGGAATTGTTCAATTAAATCTGTGGGGGCTAGCGCGGTTTGCATTTCCGGACTCCGACTCACCGCGTGGGAAGAAGAAGACGACGCCATTATACCTAACAAATAAAAATATAAACAAGATCGAATCTTCCTAGCATACCCGATGTCAAAAATTGAAGGCGGGATTCCACGGTTGTGGTAAGATTAAAATCCAAGTCAACAGACTCGGCGATGAAGCTTGAGGAGCGGGACAAGATTGTGTGGCAGGAGCCCAAAATCAAGCCTGGCCGTGGAGGAATCCCCGCAAGAAATAAGTCGTGAGCATTCGTACAAGGGGCCATAGCAAGGGCCGATGTAGGAATCAACCTCGGCCCTAGGGCCCGAACTAGCCACTTCGTTATACTGGTTATTCGGAAGGCCCGGAGAAGCTGACACGTCGAAGCTCAAAGTTAAACACCCTTGGATTGGGAAGAAGCGGGAAGGAAACATTGGGACTTCCCCTAGCTGATGATGTGCCTTCCCGAGTTTTCGCCTGCCCGCCACCAGAAGCTTTTCCCTTGCCTCCACGGTGATGATCGGTTAAAGCAACAGTTTGCGACGTTGGACGAGAAGATTCATCGCCCCAAAGCCACCAACGCTTCTTCCCCGACGGTTTGGCGTAGTTCATCCAGCTTCTGGGGTCATATCCTTTATGTCCTTCGACATTTGGAACCACTCTCTCAAAGGAATTAACGATCAATGAACCGAAAAGGAAACGGCTCGCTCGAAAAACGGGGGGATTTTTGCACAAATGTGGGAATTGAAAACGGGACTACGCGAAAATTCACTCAATGAAGAAATCTACCCGAGCTTCAACTAAGTACGGCGCAATTTTATAGTGAAACAAATAGATCAGAAGCGTAACAAAAGAAAAAGGCAGAAAACAATAATACTCGCCTAAGATATGGAGATGCTCGAAGAAAGTTGCGGAATGAAAATGGCTCACGAGACGGATTATCTTCGGAAAGCGAAAATTGTCAGAGAGAATTTCTTCGTAACAACTTGGGTAAAATGGCACTGGAGGAGGCCCAGCGGGTATAAACCTTTCGAAAACCCAATCGACGGGGCAAAAGCGCCTTTTCATTCATTAGCAAGGCCGACGTGACTGCTCATTTAATGCGCATCCGTCAGCATTAATTACGCTAAGGGTCAGATAGGCTAGCACCCCCTCGGTTCGGCTTCACGACGGTCGAGGGACGCCACGGTAGCAGAGGCTAATGATGACTTAGAAGAGGAATCGACAAGAGAAAGCGCCGGGTACAAGGGGGCGCTCACAATCAAATATCCCGGCTCATCGGTTAGGCTAATCACCTCTCGAGAAAGGACCCGCTTGGAGGTTTCGACCGTGCAAGAGGCGAGTCCGGACTCCGGATGGTCGAAGAACAACGAAATTTAAAAGCAAACATAACCCGACCACATGTCCTGGGGAAATTCAACCGGAAGACTTGTAACTCCGAGGTTGTTTGAAATTCGATAGACACCTTATCAAAGTAAAACGGGTGGTAGCAACTCCCATACAAAATCGGGATTCAAGAACATGTCCACCCTTGGCTGACCGAGACTGGACAACCCGGCCGGGGGCAAGGATATCATGTTACTTCGCGATCAAACAAAGACTCTGACTTCCGTACTTCGCCAAACGAACATCTAAACTCTGTGAGCTCGAGACCGAGCAACCGAGCTTGGGGCAACAGCTGTTACGACCTAGTCTAGGCCCATTATCTCACCGGCTAGTACAGGGGGCAACCCACTATCCGTGGGACCCGGCCATGACCTTGGACACGCACACACGATCCGGACACGCACGGCACGATCCCGGGACACGTACGGTGTGGCGGCCAAGGGACTAACTAACCGGTATACTCTATATATACAGAGGAAGGAGACGGCGCCAGTACACAATCTCTAAGCCCGACTAATCTACATTCATCACACATCGCACACACAAGACCCTTTAGGCGAAACGCCCGCTTGTGTACCGTGATCATACCTTCTCCCGAACGCTTGTCCCATTAGCATGCTGTGAGGAGCACACGATCCTATATCAAATCACCGGACCTTCAATAGGCGGGACATCCGAGTTCGAACTGCAATGCAATTAATAACTTGAATATAATGGTTTCAAATTTTCATTAGCATTAGCATTACTTATCTACTTTCCTTAAATTAATACATGTTTAAATGATTGTCCACCCTTAAATTAAGTGTGCACCCTTAATACATCAAGATTGCACTTCGTAATCTGGATGGAGGATAAATAGTTGAATGATTGTTTAGTACCTTATATTAAAAATATGTATTTGACAAATATTGATAATAAGGAAATTATGATGGAATTCCAAAACATAAGGCCTAGAAAGATGACATTGTAATTATTTTTATTATAATATAATATATATTTTTTTATTAAAATATATGTACTTGAACTTATTGAGTGCCCACCCTTCATTGTAATTTATGTAGCTGCATTTCTAACCATATTTAGCCTTGCTTTTCTAAATGACATGTTTGTAAAATAATTTCCTCTCTTATTACATCATCAATATTCTCTTGATTTCATAAATATTTTTTTGATATTTTTCTTCTTATTTATATTCTTTTGTTTTATAATATATTTAAAACTTTCCTTAAAAAATTCGGGGCGCCGCTCGAACCTCGTAATCCCCCACCAATTGTGCCCCTTCGTAATTTCTTGGGTCCGCCCCAGCCTATGTGTAGTTAAAAAATACAAATAGGATATTGTCTACAACCTGTAGTTAATAATAGTTCTTTCTCAAAGTTAATCTGAGGCTTTAATATGTGGGTCAGCTGATTCGAATGTTAGATATGGATCACAGCTTAAGAAGCACATAAATTCTGGGAGAAGAAATTTGGCTCTAATCTGCATTCAGTTCCTTGGCAGCTATGGCATCCCATGATATCAGGTTATCACTAGAAACAAAAACTACTAAATTTTTTAACTTCTTACAATTGATTAAGGTGCCAATTAAGGAAGTGATGGGGCATGCATAATAAGAACTTCTAATCTGCAGTGAATGTTATGGACAACATGGGTATAAAGTAAGGGAAATCGAGAAGATAATTTTGAAATAGATATATAGTTATACAAGAAATGAAGAAATTCATAATGAACATATATACGAAAGAACTAGAATAACATTTACTAAAGAAAAAAAATGGTAGAGAACCACTTGAGGTTATTCAAATACATTCAAAGCCATTAAATGTACTGGTGAGTAAGATAGATCAAACAATATCCAACCCTCTGAAAAATGATAGAGAAAGACTAAAGAGAACACTCAATAAAATTATTTATAGAGAGGTTGTTTATAGAGTACAATGATGATGTTGTGCGATCCATATAACTAACTTGATCTAGTGTGATAATTCTTGTTGTTGATGTTACTAAATACTGCATCAAATCAGTTTATTTAACTTATTAAGCGAAATATATTAATATAAACAAATTTTTAGTTTTTACCAAGATATTAGACTATTTCTATATAACATTTCCAACAAGAATTCAATGAGTATTTTTCTATCACGTGTCTGGATTATTTTACAATAAAAACTATCGGATCAAAAGTCAAAACAGGAGAGACAGACGATCATATACCGCTTCTGCAAAGCAATGTAGCAGAGCATCCATCTGTGCTCACCAAGTGTGAGGCTTCGACATTAATGGCGTCCAACACTTCGCCTCATGATGTTTTTTAATGGACAAACAGTGAACTTTCTACTTGTAATTATAGATTTGACAAGAGTTTATTTTTAGTTCAAGAAGTTGCCTTTTAGTTACCAAAGATTGATGAATAATTTCACTCTAAAATTCAAAAGATTATTTTTTTATACATCAATTTTATTAACAAATCTTAACTCAGGGATTAAAATATAAATATATCATGTTCATGGTCCCATTATATGATCCCCAATTCATGTTTAGTATTACTGTTATATCAGGCACGATCATCATGAACACATGAAGGCTAGAGACACCGACCAAAATCCTGTTGAGCCTCCAAAACCAAGTCGTCATCCTCCCAGTGGTCACGGTAAGTCGAAGGTTGAAGGGCCCTGCTCTTGGATGCGGCCATGTACATCTTCTGTCTCCATTCTTCCACCGGAGGAACCCCACACTGAGCTGCAACCCAGTTATTGTAGTCCCATTGCTGCTTCACGTCCCAACCCACCAACCAACCACAACATATTTGGAATTTCAGAACATTATCAGAAATCTGAACACATTGAAATTAGCTGGAGATACATACCTGACCCTTGGCTAGGTAGTGAGCATAACGCTTCGGTGTGCCTGAGGTTTCCAGTGAAGAGTATAAAGCTTTCACATCTTCCATCATTTCCTCTTCAGAAGGCAGTGCAATGCGATTTGACAATATTCCAGCTATCCACTTGCTCTGCAGTTCGCACATTATCAAGGGGACAACCTGCCATCAAATTCATGGACTCAAGACATGACATTTTGGTTTTATTAAAAAAGAAAGAAAGATGGAAGCAGACCTTCACTGGTATTCCCACAAATGAAAGCCATGGGGCCAATGCTGGAGGGAAAACATGTTTGTAGAGTGGTTCCACACAGTGATCATCAACTGTCACTGCACCATTGGCTTCAAGGAAAGGGAAATCATACTTGTACCTGTATGAGGAACAAACAGCCAATCGAACCTTTGTGTTTTAATTGAACGATATGCAGCTTAATTAGGCTCTTCAATAAAACTTGATAGAACTAATGAAAATCATCAGAAAATACCCAGTACAGTGTAGAATGACATCCGCATAAACTGCATTTCCATCATTAAAAACCACTCTTCCATCTTCGTGGACGCTATCAATCTGCATTGTTCAACACATTTTGATCAGCCATTCTAAGAAGCATTCACCAAATAAATTGACAGATCCTCCAGATAGCCATCCAATTCTCACCATAGGCGACGAGTTTTACCATAGAATGAAGCCAGACGTTCTTAAAACCAGGCAACTTTCCAAGTTTATCATCTGCAACAGACCTAGCAGCAACATGGACTTCTTTAGCAACTGCAGAAATTTCTATTGAGATGTCGACGCCACTCGAGCCATAACCTATCATAACCACAACCTATCCAAACAGCAATGGGAAAACTAGATCAGAAATTACCAAATCAAGTTAACAGAAAAATCGTGATTCCAACATTCTTTTCCATGGAATACTTGAGCTCCGTCCAAGAGGAAGCGTAAGTTGTTTTTCTTTTAGATCTCTCCTGCTATTATATTTGAGATAAATTACATTCAATTCTCCAACTCCAAAGCAGAATTTTATAAACTCTTACATTGGCAATCCATTGGGATTTGGGACACTTAAGCCATACTACTTTTTTCTGAAGTAGACCGTCAAATTATCATAACATATTTTCATTATTAAATGAAAGTTAAAGAATGAACAGTTGAACATCCACCTCTGATAAAATAATTTTTCCCCGACTAAACTACAAATGGGCAAGAGTGGAGCTGTCGCCAGAAACTCAAGGGGATATAGGGTCTTGTAGTCTTTTAATTTATAACAAAGGGCTATAGCGATACTGAATACATCTCTACTTACAGCTCCCTACTCACTATGGGGCACATTTCCAGTTACTCTTCAATGGACTTCCAAATTGAGAGTAACAGGGGATGTCCATAAACCAAATTACAACCATAAATTTGTGGTGCTTGCATTCAACTCTATTGACACGATTAGCTTGCCAAAAACGATAATAAGGCCAAAAAACATGATAGGTGAAAGATAACAAAAACTGCAAGAGCAGATACTCAACAAATTATGGAATAGAAAAATAAAGGAACCTGATACATACTTGATCTTGAAAGGGGTCAGGTGTACGATAATTATGGCTATGCATCTGCTTCCCGGCCATACTTTTATCCCTAGATGCAGCACAATTGCCACGAGGAAGCCATCAATATTTAAAAAAAGCATGAATCGGAGGTTGAGTTTTATGTGTGAAGTTAATCAAAAAAGAAAGGAAAAGTTACCGGGAATATCAGATATGCGAGGTTGAGTAAAATGTCCATTGCAAACGACCAAAGCGTCGTAAATTTCATCCACACCATCCCCACTTCTGCGTTTTGATGTTACCTTCCATTTCCCACCATCTTCAAACTTCGCAGATACAACCTCAGTCTCGAACCGCACCAATTCATTGATCCCAAACTCAGCTGCGAAGTCTTGCAAATACATCAACACCTCTTTGTGACCCGGGAATCTTCTCCCATCTCTGCCGTCGCCTTCTCGCTTTACAAAAGGGTAATCGCGAAATCCCATGACTTCCCTCGGGAGATTGGTGCGGAGCGATTGGTAGAGGCTCGAATGGACCACGGCTCGATCCGGATTCGTACCAAGCGGGTCGGACTCTACCTTCGGGTTGTAGATCCATGTGCCCCCGACCTGGTCACCTCGCTCGAAAACGACGACTCGATGGCCTTCTCGTCGGAGTTCACGGGCGGCGACAAGTCCGCCGGCGCCAGCGCCTATCACTGCCACGAGGCGAGATGCCAGTGGGGAGACTGCGGTCGGCATAAGTTGGTGTTGGATTGGTCGCAGCAAATGGACGAGAAGAGCCGAAGATCCAATCAACTAATGAACACACATCTTATATATATACGTGATCCGCATGGTGACGCCAATGCCAGGAGGCGTCCGTGACTCTCTTTGTAGTTTTACATTGATTGTGGGTTGTTCTATATTAACTAGTAATAGTATTGTATTCGAGAACGCAGAACACTGCTGGATTAATAAAAAAACGGATAACGTGCATTGAAGAGTTGAAACAAATAATCATTAATCTAAAGTCATTTTGTTCAATGATATTAACGAAAGGCTGTCATCGATATCATGGGTGTGTCGATCTTGCTAATAAGACTTGCTTCTTGTTTTTAGGTTAACAGATTGGCTGAATATTGGATTGCCAATTATGCCCAATCCTTCTTGTTTTTAGCTTTTCATTTTCTAAAGCATCAAGGTTTCGATATGTTGGAGGCTTCAAAATTGATGGGAGTCCTTTTTTGTATTTTTATTGTAAAAGTAAGGAGTCTTCAAGAAACCGCACACTCAGACTCAATCAACTGGGTTCCTCATCCCAGCCCAGTACCAACTATAATGGAATATAAGGAAACTGAAAAGTTGGGCTTACTATTATAAGGCTGCTTCTATGTCTTAGTTAGGCCCATTAGAGTGACCCTGACAACAAAAATGTTGGGTCCAAGCGGGCAGCCTTCACAGATTATCTTTCTGCGTATGTATATTTAACTACAAAAGCGTGTGAGTTGGCTAGATGTAGGGAGTTAGCCCTGCGCTTGCCGGCCGCGGTTCGATCTCCTCTATTAGAGTGACCCTGAGCGATCTCAAAA
This sequence comes from Acacia pycnantha, assembly GCA_025563575.1. Classification (NCBI taxonomy): domain Eukaryota; kingdom Viridiplantae; phylum Streptophyta; class Magnoliopsida; order Fabales; family Fabaceae; genus Acacia; species Acacia pycnantha. The sequence continues at coordinate 20,851 of JAMWYP010000296.1, forward strand.
ATGTAAGGCCATGGGTCTGCAGTGCGGGCGAGCCTCAAAACTTTTTTATATCAAAACAAAAACAAAAAACTACAACAACTTTCAACGTGTGTTGGATCTAGCAGGATGAACTATTTTCTCATAACGTGATGAATAAGGTTTAAATTTTTATTGGGAGAGGTGTCCGACACTGTCTTAAACACGATTGTCTTTGGAGGACACCTGTGTACTGTGTTTAGAAAGGAAAAAAAAACTGCAACAACTAGAAGGATGAAGCTTATTGTTTTCTTGCGCTCTTTGTTTTTCAAACAACCCAGTTCATTTTCATGAAAAAAACTACAAAAAATTGGCTTTAAATTAACTTCAAAAATATATTTGTCGTTACTTCTCAGTTCTGATCAGCATTGATGGTGGCAACTACTTACAAACTGATGCTGTGTTGTGCATCTAAAGTTGTGATCAATGACTTATCATCAACTTCTCTCTAGTTTGGTGGTTCTTCCAAAGCAGAATCCATTCAGCTTCACAAGAAGAAGATGGAGAAGCTAGTAAATTCTTTTGAGCTAATTGCTTTAATACTTGAAGCACGCAATGCTCATTTTTGAGATATTACCTCTAGTCTAAATATAAGATCTAGTTTTTTTTTTTTTAAAAGATTAATTAATAAAGCTAAATAAGTTACTTAATCATATTATATATGTATCAGTTTATAAGTCAGACAAATTAGTTTGGAGAAAAAACAGTAAATATAAATACTATAAGGTAATTTAATTAATTAGTTTCTTGAATCTCCTAAAAAAATCAATTGTATTTTATAGTCAAGACGGAGGACAATATTAAGGAAAATATAAGATAAAATGAATAACGGGGCCGACCATTACCAACTCGAAAGACAGCATATAGAAGAATGGCCTGAAGACAAACTAGATCTTCAAGTTGAAAGATTTACACACGGAAATCTAATTTCGCATTAATCGAGGACGAAATAAAATAAGCACTCTCGTAATACTAGTATTAATAATAAATTCCTAGTAAGAGATCAGACAGCAATTTACTTTTCGTAAGCATTATATTAGAGATGATCTCTTCATTGTGATGCTGACTTTGCCAAGCTCTATGGAGAAAGATAGTAGAAAGTAAAAAATAAAGGAAGTAGGCTAAAAAAGGTGACCGAATGTGGAAGCGTCGGCTGTGACTGTGATGATTTACTGATTCACTATAAAGAGCGCAGAAAAGGTATTAATAGTTAAAAGAAGTGCGTAATAAATAGTGGAAAGTGTGTGGAGTTTATTTGTGATTTTTACAAGAGATAGGGAGACAGACATTGGATGCTGGTTGAATGGAATTGAAAATGGGAAGATTTGCTTATGATGATATATATGATCGCCGGCAATGAATCATTAAAGAGGATCCTTTGAGGAATAAGAAATTGTGTTGGAGGAGTATGCTCCGACGCTTATCGAATGATGGCTCGTGATTATGAGTGGGCTATGAGCAGTAGTCGTATTATTATTATTAGCAGAAGCTGTGATCCATAATTTCCATCTCTCTTATGTTTCTTTTTCCTCAACTTCGACTAATATGCTTCCTTAGCTTCTTCCCTTTCCATGGTGGTGGTAGGCCCTAGTCTTTCTCATTGACGCAATCACTCAACCATATTTCCAGGTCCCATCAATTATGCTCCATCACCAGCATATCTATTCTGCAAATAATTTCTACCAAACCCTACTTCATTTCATCATTGTTTCCTCCTAGCTTTTTTCCCATTATTCCTCCTTTTTAATCCTTCTCAATCTAGATATATACTTTCCTTTAGATAAGATTCGTAACAAACATATACGTGGAGTCAACTTCTATTAAAAAATGATAGAAAATCATTTGACATTAATTAATCGGATACATTCAAAAAAGGCATTAGATGTACCAGTGAAAATGTTTAACCGAGCAATATGAAGTTTCCTAAAAAGAAAAGAAAACTGAAGAAAATACTTAAGTGAAGTTAATTATTGAGCAGACCTCTTGACCAACAATTTATCTAAAATACTTGATTGTACAATAGAGTCATGTTATCCATTTATCTGACCTTATATAATGGGATAAGATTTTGTTGTTGTTGTTGTATGAGTCATATTCATTCTTCTTATAACAAATATTAAATTCACCGCCAAACTATTGTGTCGGATACACTTGATGATGAGCTCACCCACCACAATTTCATATTTTGAGATGGATTGTTCAAAGATTATATATGGTGGTAAAGCATATGCTGAATCTTTATCTAGATATATAGAGACACTGCATCATCTATATATGTGTGGGCGTGAGCGTTTGAATTAAATTGCTGTGTTGTTCTAATTGAGGAATAATATAACAGAAACAAATTATGTGATGAAATTAAACGCTGTCACCGGAATAACTACTGGTTTACAGTTTAAAACAGTAGCCTAAATTAAGAATAATGGAGATAAGAAATTAAAGGTGTTAAGAAATGATGAACATATGAGATTGTGACGAGACTGGCTTTAGTTTCCGTGAACAATGATTTCCACATAGACAAATAGATTGATGAAGGGAGGGGCCTGGTTTTGTCAATATTCTGGCATCATGGATTCAATTTCTCATCATTCCATTAGAAAATTTTCTTCCCTTTTAATCAACCACTCCTATCCCTCCCTTTTTGCTTCCGACCGTCCCACATTAACATGTCGCAACTTGGCCCCAAACAACAAGTTCTTATTTTTTTACGAAATAAAATAAAGCTCATATTGAGATTTTCTTTATAATTTAATGCCGTGAGTGCGGTGTTAATATTGATATTCAACTCGTTCAATGATTCAATAATTAAGGTAATAACACAGTACCAAAGTTACTAAATATAATAATACGAAATGGATATGGATGGATATATAATTGACAACCATGCGATAAGAAAGGAAGACTTTCAGTGTTTGAGGTTAAAAGTAGCCGTAATGCTCGATTAATCTATGAACCTTATGATCAGTAACGAGTAATATGTATATCAATTAATTAATGTAAATGTGATCGCTGATTGCAGGAAAAAGCCGAAAACCATTAAAGTGTAGTTATGGAGCAACCTTGGCATATGAAAAGTACATTAAATATATATATGTGAGGGACAGATAAAATAAACAAAATTGTCGCCATCTATATCCACCCATCTATCACAACAAACTTTTAACAACTGTGCGAAGGCTTTAGCCTTTCTATATCTTTAGTTTTTTCTTTGCAGATGACGAGGATAACAGCACGATAAAGACTGATTGGCGACATATATTATAAAACCAAAGATTTATTATAAGATTATTCATGATTGCATAACTCACTCTTTTAATTTGTTTCTACATATATATAGCTGATTGGGTACGATAATTTACGGGTGATCATCAAGCAGAATTGGCGGTGATGATTATCTCCTCTCGTAGAGCCACTGTAATAAACTCAACAGCTAAATGTCCTTTTTGTCATTAATTAAATTAGATGGAAAAAATACATATATTATTTATTTTTTTATGAATGTAGAGTATGCTTGTGTGTAAATATAAATTATATGAAAGGCTTGAGACTTGATGGGGTCAGGAGCATTAAGTTTATGTCAAATGAGCAAGTGGTGAATATATATACTGGGAAAGGGTATTATGAGGGTGAAGCAAATTAAATGAGGTTCGTGGTGGTTGCTGCATAAATTACCACTTAATGCCCATCTGCCTCTGCTAAATCCATGCATGTGCGTGTACGTGGAGGCCAATTAATTAGTGGGGAATGATTAGTACGTCAAGAGAATCAATCAAGATTTCATAATTAACGCCTTGTTGTAAAACAAGGGAGCACTCTATTTATTTACCTAGTTTACTACTCCCTCCCATCTCAAATTTAAAACACTAACAAATTATCCTAACAAGTAACAAGCATATATATATAGTTATAAAGCACTCCTATGTGACAAATGCCTCATATTATTGAATATCAAAGGTGATAGTGGATGAAATATAGAATTGAAAAAATACAGTCTACGATCCTTAAGATAATATCTCATTTGTTGTGCATTTTGCACCATGAAGAAGATCATATGTGAAAGACGGGAAGGTATGTAGCTAGTAACATGTATATTGGCTGCCCAACTAGCTAGCTCATATGATAAAAGATGACAATATATAGTTAGTATAAAAATGATTAAGAGAAGAGAGACTATATATGGTGAATTCGAAATTGAGAGATTGAGCAAATAGTTTACTGAAAGAAGAATGAATTGGAGATGAAAGGAACGGAAGGAGGAGAGTGGGGACAAGAGAATCTCAAAGGCTATCTTCCAAGAAAGATCCCTTTATACATACGTACGTACGTACGTACCCCCTCTTTTATTTTCTACGTACATTCCCACCTACACTTCATCAATTATGTTTAACCCAGCCTTAATTTATCGCTTTCATATCCTTTTATATATCATCATGCATGTCCCGGCCATTATATTATCACGTGAAAGTGGATGGAAATTATTTGCGCCACACACAAATATTTCTTCACTTACCTCTGCTTTTATCAACTCATATTGGCATCAATGAGCTATGATTAATTAACAACAGCTACTTAATTTGTCCTTTCAAATAATGAAGCCCACCAGCACAAACACCGATATCATTCACATAATCTCAGCTGTGGTTAATTACAGCCAAATCCATAATCCATAATTGGAATCTTATACATGTTCGTGTGAGCTCGCTTTATTCATCTACTACCTCTAAATATAGTATGCATGGTAACCATAAGGATAAGGTGAGCACGTACCGTATCCCAAGAATTTAATCACCAGCCGTATATTTATTAGAGCCCGGCCGACATCTTTCTACTTTCTACCACAGTACCATGCACAACCTTTTTTTAAAAAAAAAAAAAAAAAGAGGCATGATAATTAACTGTATGTTTGGGTATGTATATGGGTGAGCAGTGAAGAGCAAAAAAAAAAAAAAACAGTGAAAAAACACTCAGTTGGAGGTGTTTGTGTTAACTTTTTTCCCCCCCTGATTAGGCTTATACAAAAAATGTGGCTTTTTCTTGGATGCTCCACACCTGAGTGTTGGGTCAGAGAGTCTCTCCATCCACAGCAACAAAAAAGTCACGAATCCGGCGATGGTGGTGAAGATGATGCCGATGATGGTTGAGAGAAGGAGAAGACGGTGGTGATAGTTGTGGTACCTCCGATGGTGAAGGCATGATTCCGGGGATGATGGTGAAAATGATGCTGGTGATGATAGTAGGTGGTGGTCTCAAGTCTTCCTCTCTCCGTTCCAAACTATATCAGCTTCCTCGCCCTTGCTTTTCACTCCATTAATATGATTGTTCTCTGTGATTTGCTTGGAGGGTGGCGCCGGTGGTGTTGGGGCTGGTGATTTGCTTGTTGAAGAAGCCCTATCTCCAAATTGAAAAAGCTCTGTGATGCCACGGTGCTAGAGGAAGAAGAAGGCCTTGTTCAAAACCTATTTGACTAGGGATCATTTTGTAGTTTTCAAAAGTTCTCAAGTAGGGACTAAATTGAAAATTGTCAAAGTCACTTTTGTCACTGCTAACCAAAACAGGTTTCATGTGATTTTTATCCTATCTTACTTATGTAAAATTCAGATAGAAAATAAGTCATTTCTCTAACCACTAACCCAAATAGACCCGTAATATTACAGGCAGGTACGTTGCATAAGTGAATAATTTTTTTTGAGCTAATAAGTGCATTTCAATAAATGTACACACCAAGTTTATTTATAATTAAAGGACATAGGACTATAAGTGCATTTCAATAAATGTATACACACCAAGTTTATTTATAATTAAAGGATATAGGACTCTAGAGTATTTCAATGATTTTAAATTATTTCAATTATTGTATAGTATAGGACACAATAGTAATTCTTGCTATTTTTTCCCGGGAACGTGCAAGTTAGGCATGTGTGCATGGCTGGTGAATGTTATAGTGCCCATTTGAGATAACTATGGTAGAAATAATTTTTTTCATATGAACTTTTTCCTAAAAGTCATATTGTAGATGTGATTTGTGTTTGAGATAGTGATGACAGAAATAACCATTTTCCATATAGGTTCTTGTTTGACATAGTATTTAAAAAGTTAGTTGAGATGGAAAATGACTGAAAATGACATAAATCTTAATGAATACTACACATGTGTGTGTTGTATATTATGTGATAATTGAAGATAAAAAATTAAATTTAAATGTAAATCTGCTAAAAAATAGAATTACCATTAAAAAATTAAAAAACACTTAAGGAAAAAATTACCATTAACTTTTTGGAAAAATCCATATAAGGGTCCAATTAAGGCCCGGAATCTCAAAAAAGTCCCTAACAACTTTCAGATCCCAAAAAAGGCCCAGAGCTTTTTCTGGTATAAACGTTAACAACTAAATCAGTCGCATTAACAACAGTATTTTAACAACTAAATCAGTTACATTAACAAAAATATCAGCCCCGATTAACAACTATATCAGCCCCGTTAACAACTAATGTTTTAATGAAAAATCTCAGAAAAGGCCCTAGGACCCTTTGTGGGATCTGAAAGTTGTTGGGGCCTTTTTTGAGATTCTGGACCTTAATTGAGCCTTGTATGGATTTTCCCTAACTTTTTTTCACCCATTTTTTGGTAAACCCTTGACAGATGTCACATTCAAGAAGAAAAATCAAACTCTAGACTCTTCTATAAGGTCTTCGAGACAGGAAAAAAAAGAAAAGAGGAAAGAGTGAGCAGATTTGAGTGAACTCGAGAGAGAGGGGGGGGGGGGGAGAGAGAGATCTGAGCAGTTTTGATTTATCTTTGGCTTCGAGATTAGAATCCATGGGAAAGCAACCGTCGTCGGAGAAGGAGTGGAAGAGAATCAAAGGAAAAGGAGGTGTGGGATCAATTTCCCATTATTAATGTTTACTTCAGGAAGATGAGCAGAGGAGCATCGACCGTATGATGGCCCGTTTTGACAGCGCTAATAACCAGTAATACAGGAACAACTGAACAATTAAAAATACTAAGACTGTGTAGAGGAGGTAGATCAATGGAGGTCGCTCGCTGGCAGGAGGTAGCTAACTTCATGTCTAAAGTGAAACTCATCTCTATGCACTGTTCATGCAATGGTAAAAAATGACAGCAAAAGCTCATATTTTTTGCTTTTCCCAGAAATAGCTTTTTGTTCATAAGCCCATCAGCCACTGAAGCTGCATTAATTGAATAAATTCATAACACACACACACGAAGGTGATTTCAGTATGCTGTGAAATTCTCTTATTAAGAGGAATATAATATAGCTACCTCTCCGTTCCAACAATCATTATATATATGACTAGTCCATTAGAGATTAGTAGATTACTTTCGTAGAAGTCATTAATTATAAACAAGAAAATATTTGTTTAATGCATATGTGTGTGGACGAGATGAAATAATGAATAAATATATGTAATTGTTAGACCAAAAACTAAAGTATTAAACAAACGCATTTGAAGTTAAGGAAGTAGTAATGATAGTGTTAGGGGGCAACAATTATTGGAGTAAGCCGATCCTAATTATATAATTAAGTTGACTTTTTTTTGAAGAAATTAAAGAAGCTAATTAAACTATTTTAGAGTTTTTTGTTTTTGTTTTTTCCTCCAAACTAATTATTTTTACTAATAAACTAATATATAATATAAAGATACACAACATATGATATGATTAAACAACTTATTTAACTTATTTAATCTTTCCAAAGAAAAGAAAATTAACCCGGTTTTATAATTAGGACATGATGTAGTACATATAATAGAGGGTGGGAACACAGATATTGGAACAGCCTACACACACGGAAGCAAATACTCATGATCTTTTTTTTTTCATTATCCCTCATGAGCTAATTTGAACCGTTGATTGGGAAGATGAGAGAAAAATCAAAATAGTGTTGTTGTGACTTTTTAAATTGATTGAACGAATATAATTTAGAGATTATAATAAATAATAACAAAAAGAATGATGGGAGAAAGAACCGATGTACACACATAAATACATAATAGAGAGTGAGAGACCGGTGCAGTGAAAATGAGTGTTTATTATTATTGAAGGGAAGGCTTCAGATAAATAAATAGAAATAGGATCGATATTCCCTTTTGAAGCACCGAAGGGGCACATCAGATTCCCAAATTTTAATTTTAATTACACATACAAACTTTGATGCGTCTTAAAATTATAATTTAATTAATTAATTAATTAATGATGAGACACCTTTATTACCCCGACACAGCTTCCTTTCTGTTGGCCACGACTTAATCAAATAAATATGTAGTTGGCCACAAACAAAATAATCTGATGGACCATTAGAAAGAGAAAGGATATTTATTATATAAAGGCATTTTAATCAAAATACTGTTCGAATTTTCCATAATATTGTTTATTTAATAATTTTTTTTAAAACTGGTGTGTATGTAAAATGATAGTCATTCTGAAACATAGCAAAAGTATGAATATGCATATATAGGATAATGTGTGAATTAATGTCGATGTTGTCCTTTGGAAATTAAAACAGTTTTAGCTTCCTCTTAATTATTTCATGGAATTTGCCCAGGAAGCCTCCTAAGCTTTTAGTTGACGAGTCAGCTATTCTTCTATTTATTCACCTAAAACTTAATTTCTAGTACGAATAACCTTTTTAGTTGTGAAAAAACACATTAGTCCTTCTTGTCTTTATTACAATAACTTATTACTAAATTTACACACACAGACATATAATTTGTGCTTAAATTAGTTAATTTAAAGAATTTTAAAATTAGCCTCAGCAAAGCTTATTTGTTTAAATTATAGTTGGAAATGTTATTTGGTTAGTTATGACATATTAAAGCAGAAAAAAAAAAGTAGGAGGAAAAATTTAAAATGTAGACAAAAAAAAAAGCCTTATATTAAAGATCATGATGATGAGATATCTTAGTAACAAGGATTAAAGTGTGGTTTTGAAATTATGGGGCCATATACCATTGTTGTTACTCCCTCCTGTCTTAATTATAAGACCGGGTTGACTTTTTTTGGAGAGATTATGGAAGCTAAATAAGTTACTTAATCATATCATATGTTGTGTATCATTAGGCTATACTCCCTCCGGTCCTAATTATAGGAACACATTTTGGAGTTGGTTTTGGTCCTAATTATAAGAGCAAGTTTTAACTTTTGTTAATTTTTTCCTATAATACCCCTATTTATACTTATTATTAGGAGCATTTATATATATGTGTGTACATACTACATACAGTGGTAGATCTACCTACTAGACTTGGGGGCAAGTGCCCCCCTTGGATTTGGAGATTTTTTCTTAAAAAAAAAAAATTTAATAGATGTTTGAATGATTGTTCACCCTTAAATTAAATGTCTACCCTTAATACATTAAGACTGCACTTCGTAATCAGATGAAGATGAATAGTTGAATGATTATTTAATGCCTTATATTGAAAAAGATGTATTTTATAGCATTGATAATAAGATAATTATGATGAAATTCTAAAAAATAAGGCCTAGACGAATGACATTGTAATTATTTTTATTGTAATATACTTTTGTTATTAAAATATATGTATTTGATCTTATTGAGTGCCCACCCTTCATTGTAATTTATGTAGGTGCATTTCTAACAGCACTTAGCCTTACTTTTCTAAATGACAAGTTTGTAAAATAATTACCTCTTTTATTACATCATCAGTATTCAATTGATTTCATAAATATTTTTTTGATTTTCTTTTCTTTTCTTGTTTATATTTTTTTAATGCATTTAAAACTTTCCTTAAAAAATTTGGGCGCGCGCCCGAATCCCCACCAATTGTGCCCCATTCGTAATTTTCTAGATCCGCCTGTGTACATACACACATACATACATATGTGTATGTGTGTGTGTGTGTGTGTGTGTGTGTGTGTGTGTGTGTGTGTGTGTGTGTGTGTGTGTGCGCATACACAAACACATATAAACATATATATATATCTGTGTGTGTGTGCATATAGATAGATCTATATGTATACACATATATATGTTTATATAGTAAGACCATTATTTCAATTAACTAGCGTGTGGAAAAGAAAATTAGTCGGAGAGATATGTGGCAGGGTTGTAATTCACTTTTACTTATGTTATTTTAAATTTATATAAGGGCATTTTAGGAAAATGAGTAAAATTAACTAATTTAACTCATCTCCTTAATCACCCTAAAATCGATTAAATAGTTCCTATAATTAGGACCGGATAGAATATATTAGTTTACTAGTCAAACTAATTAGTTTGAATAAAAAAATACAAATACAAACACTCTAAAGTAATTTAATTAGTTTCCTTAATCTCTTAAAAAAAATCAATTTGCTCTAATAATTAAGACCGGAGAGAGTATTTGGTTAGTTGAGGCATATTCATCATTTGTCTTTCATAGTTTTGAGATACGAATTGTCAATGATCACCGATTTAATTCCAGAGTGGAGAGTGACACTATAAATTTACATGTTTAGATAAAGGGTAAATGAGCAAAAATACACATGTGCTTTATCACTGGGAGCGTCCAGCACCATATGTTTTTTTTAGAGCAAAAATACACATGTGGTTACATTTAGGAGCAAAAATCACATCACCGTTAAAATTTAACTTAACGGTGCATTTGCAAATGAAAATGACATATTTACAACAACATATAAACACCTAGATGTTGAACATAGAAAGGTTATTTACAACAAAAAAAAAAAGCTATATTTACAATAGGGAGTGTTGTATTTACAACAAAATTGAAAATCTAGTCATATTTATAACAGAAAATGTTATATTTACAACAACATTTAAACACCTGGATTTTGAACATAGAAATGTCATTTACAACAGAAAAATGCTAGATTTACAACAGGAAGTGCTATATTTACAACAAAATTTAAAATCTGGTCATTTACAATAGAAAAAATCATATTTACAACAGGGCTAGATTTTAATGGTGGTGTGGCTTTTGCTTCTAAAATGTAACCATATGTGTATTTTTGCTCGCAAAAAAGTATATGGTGCTGGACGCTTCCGATGATAAAGTACATGTGTATTTTTGCTCCTAAACCCTTTGATAAATCAAATTATGCTTTTAAACAATATTGCACAAAATTATGATATACTCCTCTAGTCCTAAATATTGGATATAATTTGTAGTGTAATTGTACTACAAACTATGTCTTATATTTAGGATAGAAGATAGTACTAGTTAGTAAGAAAGTAGAGTGAAAATTTAAACCCCGATTATTTATCATCCCCAGAACTTTCTTATTGACAAAAAAAAAAAAACAGAGAGGAGGCTCTCCCTGTTAAATCATTCCCCATTCTTTAATTTGCACTCACATATAGATACTGTATTTATTAAGAAATATAAAATAATGAATAAGTTATTCATTTAATCGATCTCTATAAATTTCACTCGATTAAAATTCAAGATCTGAACTTTTACTTGGTACATCTTAGTCTATTATTTTTTATTCAGTCAAAACTTATTCTCTAAACTTAGACTTAATCCTATAGTATTAGTAATCATTTATAAGGAATAAAATAATTTCTTGAAGCTGACTAATATTTAACAAAGCAAGTATACATGAATAAAAACATATGAAAGGCAGAGCTATGATCTAGTAGAACTGGGACAATAGTGATTGATGATCTGCATAAAAACATATGAAAGGCAAGCATATATAGATAAAACCTCGTTCTTTTCAATATAGAATGAAAAAGAAAGTAAAACCATATGAGAGGAGAAGTATAAAGTAAAACAAAAGCATGTGTTACATCTGTCTATGATCATGAATGAATGAAGAGCATGCATATAAAATGGGGAAATAGGTGTAACTGTGCAAGTAGAGGGTATTAAATTAACTATTAATTAAGTAATTAATTATGATGAACTAGTAAAATAATAAAAAAAGAGGAGGGGATATTTGGGTGAGTGGGAAAGGGATGAGCCTAGCCCACAGAATATTACTGTGTGGATTTGAAAGCAACCCTTCCTTTCTTTGATACTCTCTTTTTTTGTCTGAGCAAAAAACAAAAATACTCTCTTTTTTTGCCATTGGAAGGAAATTTACTACCATTCACTATTCATTCTTACTTGCCTCTGCTTTCTAGCTGACTATATATGTAACCTCATCCTCCCCCTTGTCACTTTCATTATCCTCATCTCTCCTGCAATTTACAGGGTGAATGTCATTATGGTCCCAATAAGAGGAAATAATATATTAATAAGTCTTATAATTTGTCAATGAAGATTTTTCTAATATTATTTTTTATGATTGAGATGTTAATGATATTTTCCCCTATCATTTAATACTAGTACCAACTATTATAATCAAGGATTAAGTTGCAAAAATATATATGTGATTTTCTTAAAAGTGCATCCAAGATCAAGTGTTTTTTTTAATGCAGAAGTAACTATGTGGTTACAAAAGTAGAACAAAAATACTCATTAACCATTAGTTTGACTTTTTTGTATTTTTAAGGCTGGCAGGGACGATGTCTCAGCTAAATTTCATCTCAGCTGAGAGTGGAGAACTGGAGAAAATTACTGAAAATGGTTAAGATGGTTTTGAAAATTACAGAAAGGCGGCAAAGGTGGTAAGGAGGCGGAGATGGGCAGCCCGATGGGTAAGATTAGAATTGAAAGAGAGGGGATGAGAATTGGAGAGAGAATGACTGAACTGTAATTTTCAAAATATTTATGCCATTTTCTGCAATTTTTTCTAGTTCTTTACTGTCAGTTGGGATGGAATTTAGCCGAGTCATTGTCCATGTCAACCTTAAAAATACAAAAAAGTGAAACTAAAGGTTAATGGGTATTTTTACTCCACTTTTGTAACCACATAGTCACTTTTGCATAAAGAAAAAACATTTGGTGTTGGCTACACTTTTACGAAAATCACATGTATATTTTTATTCCTTAACTCTAGAATCAATAACATTTCCAAAAAAAAAAATAACATTTTCTTATCGTTGACAAAGTTGAGTCTATTAGAATGGACTAATCCCTTACAACGTGATAAATTGATATTTAAATCTTTATTGAAAAGATGTATCTATATTTAGCATCGAATAAGATTGTCTCTGATAAACTGAGAAGATACCACTTATTCATATATTATCTATGGTCATAAATATAGAACAAAGTTTATAGTGCAATTTATACTACAAACTTTATAATATATTTAGAATCAGAGAAAATAAATATATAGGTACATACACATATGTGTGTATAAAGGTCAGGATAACTCTACCTAAGGTACTATTGGACTCCAGATTGACGATTAATGTAATAGGTGATGGGCGTGTTGTCGCCATTTAAAAATTTAAAAAGGGGAAAACACTGTCCATTTCCGTGGACCACTAAATAAGCAAAAATAATCCCACAAGCACTGTGTATGTGTGCCTATTTGAAAGAGATTCCTCATCTTCACCAGTTGCTTTGGCTTTTCTTAATTATGATTTCTACATTCTTATCATCACCCCTCTTGGTTCTTGCTCTGTGTAACGCTGTAAATGATTGTTAGTGATTATTGCTCCCACACAATATATATAATATCATTATTGATCACTTCCTACCTCCTGGGTTCTGGAGAAGTTACTTTAATGCTTTTATGTGTGTGTATTACCAGCAAACTTGTTTCCCATCATTTTACACTTATTACGTACTGTTCTACAAATTTACCCTGTGGATGCTACTGAATATGATCCTACTGACTCTGCACATTTTGCCTGGGAATGGTCCATGTGCATTAATACCATCACCTAGTTACAAATTTTGTACTATGATATATATATCTCCTTCATAACAACAATGGAAAGAATTTGATTTCAAACACTCGTCCATCAAGAAGCTTGACCCTTTCTCAACATACCAAAAAAAATGCAGCACGTTTTTGTATATGGCTGATTCTGACTTACAAGAACCAATTTTTGAAAGAAGTTGAGGCTCCCATAAAATTCATGTACAAAATGAAATCTACAACTAACTGTACTCCGTAAAACAGTTAAATCAGTTAAGTGAAATTCAAACTTTATAACAGATCATATAATTCTTAATGATGAATACTGTAGTATATATTTATTAGATTCGTTAGTAAAGCATGAAAAAAATGGGTATAGTTCGGTTAAAAATCGGCACCAATAGTAACACAGCGTGAGAACTCTGAATGAGCCGAGTCTCGTGATTGCTCTGTTTTGAAGTCAAGGAAATAGGAGAATTTTTCCATTTTTGTTTAGAGTGGACATGGTTAATAATTTCAGGGGGAGAAAAAGAGAAAGAAAAACATATATGCAAATGTATGAATTGTAAATTCCAAACAGTTTGTGATGGAAATCCAGATTTAACCCTTTCGCACCATATCTCACTTGTATATAAAGTCTTAGACATTCTTGTGCGCTTCTATTCTACCCTTTCGCCCACCAACGCACATTCTCTATAAATATCCCCTCCTTTCTGCACCTTTTCTTCTTCCTCGTCTCTATATTCTTCTCTTTTAAATATTCTCTTCTGAAACTGCTCCTTCTTCCCTCTTGTTCTCAGCTCAACTCACAATGTCTGCCTGCACAAACGAGGATCCTCGTATTCTCGGCATCAAAACTAAGATTCGTGTCGTCCCTAATTTCCCCAAACCTGGTTTGTTTTGTTTCTACCCTTTTCTTTTTTGTTTTTAATTTTCCTCGTGTTAGGTTGTGTATCTGTTGCAACACACAAAGGATATGACTACACGAGCTTCAACATGCCTAATCTATTTCTTTGTTGATAGTCATTTTAATTTCCTGTGTCTGTTTTCTTCTTCTTCTTCTCCTCAATTTTCTTCCGGAAAAGAAAGTAACTTCCCTCCGTCTGCAATCTACTTGAGGGCTTTCAATTATCTCTCTGTTTTTGGTATTTAAAAAGTTCTGAACTTGTCTGTTGTTCGAGGAGAAGTAGTTCTTGTCATTTTTTTGTCCCCCAGTTTCGTAACTAATAGCTGCAATGGCGGCAGGGATCATGTTCCAAGACATCACTACTCTGTTGCTGGATGCCAAAGCCTTTAAGGACACAATTGACTTGTTCGTGGAACGATACAAAGGCAAAAACATTTCTGTTGTTGCAGGTAAGCTTAAAAAAAAGCTGTCCTTTTGGGATAAAAATGTTGAGACCTGGATGAACTGAGTTTTGATATAAAGCTTTTTCTCAGTGGGGGTTTTTTTTTTTTTGGCTAGAAGGTGGTGGGGTCCAATGCTTAGGAGAAAGTTAGGCCAGGATATGCAGAAACACTGTGTATTGCACAAGTTTTTTTTTTTTTTTTTTTTTTCTGGTTCTGTTTTTGAATTGCTTTAGAAGAACAAGATGGAAGGAAAATGAAAGAGAAGAATGAGTTGGGGAGTGATTTAATGGTTGACTAGGAGTTATTGTTAGTGGGTTGTGCCATTGATTGCTTTTTCTCTATTTGCATGAATGACCATTGGTGATCATTGCCAACTTGTGCTCACTGGACCCACTTGCCCCCACGGTTAACTCGGCATCCTTTTGTTATTTTAAGGGTTATGGTTGAATTTTACAAGTTTAGTTTTTCTATCATGACATAAATAAGTTTTACAAGAGGTAAAAATATACATAAATAGTTTAAAATGGAGCAAATTTAACAATTCTGTTAACATTCTTCAAACTTCCATTATGTGCTACTTAAAATTGTCCAACTAGATAATTCAGAGTCAAATTTATGGGTTCCAGATAGGGAATTGCTTAAGGCTATGCCAGATAGTCCACCGGTCATTTTCTCTCATGTTGCCACAAAGTTGGGTACCTGGGTGAACTCATTCCAAATGAGTTCATCCGACTTGACAATCGCCACGGGCTGTCCCAAGACTCCTTTACCTCTCTCGACTCATCCCACATGTTAATTGCCTTTGTCTTCTTCTATTGAAATTAACGAGAATGAACACTAGAACCCTGTTGGTTCAATTTCTGAGGAAGAGAACGGACACTACAAACCCTTAAATCTGACTCTAGATTATCCAATTGGACAATTTTAAACAGCACATAACGGACGTTTGAAAAAAGTTAACGGGGTTGTTAAATTTGCTCAATTTTAAATTATTTATGTGTATTTTTACCCCTTACAAAATTTATTTGTGACAAACATCATTAAAAAAAAAAATTATAAAATTGCATGTTAACCTCTTTTTTAATTACTCCACCATATTTGAGGCCTTCCCAACTTTTGCTGTTTGCTGACTTCAAACTCCAACAAACAATGTGCTATAGCTAAACTATTAGGATTATGGCAATGTACTTTATGTAGTCCCTAAATTTCCTGTGTAGTACACGCTTTTTGTCATTCTTTGTTTCCTCGAGTCCCTAAATTTCTGTTCAAATAAGGAATATAACAATGTGCTATAGCTAAATTATTAGGAGTTGGCTTTCCTCATTTTTCCTTTACTTTTTTATCGTTAGATTAAGAGCTCAATGGTTTAGATTTAACATATTATATAATATGTTAAATTTAAACCATTGAGATATTAATCTCAACTGTGAAAAAAGGAAAAGGAGAGTAAGAGAAAAAGGAGGAAAGTCAAATCCAAACCATTTCTATTAAGATCATTGGCAATGTACTTTAGGCAGTCCCTAAATTTCCTGTGTAGTTGTGTTTTCGCCAAAAAAAATTCTTATGTATGTGCTTGGAATTTTGAAGTGGGGAAACTGTAGGCTGGCTATTTTATATACTTTCCTTGAGCTCATGATTAATGCTTATCCTTCGATGGTAGTGCCGTGAATGTAATGTTACAGTACTCTGCTGATAAAGCAAGTACGAGAGGCCCCATTTTAGCTTGTCTTCTTTCATTGTCGGCCAATTCAATATATGGCCTGTTTCAACCAAATTCTTCGGTGCAATTTCACGCCTTCATTTCCATTTTACTGTTACTGTGTTCTATTCAGAGAACAAGTTAGATCACTGTTTTGTTCTCGTACATTTGCATCAGCATCCACCTCCAAGTGCTTGTGAGAATTTGTACCGAAACTCTTTTTTGGAAATATTTTATGCAATTCTTTTTAGTGCCCAGTTATAAAAATGTAAGATTTCTCTGTTAGTGGTATGAATTAGCCTATCTTACAACCGAACAACACTGTTTCAGGTCTCTCTGCTCGTTATATTTGTGAACAGTCGTTTTTTTCAACGGAAAAAAAAAAAAAAAACTTGAAATTTTTATTTTGACGGAAGTCTGTTTGTATTTTTAGTAATAAAAATTTCTTCATCAAACATAAATTTCTGCACTCCTAGTTTCCCTGATTTTCATTTTTAGTTCATGGGAAGTCTCCCATTACAGGACTTGCTGTTTTATTGGTACAGAACAGAGCTTGTTTCCTATCTGATGTCACTTATATAAAAAGTAAAATTAGCAACCGTCTGCTATATTGCAAATAACATGCACGAGTTTTCGAATATTTCAAAGTCGATTTGTGCTATTTTTTTTTTTTTTAAAACGGCACCAGTATTCTCGGAACATAAGCTGACTTTTAAATGCTTAAAAAACAAATTCTACTGTTCACGTTGTCACTAGACACTGAAATTGATGGATAAAATGATTGTTTCACCTTCTATGATCATGTTTTTCTTTCTTTCCTTCTTTGAGCCAACCACTTTCTATGATAGTAGCGATGACAAAATGTTAATATGAGTACGAATATTGCAATTGAACTATAATTTAGAGAGTAAAGTGGAATTTATCATCTCGGTGAAAAAGAGACTTCTCTTGTGCAACTATAAGAAAAATGAAGAAACTGATAATTCTCATAAGCTGTTTCCATTTATGTTTACTGTATCCAATAGTAATAACAAACTTGTGTACATTTTTCTCGCTGGTCTTGTTTGTACAACATCTGATTTGCAGTAACGGTGGGTTCTAAAGAACAAGTTCATTCTTTTTTTTTAAGGAGTTGAAGCACGGGGTTTTATATTTGGCCCTCCCATTGCACTGGCAATAGGAGCCAAGTTTGTGCCTTTGAGGAAACCGAAGAAATTGCCAGGTAAGTCTTTTACCTTTTCGTTTAATCTATTTCTTGCTCCCTCACATAGCTCTTAAATTCTCTATTCCTTTCAATATTGCTCTAATTTTCCTAATAACATCGCTCAGTTGTTTCATCATCATGTGCAACAGTTTTAGTAATTAAGTTAGTTCCTTGCCTTTTTGGTCTCATTTTTGTGAAACTAGTTGGAACACATCAAGAATTGTTCAATTGAACGTGTTGAACCATAACTTATTACAAATATGATAAAAAGTCTTTGTGGATGTGCATTCTTCAGTTACTTCTTGATGTGATATGCCCTGCTGTTACTTGGGAAATTATGTTGGCACTAAGCATAGAGAAACTGTTTTTCAGTTTGTTCTTTAGAGGGTGCTATATTCGAGGAGGTACCAATTGGCAGATGTTGTTGCCAGAGCTCTCTGTAGAAAGTTCGCTTCAAACTTAAAGATTGAGGCTGGTTTCATTGAAGTCATTATAGTTTGTTGGCTGTTTGTGTGTGATTTTTATTTATAGCAAAGAAAACTTACATATATTTTCAAAGAAGGAAGTAAACAACTGCTGCAGTTAAGTTAGTGTTGTTTGAGGTTTTGCTGCTAATGTTGTTGATCAGATTGAAAATATCTTAAATGTCAAGTCACTAACTCAATATGTGAAGATTCTTGGCAGAGTTCATATATAGTTTTGCTTTTATTTGGGATGGACAAGGTTGAAGTTTTGATTGAGATCGATAGTTATCATAACATACCCTTTCTGGTTTGTATTAACAAAATCATGATCCAATGGCAGGGAAAGTTATTTCTCAAGATTACATATTGGAATATGGAAGGGACTGCCTAGAGATGCACGTTGGAGCTGTTGAGCCTGGTGAGCGTGCACTAGTGGTTGATGATCTGATTGCTACTGGCGGAACGCTCTGTGCCGCTATGGACTTACTAGGTAAGTGACTCTGCCAATTGTAATATCAATACAAAAATAGGCTATTCTTCTACATTATGTGAAGAGCGACGGTAATTATAATTGATCCCAATACTTACATAGTAGGAATATTATCTTCTAGCATAGATAGATCCTAATATCTAGGGATTACAATCAAAACAATAATTACAAAATTTAAATTTCCATAATCTTCTAATCAGATCCTAAATTCTCTCTAACTATCGAGATCATGATAAGAGCAAATCTGCCCCTAATTGTGTCAGACTTCCAATTCTCTCCCTCAAGTTAGATCATAAATATTGATCATGTTCAACTTGCTAACAAAATGCTCGAACTTGTCTTTTGTTAATCCTTTTGATAGCATATTTGCGATCTGTTCTCTAGATAGGACATACTTGAGACTGATAATTCCACTATCAATCTTCTCTCTTATGAAGTGTCGATTTATTTCAACATGTTTAGTTCAATCATGTTGTACTAGGTTGTGTGGGATGTTAATAGCTGTCATGTTGTCAGAATAGAGCCTAACTCGAAGATTTACATTCATCCGCGGTTCTTCAAGTACTCGTTTCCCCAATATGTCGTCACAAATTCCTAGTGCTATTGCTCGAAATTCCGCTTCTGCACTACTCCTTGCTACTACACTTTGTTTCTTGCTTCTCCAAGTAATAAGATTACCCCATACAAATGTACAATAACCTGAGGTTGATTTTTTGTCCTCCTGATCACCTACCCAGTCTGCGTCTGTGAACATTTCAACATTCTTTTGAGTGACTTTTTTAAATAAGAATCCACGTCCTAGAGAGCCCTTCAGATATCTAAGAATTTGGTAGACTTCATTCAGATGCTTCTGTTTGGGGTTATCAGAATATTGGCTTACCATACTGACTGCAAACGCTATATCAAGTCTAGTGTGTGAGAGATAGATTAGTTTCCCTACCATACGCTGATATCTCCCTTTATCGACGAATTTTCTCAACTCATCATCATCCCCAATTTTGTCAGCCCAGATAGGAATATCACTTGGTCTGCAACCCAACATGCATGTTTCCTTCAAAAGATCTAGAATATACTTTTTTTTTTGCTACACAAAAGTTTTGGAGGGGTTTGACATCAGTCCCCCACATTTCCTTCAAAAGATCTAGAATACACTTTCTTTGAGAATATAGATGCCTTTTTTGATATGGCTACCTCCATTCCAAGAAAGTATTTCATTTCTCCAAGGTCTTTAACTTAATATTCCGGATGTAGAGTCAATTTAATTCGGTCAATTTCATCTTCATCATCTCCTGTCAAGACAATATCATCTACATATACTGCTAGAACAACTACCTTTCCATTTATGTGCTTGAAGAACATAGTATAATCACTTTGCCCTTGAGTGTATCCTTGATTTTTCAAGACTTGGGTAAATCTTTCAAACCAAGCTCGGGGAGATTGTTTTAAACCATAAAGTGATTTTTTGAGTTTGCATACCTGGTTTGTTTTCTTTCTAGGGAACCTTGGAGGACGTTTCATGTACACTTCCTTCCTTAGTTCTCCATTAAGGAATGCATTCTTCACATCAAGTTTGTGTAAGCGCCAATCTACGTTTGTAGCCAAAGATAACAGAAATAATTGTATTCAACTTTGCAACTAGGGCAAAAGTTTCAGTAAAATCCATTCCATAGATTTGAGGAAACCTTTTGCTACAAGTCATGCCTTATACTTATCAAGGTTTCCATCAGCTTTATATTTTGTGGTGAAGACCCGCTGGTGAAGACCCGCTTGCAGCTAACTGGTTTTTTCCCCCTTTTGTAGGTCTACAAATTCTCAAGTTTCATTCTTCATTAGTACTTCCATTTCAACTAGGACAACTTGTTTCCACTCAAGACTATCTAGTGCTTCATTTATGTTGTTAGGATCAAGTTGAGAAATAAAGGCATGATATTTGGATGATAGAGCCAGATATGAGACAAATTTCTCTATAGGGTGTTGTGTGCAAGCTCTAAGCTGCTTTCTCACAGCAATTGGTAGGTCTAGGTTATCAACAATATCAGTACTTTCATTAGTTGCTATTTGTAAATCATGTCCTTCACCATGTTCATCTTTTGGACCTATTACTAGTTCCAACTCAGGGCATACGCTATGAACTTGAGGTACTTTATTACCACCTGGTCTTGATAACCTTCATGTATAAGTTTTCTTCCATTTATTGGCGTTGTCTTTCTTGTCGGAAGATGGAGGTGGTGGTGAGTGGCGGTGACATGCCCAAGTTTTCCACAAACTTTAAGGGCAATGATGACAGACTATGCCCATCTCAGTAGTTATCGCCAGTGAGTCGTTTGTGGATGATCGTGACCGCCGAACCTTCAAAGGCAACCGTCACATGGCACGATGTGCCAGTGGCGAAGGAATTCCCACTTACCATCGCTGTGTAGTGGTGCGACAAAGGCGAAGAAGTCAACCCCTTTGTATATGTGGAGGGATCGTCGAACATCATCGTCATCGTCACTGTCACCTCTACCGCTCTGATACCATGAAGAGCGATGGTAATTATAATTGATCCCAATACTTACATTTATTCATCAGAGTTTACGGGATTATATACAGTAGGAATAAATCTTCTAGCTTAGAGAGATCCTAATATCTAGGGATTACAATCAGAACAATAATTATAAAATTCAAATTTCCATAATCTTTTAATCAAATCCTAAAATCTCTCAAACTATCGAGATCATGATAAGAGCAAATATGTCCCTAATTGTGTCGGACTTCCAACATTATGGTGTTCCAATTAGATAAGTTTAACCTAATAATAACCTGCATTGTGGCCTTTGCTCTCCTGGACATGTATTCAAGCGTGTTTTTAGCAGGTCTAATCCCTCAAATGTATTTTGACGTCAATAAGCCTCTATGTTTTGCCCCTATTTTTTTGTTTTTTGGCTGCTGCTAATGCCTAGGTATGTATGTGATTGTTGTTCTTTGTTGGGTTCAGAACGTGTGGGAGCAGAAGTAGTTGAATGTGCATGTGTAATCGAATTACCAGAATTGAAGGTATGAATTAATGTTCTGCTTTTCTCCAGGACTCAGTCATAACGATACGTTGTTGTCCAATAAGTCTATTTGCTTTTTGGTAATTAGGTTTGTGAATGTGACAGGGTCGTGAACGGTTGAATGGGAAGCCATTGTATGTGTTGGTGGAGTATTACTAATAAATGAGAGGGTGGCTGAAGAATTATGCATGATGAGGACTTGGAGGTGTGCTAAATGAGAGGCAAATGTAATGTAATGTTACTTGCTTCTCATCTGGAATCCCATACCTTTATTCAGCTGCCTTCCCCTGTATCTGTATCTCATTGTTTTCAAAAAAGCGATTATGGAGTTTAAAAGGGGTGGTCAAAATGAAAACCCAGACGGTGCTTGGCGTGAGCAGAGCATACAGTTTCTTGGGACGCCAACAAAAAGGCAAAAGCTTTGTACTTCAAAACTCAATATATATACTCTGAACAATTTTAATCCGCTTGTATAGGAGTCTAACCCTTCCTTTCTCACGCGCATACTCATCATTATGTGGTGTGAGAGACACTTTGAGGGACCCAAACAAAAAGGAGATAAAGAATAAAGAAGCCTAACCAAAGCTGATGCATCTGCCTCAAAACATAAATCACTCTGCTTTGCTTCTTCATTTTTCTTCCTAGTTTCTGTTCTCCTTACGCAACTCTCTTAACTTCAGCTCCTTCTTCCCGTAACTTGCGCTATATTCTTTCTTTTCATTTTCGCAATTCTTCGGCTTAGCTTCACGGTGGGACCCTTCTTTCTTAACCCTTCCCTCTCTCTCTCTCTCTCTCCTTTCTTTTCAACCGAATCTTTCCAAGTCCATAGCTTTTCTCCATTCTGTGAGTGTTAATTTCTTCATGGAAATAAGGAGTGAATCAAGGGAAAGTTAACCTTGTTTGACAACGGACTTTGAGAGAAACAAAACGCCAAATAGTGCCTTCATATTTGATGAAAACAAAGCTTATAGGACCATTTAGCGATAATAATCTTAATCAGCATTTATCAACCCCATTTCCTCATATACTTAAACAACGTAATAACCAAACAGGAGGGCAAAACAAGAACTGATGGATAAAAATGCAGGCGAAGGGGTTCAATAGCTCAGCTTCCATACATTCCCATTTAAAAAAAAAAATCACAATAAAAAAGGATGGTAAAAATCATTTCCTTTTCATTTTTTTTTTACAGTTTATATATGATGAGAAAACAAGGCAATACGGCACGCGAATCAAACACGAACAACTCACCGTTGTCCCCACTCACCGAGTCCAACCCCACTCGGCCATCCAACAATGACTCCAAGAACCCTATTTGCTTGGAGACCCGACCCGCGATGACCCGACACACCATCATGGCTCTTCTGCCCCGCCCCCCGCCGCCGCTTTCATGGGATTCTCGGCTGCCGGAAAACGTTCGAATCGCGGAACCTTTCACCCCTGGCAACGACCATGCACCACCACCACAGGCATCGTAGGGGCCACCTCCCGATGTGGGACCCAAACACTGAAATCTCATCACCTCGTTCCCGTCCGCAGCGCACCGTGCATTCTCCTCCCAATCACTCCCCTCGGTCGGAGCGCCCGAACCGGCCGCGCGACGCTTCACCGTTTCGCGATATTCTTCGAACCGGGACACAGTCTTGGAGGCGTTCACGACCTTGAAAATCATCTCGATTTGACCCATAAAGGCTTTGGGACCCCAGCTAGTATGGAAGATAATCTCCACAACGTTACGCGACGGATGTCCCTCGGGAAGCTCCGTCAGGGACGGAAGGAACGGTTCGGGAGTACGGGTTGTCCGGGTAGAGGAGACACTACGGGTCATGGTTGTCGGGTTGGAAGGGCTTTCGGGTTTTGTAGTTCGAGGATATTTTGAACTGGGGTGCTTCTCAAGGGGTGGCTTGGGTTTTTTGGGTTTAGGCTTGGCCGTGTCTACGACGTCTTTAATGTTTTGAACGCTTTTTCTGCAACTGGCACTGGGTATGAGAATCTTTGAGGTTGGATGGTAAACGTCTTCGAATGCTCTTGACTTACACTGCAACGATTTAACCCACCCACTCGCCATTGAGTCAACTCGATCTCCTCAAACCTCCCTCCTATATTCTACGATGGATGAAGCTAGATTCTCTCTCTCTCTCTCTCTCGTGTCTAGTTTATACGTTTTGTAGCTGTTGGTACCGGTGCTGTTTGGTCTGAGCTCTCATGTTGTGCTGGGTAAGGAAGGAAGGAGAGTAGAGAAAGAAGGTGGAAGAGACGTGGCGTTATTTATCAGATAATAAATGAATTTTGACACCGTATGCAGATGGAAAGTTCAGATTTACCCTCGGAGAGATTTCGGAATTACCCACACGGATTGTCATGCGAGGGAAACACGTTCCGAGAGGGGAGAGTAACAAATTCCATTTGTTTTTTTAAAGAGGGCGGAGGAGTTTCAATAGCGTGTGTCATGGCACACAGAGGACTTGGTGGACGCCCGCCATTGATCTTTTGATCCCGCCTTGCTAACATCCATAACTTTCTCCCCATTATTGATGGTAGCAGTAGCAGTACTAAAATGGTAAATTACTAATGCCCATTTTATTTTAATAACAATGTTTTCTGGGAAGCAATATATTACAACAACTAGCAGTTTAAAGTAGTAGTAGCTATATTAAATGTGTGTTCTTACCAACCGCAACTGTGTCTTTAAGTAGCATTTGCTTTGAAGTTATGAACTGCAGAAGTGAGAAAGGATTTAGGAATTAGTGAAAAAAGAAGGCGTGGTTGAATAAACTGAAATTCTTGTCTCTTTCCAAAAGAGTGAGTGACCCTGACGACAACAATATTTCTTTGGTTCCTTTTCACAGTTTGATTTACGTAATTTTAATTAACCACTCCCCTGCCACTTTCACATTTATCAGATATTTAAAGAGAGTGAATTGGTATATATATGTAGGTGGGGTAAACAAAGTGAAGTCGTTTTCTAATAAAGGCATCGGTCTGCCATCTAACTCAGGGAGTAGAAGGGTGAAGGGTGATAGGTGATAGGCTAGTTGGGCGCTTGAAATCAAAGCAACCATTAAGTGTGCCTCGTGAGGTTGAAGTTTCAATGGAAATAGTAAAGCCAGGGCCTCTCTTTTTGCTTTTTCAGTCTTTTCCCCCCACCCCATCCACCTCATTTTTCACTTGTATGTGCTCCGGGCCAGCATGTCCTGCTCATCATGCTCATCCCCCCAATTTTAAGGTGAGGGAACATTTTTTTATGTATTTTTATTTTTTGAATTAAATATTTATAACACCCTGAAATATTTTTGACATCCGGTATCTCAAATTGATTAATTTCTAGTCTTACATTCATAAATATTTTTCATGTAATACCAGTATCATGAAACATTTTTCCAATATCACCTAATATCTAAAATAATCTTTCGACACCCAATATCTTAAACTAATTAATTTTTAATGTAAAGAGTATTTTTTTCTTTTAAAAAAAACTTTTAAATTTTGAGATGAGCATTCCGTACTCATCTTTTGGCTGAGTAGTGAATATGGATTCTATGTGCTACTGCTTTACTTGTGTGGGTGACACAATGGACCAAAATGACAGGATATGGGTATTTTGGTCATAAAAAAGAACTTATTTTTTATTCATTTTATTGCGGAGACTACCAAACGGGAAGGAAAGTGGGGGGAAAGAATCTTTCATGGGAGTTTGAAGTGGGAATAGAAGAATAGGAAGAGAATGGAAACTGGCAGAGATGAGAGGATACTGCATAATGCAAATAGAAAAAGCACTGAAATTTAAACTGGTGTGATGACAAAATTTCTCCCACTTCCTCCAATGAGCCTATCCTAAGTGCCAAGTTTTATAGTACTAACTCGTTGTCTTACATGGGCAGCACGCCCTCTATTCTATTCCCATTCAAACGACAGGGGACAATTACCTTGATATGATCGAATTACAGTGTTATTATAATATTAAGGTTGTATTAATTGGTGGTACAGTATCTTAGGAATTGACTAACAGTAACAAACCACGGAACGTGAGAATTTGCGCCTGAGTACCAGAATTTGAAACGCAGGCAACATTGGTTATGCATAAACGAGTGATTCTTTTTAGAGATTAATAAAAAGAAGTGCGAAAAAAGTAAAATGGGGAAGGTAGTGAGGAAGTTGGGTTTGGCAAATGTTGCCAGCCTTTCCCCTCACGCCTGCCATTTCCATTGGAAATTTGGAATTGCGTACCCGCAAGCATGCTTCCCTTCCTCATCCTAACCATCAACCAACTCTTAAATCATATCTAACTTTTTTTTTTTCCTATATTTTTTTCCACGGAACATTATTAATGTTGGTTTTCAAATGAAAGGAGGAATCCGTACTTAGCAGGAAAAGAGTCAGAAACAAATTTGAAAGAATTTAATTTGTTCAGGAGATGAGACAATGAGTTGGTAGGGTGAAGGTGGGACAGTAAAAATGGATTGTTGTCTCGGTAAAAGGTTTAGACAAGAAACAACAGATTCGGTTGGTTGGCATATTTGTTGATGAATTGTGGAGGGATGTTTCAAACTTTGAATAGATTCAAATTGGAGGGTGACAACAACAAGTACTAGGAGCAAGGATCTGAAAATCAACGCCACCAAATCTAGGCGGGCCGGAAGAATACAATCTTGTCTTTTCTCTCAACAAATACGAGTACTACGCAAAATCATTATTTCCCTCTGCTAATCCTATTATGATGTCCCTTTTTTAATGCCGTATTGTTTCAATGAACCAGTTTTTGTGCTTATTTAAAGGAAGATCTAGACGGTTTAGGGGAGAGGAGCTCCCCTTGCTTATAGGCAGGAAATTAAAGTTGGACCCATTGTTTCAAAGTGTGTATATTTCATAGGAATTTATGATGAATGATGGCACCCTTCTCTCCTTAATTTATGGACTGCTCAACCTTGCGCCACACACAAATCATGAGGGGAAATAAAGAATGGAATAAACAAAAATAAAGAAAAGGGGTAAAGAGCTCAGGAGTCTTGACTTTGACTCATAACAAAGAATTTGTTGAGATAGAACTATCATCATGTGTGTAATGAAGTTGCAGATGTATAAATAATGAAGGTGATGGGTGAACGGTATGCGTTGATCTAGAAGAGAGAGATGATTTGTATTGTTGACGCTACATACAGGGGCAATTATTAAGAAACATAAATTATGTGTTTGTGGGGGAGAAATGATTGGCAATTATATGCTAAACATGTGCCAATTTGATATAATGGAACAGAAGAAAAATGGATATGTAAGTTAGTGGTAATTATTTTGGTAAAAGAGGGATCAGATAAGGCTGTACTGTGCTTAGGGGAGTGATTTTCGGGTGCTTTCCACATTGGCTGATCCTGATTTCCCTCAATAATGACACAAATGCTTTAATTTTGCATTAGCAGTGGCTTGTACAAGAATACCAGCAACTACAATAATGATGCATGTTCTGTGGTAGTCATCACCACCTAAACCTCCGTGTCTGCGTATGCTTATTACCATTGTTATCAAACTCGCGAGTTGACTCTTCGAATTTATCGTTTTTACGTTCCTACCTTACTAAATCAAGTTAAGTCTCTAGTAAAATCGTGTCAGCTGTAAACTCGAATATACTCACGAGTTTACGCATCGAATTTACCGTTTTTACGTTTGTAGCTTACAAAAATGTGTTAATTTTTTTTTTTCAATTTTGTCATACTCAACGGTTTTATATATGAATTTTATAGGAATTTCTTTATTAAACATAATAAATTATTAATGTTGATATATTTAATTTTAATTATTTGGATTTAAAATATATTTAAATTAAATTGTTGTCATTTTATATTGTAATTATTTAATTATACACTGTTAATATATATTTGATGATAAAAGTAAACTCTTACGGGTTTACCGATTCGAGTTCATGATACGAATTTATATCACTGTCATGAATTTGCTTAGACTCAGAGTTTGACAACCTTGCTTATTACTACTCCCTCCATTGGGTATTAACCTTCCCAAAACTATTTGTACATACATACACCAAAACAAGCATTCCATCACATTAGATTTTGTAAAATTAATCCACAATAAAATAAATAAATGGTTTCATTACGGAAAAGTCTTTTTGGATGCAAGAGTATAGGCCTTTATTTCTGGAGTTAGGATACAATTTTACTTTAAAAGTTGTCATTAAAAACAATGTGGCATCGATTATTATCGATGTTAAATTTAACTGTTAGTTGAGTAAATATGCTGACCTGATAATCTGTAAAAGGTGGTGGTAGATACTAAATATACAAACAAAACAATCAAGTACTTGTATAGCCAACCACTTTGTAAATATCTTTTGATGAAATGAATTATCCTTTCACTCACAAAAAAAAAAAAAAAAAAAAAACAGAAGTCATGAACGGGCTCATTATCTATTTTATACACATCCTAAACGGAAAAATAAATACTTTAGATGTCAACTCATCATTAAAAAATAAAACTCCTCAAGCAAAGATTCCAAGTAATAGTCATTTTGAAAGGAAAATAAATAAATAAAGGTATAAAAATAGTAATAAGGTTTTACACTTTGAACACCGAACATAATTAACATTTGATATGTGTAAAAGTAATAATAAACAATTTTTAAGATGCTAAATTAAGAATACTACTCCCTCCGGTCTTAATTATAAGACATATTTAACCAATTTTGGAAGGATAAATGTTAAATTAGTTAATTTTACTCATTTTCCTAAAATACCTTTATATAAATTTTGCATTTCAATTACCTTTTTGATTTCACATAATCCCCCATTCATATCAATAAGGATATTCTAGGAAGAAATTGACAAAAAATAGAATGTTATCTTATAATTAGGATCAAAACAAACACCTAAATGGTGTGCTATAATTAGGACCGAATGGAGTATTAAGTTTGATCACATTCACATTGACGGAAGTTACCAATCATTAATGGTCAATGTGATCAAACTTAACGGCTTTATCAATTTAACTACCTTAAAAATTATTTAGTATTACTTTTACAATTCTAAAGTGCCTGTTTGGATGATTAATCATGATTTTGAGAAAAACCACTCAAACGCTCTCAAAACTGGGAGTGGATTCTCTCATATCCCTCCCTTAGTATCCGTGTATCCTGACTGTCCAATATTTAATTCAAACGTTGAGAGAGAGCCACATCATCTACTTTTTAAAATTGGGTTAAATACCAATTTTGCCCCTAAAGTATGCACCCAGGAGTAATTTGACCCCTTAAGTTTTCAGCATAGCAATTTTGTCCCTGAAGTCTCAAAACATAGCAATGTTGCCCCTCCGTTAAAAACCCTAACATTAACCGTTAGTTGACCGTTAGGGTTTTTAACGGAGAGGCAACATTGCTACGTTTTGATACTTCAGGGGCAACATTGCTACGTTTTAGCGTAGCAATTTTGCCCCTGAAGTATCAAAACTTAGCAATGTCGCCCCTCTGTTTAAAACCCTAACGTTGACCGTTAGTTGATCGTTAGGGTTTTTAACGGAGGGGTAACATTGCTATGTTTTGAGACTTCAGGGGCAACATTGCTCCGCCAAAAACTTAAAGGATAAAATTGCTCTTGAGCGCGTACTTCAAGGGCAAAATTGGTACCTAACTCTTTAAAATTTCATTTCTACCATGTGAGGTAATTTTTATCTCAGGAGGTAATTTGAAAAAGATGACGTGGCTTTCTCTAAACGCTTAGATCAAATATTGGATGGTCAGAATGCATAGATTCTAATGGAAGGGATTCTGAGAGAATCCGAATCCCTCAAAACTGGTAGAACCACTTTTTTATCCCAAAGTATGATTTTGGGGTTCAAAATTATGATTTTGGAAAAGTAAATATTTCCCACTTTTTTCCGTTCCTTCTACATTTCTCTTTCCCTCCCTCTTTTCTGGTGGACTTGTTGAAGGAATAGAGGAGTTGGAAGGAGACGGTGAACGGATATGATTTCTCGATAGTGAAGAGAGATGAAGGAGTCGGCGGTGGTGACTGATTTTGACGGTGGCAGAAAAGAAGGAGCTAACGTTGGAGTGGTGATGGTGGAGAGAGGGAAAACCGATGGCAGTGGTGGTAGAGTACTGTCGATGGTGAAGCTCTCTAATTCCCTCCTCTCCAAATCTCCTCCTTTGTTCCTTCCCAAGTCTTCGCCTCTCCCTCCCTTCGGCAAAAAATGTCGGCCAATTCTCTCTGTTTTTTTTTGTTGAGAAAAAACGGCAAGCCGGAGCTTGAAAAGAAGAAAAGGGATTAGACCATTGAGATCTACCCCTTAGTACATCCAAAAGAGAAAACTAAGAATTACAAGCGAAATAATCTTTCATAGCTATATGGAGGCTTCCTTGTGGAATAGATGACGAGAAAATTTTGATGTTAAGAAGGGGTTCTAAAGGTTAAAACTCACTTATGAAGTTGTTAGTGCCCACATAAAGAATTGTCAATGAAACTTTTTTGACATCAAAATTTTCTCTAAAACTTTTTTAACATTTTTTTATCTAAGGACCAATAAACTTTTCTGACTATCCATCCATACTTGAGTATATCAAACACAATTTTAAGTGGAATGATGATAATCAAATAATTAAAGCAAATTTCTTGATCACATAAATTACGTTTTTATTTTTTTATTTTTGCAAAAGTAACATTTAAAAATGATTTTAATCTCCACAATTTATTAATAAGTATAATTTTGAGCTAATTTATCATTATTTAAGTTGACTAATGTTATAATTTTGTAAACAAATTTATTTGAATTTTGTTATTTTATTACTCCCTTTGGGTCTATTACAAGAAGTTGGTGTTTTTTTTTAGATATTAAGAAAACTAATTAAATTACTTTAAATTTTGCATAGTTATTATTTTTTCTTCAAATTATTTTGCCTAACATTAAAATGATATATAATCAATGATATATAACATATGATATGATTAAGTAATTTATTTAGCTTACTTATACCTTCTAAAAAAAGTTAACTCTGTATTATATTTGAGACTAAATGAAGATTGAAATTTGATGTTAAATATCTTTGAAATGGAATTTTGTACTACATTAGTGAATGTCGTTTCTCGTAATTTGTATATGAAAAAAGTGATTATAATAACAATAATCCAAATACTCTCATTTTATCATAATAGAGTTTTTTTCACTAAATCTATTATGTTCAGAATCTATTTTTAAAATTACTTTTATTACTTTTTTATTAGAAACTATTTTCTAAAAGATAATCCAAACATGTTAGCTCCGATATACTTTCTACAATACTTTGGTCTTCCATAATAAATTCGTCCACATTGCATTTAGTCTAGCCCCAAACAACAGCAAAAAAACAGCACATGTAGACTTTTTATAGAGGCAATCTTATTCTATGCGAACGCTAAATGTGGGCTCTCATCACATTGCACTGAATAGCTTGTTCCGCTGGGCCCAGCCCGGTTGCTAATCCACCCATTTCTGACTGCATCATTCTATTTGGGCCTCGTTTGTGCTTGTCCCATGTTCTCTCTAGTCCCGAACCCTTCTTTGGCGGGTTACGTTACGAACGACGTCGTTGTCGGTCCTTAATCTTCGTTTGGATGGCAACTCTGCTTCTCCGCTATCTTCAACTGTTGCGAACACACGTGGTCGCGCCATGGGGCATCAACCGCCGAAATCCCCAGCGCCATCATTCCTCCGCCCCTTGATCGCCTTGGACACCACAATCTCTCACTCGCTTCATACCTTAACAAGATCCTTCACCCCTAGATCCCTCCTTCTGCTTCTGGAATTCTTGGCCGATTTCCGTTTCACGTTCCCTGTACTCCTTTCCCTCTTCTTCGTCACTCCTCCCTTCTCTCCTTTACGCTCTAACTTGCTCTTGCCCCTCCTCCTTTGCTCCCTCCTCGACCTCCTCTTTATCGCCACCGTCAAATTCCTCATCCGAAGATCCCGTCCTCTCTACGGCAACCACGATGAGTACAACGCCGTCGTTTCCGTTGACCATTTCTCCTTTCCCAGTGGTCATTCCTCCAGAGCTTTCTTTACTGCTTCCCTCTTTTACTTTTCTCGGCTACCCATTCTCGAATCCATGCCCGATCTGAAATCCCGCGCTCATCCTGCTATTACCTCCCTCATTCGTCGGTGGATTGGTGAAGATGACATTGTGGCCGTCAATCTGTTGCTTTTCCTCTTTTGGACGTGGGCGCTCGCCACTGCATTCTCTAGGATAACGCTCGGGAGGCATTATGTTCTCGATATCTTCGTTGGCGCGTGTTTGGGGGTGCTTGAAGCTCTATTCACGCTCCGATTTCTTAGCTTTCAATTATTAAGCTGAGGTAAGATCCAAGTGGGCTTTCAATGAATTATTATTGAGTACAGAATAGGGACCGGGGGCAAATGTTATCTGAATTTGGTGGAAAGTTAAATGCTACTACCTCCGGCTACAAACTATAAACTATGTCCTATACCGGAGGAGTATTTTTTTTTTATGCTACATATTTGATGTATTGCGTAATTAGGAATGTTGGGATTGATATAACAACGTGGGGACTGCACCAGGTTCTGTGATTGTAACCAATTCGATGTCTTTTATGAATTGCATGAGCTGTTACGGCTTTCTTCAACACAGGGAGCTTGAGTATTGATAATGCGCTTTTTGTGCAGTCACTGCAGTGACCCTTTTTTTTTTTGGCCAACGTCACTGCAGTGACCTGTGACCTGCTCCATGTATTCATTAGATTGTGCTATTTTGTATGTTGCAGCCTATCATAATTCGTAAATGGTTTTCCTAAGTATGCAATAGTTATTGACAAGTATCCATGTTGACTGAACAATTACTATGACGGGTCTTAATTAAATTAACTCAGAGTGCAGGGGTAACGTGCTCAAACATTTGACTAAAAAATTTGCAATAAGAGACCGGGAGGCTTTAGTATGAATTATGCTGATACTATATTTAAATGTATCAAAGAGAAATATCAGTAACAATAAGAGAAATACTTCTCCAAGTAACAGTTGAAGATCAATGCTTTTTCCTTGTTGGATCGTGAAAACTTGTTTTTTGTTTCACCTGGCTACTAACTAAGCCATAATCAACCACACAAGTTTTGCCTTTTACGGGAAAATTTGCTTGTATAACATGCAAATATTATTTTATGTGTGCAATTAAAGAGCCAATTCATTTGGAAGAATAGAACACGTCTATTTTATTCAGTTATTTTAATCACCATCGTTGATTTTCCATTTTTTTTATCTCTACTTGCCATTTAACCCCCAGTTTCCTTCCACCATCTTTTATTACGTGACTTTTGTGTGTGTGGTGCTGTGAAATAGACCATTCTCATCTTGATCTTGAAACTCTCTTTTGCTTTTGCTTTTCCATATCCATATATTTGGGATTGGACGAAAGAATTAGCACCTTTTCAGAACTCCACATTAATGAGAATGCCTTTGACAAAGAAATAACAGCAACAGGGGTGGGGCTTAAAGGAAAGGATTTCCTTCAAGTTTAGAAGTAATAATAAAAACCAGCTTTTCTCTGTTGGTATGGCTTGTTAAATTATATGTAAAAATGTCTCAGCGTTGACAATTATCCTCCACCCTGAGGGTTAAAAAAAAAATCTCTTCCCCCCTAGATTTGTCACTATAAGCAAGTTTGTTTTCCCTTGGGGCAGGTGTGTGTATTATTAGTATTTGGGAGGGAAACGGAGGCCATTAGAGTTTATATTCTGTGACATCTCTTGTCTGAAAATTCATTTTCTAGAAGATTCTGCATAAATTGGTGCCTCTAAAATTGACAATATTATTGTTTAAGGTTCTTGTGGAGCGCAATGATCCCATTCAGCCCAGGGGGACGGGTTCCTTCGAAATTGTCTTCAATGGATAATGGAGATGGGCATCTTGACATTGGTACATAGTATGGGAAGTTATGGTTAGCATCTTGCGAAGACATGTTCATACTCTTAAGATATTATTCTTCGACAATTGCTTTGAGCTTCATGGTTGTGTTTTTATATTTATCTTTCTCTGTCTATTCTCTATTACACATTCAGATGATGATAGACATATGTTTAGTCTCAATGGCATATTGCAACTGTACATAATTTATATACATTTGTCTACTGTGCCATTCAAACTATAGAATGTACGATGACAGGAATAATAATTTCATTATAGCTAGTGAAAGACTGAAAGTTGCTTGCTGCTGTCAGAGGGTTCCCATCTTTTGCAGAAACTGTTGCAAAGACATTAGATTATCTCTTTTTTGGTTATCTGGGATTCCGTTTATGTTTTTAAATAATGGGCATTAATTCTTGCCATGTGATAAGATTTATCATGTTATAAGATCAGATCTTGTGGTTGATTGATTGATCACTCTTTGCTTTCCTTTCAATCTTGAAAACTATCCATAATTGTTAAATTAGTTGCCAAAGGTGGCTGTTGTAGTGTGCTGGCAGCGTGATGGTTGGGTCGTTGATAAGGGGAAGACATCATGGAGGTAAAGAGTCAAAATAAGTCGTTTTCTGATTTATTGAGTTGACAGGCGGGGGTCGATTCCCATAACTACACAGTATATTCTAAGGATCTCTATTTGGAATATGCTTTTTCATCGCTCTTCAATGCTTTTTTTCTCATGTAGTGCCTTTTCTGCTTTCACATTCGATTTCGGAAATTATGGCCGTTGATTGAGATTGCATATGCTTGCCTCGAGGAAAGTCTATATTCTTGGTAGTTGGCAGGGGAAATCACCAAGGGACCTGCTATGGACTTGAACCTTCTGAATACATTGTATCTTCATTTGCCAAAAGACTAGCCGAATCTGGCTTCCTGCCTGACGCAAACGCCAAATTGTTTGCTCTTGGCATCGCGGAGCCTGGGATTGTGGGGTTGTCATTTCTAGTCAGTTTAAATTACAGTAGAATGAGTTGAATTTAAGATTTAAGCAGCATAACAAAGCCAACAATCCAATCTGCTTAATGACTAGTCCCTCCTATACTAAAAATAAGATAAAGTAGACTTTTTTAAAGAGATTAAAGAAGCTAATTAAATTATTTTGGGGTATTTTTTTTTCAAAGCTAATTAATTTGATTAATAAACTAATATATAATTAAAGAATATACAGTATATGATATGATTAAATAACTTATTTGGTTTTCTTAATCTTTAAAAAAAAGTTAACTTTGTATTATATTTAAGATCAGGTATTTTATTTACTCTATGCACATGGTACATGTATATTCGCTTTGTATTTTGGCCATGCGTCGTTCTCAAATTTACCTACTGCTTCCCATGTTCACATTCCAAATCTTTGTCCGAATTCCACGGCAGTTGTTTTGTGTTTTTATCAGAAAAATTAGAAAGAAAAAACGTTGTTTGGTATTTGCACGTCTTGCAGTGGTCAGTCTTGTGAGCTTTTGGTTTATCAAAGTTAGTTAGGCAGTTTTGTGATGGGTCAGTGGGCGGTGGTGTTTCTTGTACAAGCTTGTCAGTTTTAGATTGCTTGAAAGCCGAATTGTTAGAAAATGGGATAAGAATATTTGAGTGGAAAGCAAGTATGGTGAATTCCCGTTTTCCAACCAACCAAGGTTTGGAATGGAATCTAAAATCCCTTGGGAGACCAGTCAAGGCTTTTCAAGGATAATATATGAATTTGTCCTGAGAAGCCTGAACATGAATGATGAACAGGTCAGATAGTGGGCTTGTAAATTGTGACTGCAGCCCTAGAAAGTGATGCCAAGTGCCAACCAAACCAGGCCATCTCCATGTGAAGGCTTTTTCTGAGTACCGTACAAAATATTTTGGGACTTTCTGGGGACTCTGCAGGTATTTTTAAAATAACCTTAGACAGTTGGTTCATGACCTCAGATTCTGACACTCTCTCAGGATCAGGGGACCCTTTTTTTGAAAAAAAGAAGGTGCAGAGGACCACTTATCCTAATAGGATACCGAAGGTGTTTGTTCTGGATTATTGTACATGTGTTTCTAGGTTAGCCATGCACACAGTTTTTCTCAGTGCCTGATTCAGAATCAGAGGACCTGGGCAGAGGAATTGAGGAGCTATATCTTACTGACACCTTCTGCAACTATGAAACCATACTAGGAGGGTATCTTATTTGATCCTCTGTCTCTTTACCCCACTGATGCTCATCATATATCTGCTCTTCACCTTCCTTTTTCTTCTATTCCTCCCCATAATTTCTTTAATTACATCAGAAACAGAAAAGAAGGAGGAAGTGAGTTTGCTGCTTTCATAGATTTCTCTGCAACAACAATAATACAAAAAACTCGAAAAAGAATAATGCTGTTGCCGCAGTAGTACGTCCCTTCATTATTGCATGTCATGAAAAAAGCCTCAATTATGTGACACCAATGACAAAGAATTGGTATCCTAGCTAGGCTGGAGGACATTGGCATAACGCCAAAACACTCAAAATTAGGGAGACCGTGTGTGTCTGTGTGCGCGTGTGTTTGCCACTAGAGATAAACAGATAGATATAGGTTTGAAATAATACTTTGCAACTGAACTTTAGTTGATGAACATCACTTAGTTGATGGCATATTTAGTTGAATCCTTTCCTCTTTAAGACTTCATATTTTATATCTTCAAGCATACATACATATCTCTGTCTGTTAAATCTCAAGTGTGCACTCGATGAAACTAGAAATAAAGCTTGGAAGAAGAATGTTGTAAATATAGATATATAAGAGAAGAAAGATTAAAGGAGGAGGGAGGCTGTCCCTACATACACGTCCAGTCCATATTTGTCAGAAGTTTAAGCTAAAGCTAAATGATATACGTGGAAGGAAAGGCCATCATAAGACCCACATGCTAAATGTACAATCATGCTCCCTTGTTTGAAGACTTAAATGGAGGTACACAGACAAAAGTCGCAATTATATGAATCAGACCTCTCACTCATGCAACCACGTGTGCCTCACCATGCTTGTGCCCCCACACACATATATCATCGATCACATAAACTCAATTAAATTCGCTGCTATATTTCAATTGGTCAGGCCACCTGTAATCACCATCTTAATCCTTCCATCCTCGATCAATTCATTTAACAAAATCTTGACTGAAAGTGACAAGGCATATATGATATATATATATACCGTCTCGTAATGAATTGGCGAATGACATTCACCTAGGAATTTCATTGTTGAGGACAAATTAGGTTGGATCTTAGGTTGAAGAAGCCTAGGGACAAACATTGAAAGAGGTATCTTTTATTTATTTTTTTGAAAAAAAAAAAGGTGTTTCCTCAGAAGAATGGTATGTGTGGCCAGTGTGGGGAATGGGCAGGCACATGATGTGCTGGTTTAGACGCGTTTTGATATGAATTACTCCCTTCGGTCCTAATTATAAGAGCTAGTTGACTTTTTTGGAGAGATTAAGGAAGCTAATTAAATTACTTTAGAGTATTTTTATTTTTTTCTTCAAACTAATTAAGTTGATTAATAAACTAATATATAATCTAAGGATACACAACATATGAAATGATTAAGTAACTTATTTAGCTTCCTTAACCTCTCCAAAAAAAAAAGTCAACTAGCTCTTATAATTAGGACCGGAGGTAGTACTACATCTAATGCTTAATATAAAACCCAATTAACTTTTTTTGAAAAGATTAAGGAAGCTAAATAAATTATTTTATAGTATTTATATTTATCTTTTTTATACCAACTTATAATTTGTCTTAGTTATAAACTGATATATAATCAAATGAAATACAACATATGTTATGATTAACTAATTTATTCAGCTTCTTTAATCTCTTTTAAAAAAAAAAGTCAATTGGGTCTTATGTTAAGAGCCAGAGGGAGGGAGTATATATATGAGAAATTGTTTGAAATGAAAAGGATAAGGAACAGAAATTAATGTTGGGGTTGGACAGGAGGAGGTGTGTGGGAGGGGCCATATATGTTACTGCTTCAATGAGTTGTTTCCCACTTGGAAGTTCGGCGATCATCTTCCTGTGAAGGGAAGTTGTTCACTTCATTGTTCAAGACTTGAGGAACACGGATTTGACCGTTGGTTGTTGCTATATTACTCTTTTCTTTGATAATGGAGTAATCTCTTCTCTTAATAATGGCCGATACATTTCATCTCGATCTCCAGATTCTGAAGTGTTTTGGGACCATGCCATGCATGCATGCATTTAAGTCAAGTCTCGTGATCTGCCCCACCCCACGTACTGTGGTTATGTTTTTAACAGATTTGAGTTTTAATGACTAATTGGAAGGTGGTGGATCTCCGGCGATAAAGCTGATTAAATAGAGTAGCTATCTGCTTAACGTTTCTGAGAACAACAGACCACCTTTTCCCCCACCGGCAACTATAACACGTACCTATAGCACTTACTTCACCTTAAAGGGAGCCAACAAAAACAAGATGAAAACAGTTTAATTACATGAAAAGGACCTTTTTTTTTTTTTAATGAGAAATTAATTATTCATCAGTGTGTCTTTTTTAGGCTAATTAACATAATTGTACCAAATCATAAGCTGATAAACACAGTATACCACTCTGGTCCTATTTATAAGTCCAGTTTGACCAAAAAATTTGGTCCTATTTATAAGTCCATTTTGACCAAATAAATAAGATTGTGACAATTCTGCCCATATTAATGATGATGAGAGAGATTGGCTAGCTATGTTGGGAAGAGAAAAAGATGAGAGAGATTTGACAATAAATTTTAAAAGATACCCATTCATAAATGAGGGTAAAGTTGAAAATTTGCTCTATAGTCATTGAGATACCTAACTTTCCTTGGTATGTGAGATTTGGTCAAACTAGACTTATAAATAGGACCAGAGCGGTCAAACATTGCGTGCACGAAATGTTTTTGAATTTTGATATTTATATGACTCACCGTCAAAAGAAATATCTAGAAATGTTGGTCTCGTTTTTTTATTTGTAAGATTTGTTTATTTTTATTAAACTTTTCCTGCTTATTAATTGTTGTTTCATTAATAAATAAATACACATTATTGTTTTTATATAATACCACATGTACTTAATATAAAATTTAGATAACTAATTTAAAGATATTAAGAAAATTAGTTAAATTAGTTATTTTTAATAAAAAGATATTTGCTTCTATATAAAATAATTTGTTAATCATGCACATTGGAAATACCTAGATAGAACCTTTAGCATGTGCAATCATTAGGGATATTTTTTTGAAGAGAAAATTATAAATTTGAGAGATAAAAATATAAAATAGATTAAATTGATCTCATATTTAGAATCAAAGTAATTAAATCTCTTGACAATCTCTTATATTAAGAATGGAAAGTTATTATTTTAACTTGGTAATAAATTATTTTTTTGACAGCCCTTCTCCTAATATCATCCACTGGATCCTCATGGATGGTACGGTCATAAAATATGAAGATTACAGCATCCCATATATGTTGGAAATGATGCTCCACATTTTGCTGCCTCCAATTACAAAAGCTTGCTTCCTGCATTTCACTTTGATGTGCCCAACTCCTCAAAATAATTCCTAGCCACGCCGTCCAAGGCGTACCCATGCATATTATAATTAAGGGTTAAGGAGCAATTTTACACATGAGCTTTTCCCCCAGGAGCGCCCAGCACCACGAGCTTTTTTCTGGAGCAAAAGTACACACGTGGTTACGTTTTGGGAGCGCCCAGCACCACGGCAGTTAGTTGACCGTTAGTCAACCGTTAAGTTGGATGGAAATGAACAGTAACTCGGGTGAAATTACACTTTTGCCCTTAGTTTTAAATAAAAATTACCCTTTTACCCTAAGTTTAAAAAAAAAAAACTAAAAATACCCCTCCTTGGTGGGCCCCACCACCAGCCACCCCCCACCGGCGGCTGACCACCGCCGCCGGTGGTGGTCGGCCGCCGGCGGCGGTGGTGGCCGGTGGTGGGGCCGGTGGTGGAAGGGGTATTTTTAGTTTTTTTTTTAATTTAAAACTAAGGGCAAAAGGGTAATTTTCATTTAAAACTAAGGGCAAAAAGGTAATTTTCATTTAAAACTAAGGGGCAAAATGGTAATTTTTTTTCCCTACCATCAGCGTCCACGTCAGCATCCACATCAGCGTCCATGTCAGCGTGTCAGTCCAAATAAGCGCCACGTCAGCGTTCCATCCAAGTTAACGGTTGACTAACGGTCAACTAACTGCCGTGGTGCTGGGCGCTCCTAAAACGTAACCACGTGTGTACTTTTGCTCCAGAAAAAAGCTCGTGGTGCTGGGCGCTCCTGGGGGAAAAGCTCATGTGTAAAATTGCTCCTTAACCCTATAATTAATACAGTCCTAAATATAAGACAAAATTAATTTTTTAGAGAGATTAAGAAAGCTAAATAAATTACTTAATCATATCATATGTTGTACACTTGTACCTCGTTAGATTATATATCAATTTATAAGCTAAAGAAAATAGTTTGGAGAAAAAACGATAAAGTATAAATATTTTAAAGTAATTTAATTAACTTTCTTAATATCTCCAAAAAAATCAACTATATTTTATATTTAGAACCGAAAAGAGTAATACCCACATACTCCTCAATTAAAATTATCTTTACAACAGTTTTTTTTTTTTGGTATTTGGTATTGTCTCCATTCTTTAATTAATATAAAGAGATAGATATAAATTTATGAATATATATAATAAATATATGTAGGTTTTCTAATATATAATACCCCTTTTTATTATTATATTGTAATTATTATTATTATTTTTGATAGAAATCACCTTAACATGTGTAATCCACGGAAATGCTATATGGAAAAATAGATTGATCAAGATCTTATGTTATGATCAAAATAAATCTTTTTTGTAGCTCCTATATTATTTAAGATAGCAGGTGATAGTATATATTTAGATATCATGTTTACATTTAGCTTTTTGACATTTGATATAAAACTTGAGACAATTTTGATAAGAATGAGGAATTGGTAGCTGATACTAAAACTGCTTTTGAAATACAATAATCGGAACATAATCTGAGGTTTAGAATTAGATTCTGTATTATTCCAATACACGGAGATAAAACGAGAGACTTGACTAATTAACCCAAAAAAGATTCCTATTTAGTGAAATACTACTCCTCCGGTCCTAATTATAAGACAACATTTTAGAGTTGGTTTTGGTCCTAATTATAAGACAACATTATAATAATTGTCAATTTTTTCCTAAAACGCCCCTATTTTTTTCTCTCAAGTGTGTTTGATTTTTTGTGAGTAAATATATGTGGACGTGTATACTCTTCCAGTCAACGAAACTTTTAGATATATATGTGTGTGTGTATCTATGTATGTATATATGTGTGTGTCTACACACAAATATCTATAGACACTGTAACACACACATATATGTGTGTGTCTACACACATATATTTTGTGTGCGCGTGCGCGCGCACATATATGTATGTATGTATATATGTGTGTGTCTACACACATATATTTTGTGTGTGTGTTTATATACAAATATATATGTGTGTGTGTGTGCGTACACAAATATATATAGACACACACCCACACACACATATATATATGTGGGTGTGTGTGTACATATATATATGTATATTTGAGTGTGTCTGTCAATATGTGTGTGTACAAATATAAACATACGCATATATATATATATATATGTATGTATGTATGTATGTATATCTTTGTGTGTGTGTGTGTGTTTATATGTGTGTGGGGTGTGTGTGCCTATATGTGTCTATATGTACACACACAAACACACACACACACATATATATATGTGTGTGTGTGTATCTATATGTATACACATATATATGTATATATAGTTAGACCATTATTTCAATTAGATAGCATGTGAAAAAAAAAGGTTGGAGAAGCATGTGGTAGGAGTTATTGATTTACTTTTACTTAGGTCATTTTAAATTTATATAAGGACATTTTAGGAAAATGAGTAAAATTAACTAATTTAACTTCTTTCCTTAATCTCCCCAAAATCGGTTAAATATGTCTTATAATTAGGATCGGAGGGAGTATAATACAATGTTCAAATCGAGATGGGACCCATAATAGTGGAGTCTGTAAAAATATCTCTGGGTTTTGCCGACTACTTCGAGAATACGTCCTCGTGGACAAGGTTGTCAAACTCACGAGTCTAAACAAACTCGTGACAGTGATATAAACTAGTATCGTGAATTCGAATCGGTAACTTTTATCATTAAATATGTATTAACAATGTATAATGAAATAATTAAAATATAAAAATGAGAATAATTTAATTTAAATATATTTTGAATCCAAATAATTGAAATTAAATATATCAACATTCATAATTTATTATATTTAATAAAAAAAATTCTATAAAATTCATATATAAAGCCATTGAGGATGACAAAATTAAAAAAAATTAACACAATTTTGTAAGCTACAAACGTAAAAACGGTAAATTTGGTGTGTAAACTTGTAAGTTTATCTGAGTTTACAGCTGACACGATTTTACTAGAGACTTAACTCGATTTAGTAAGGTAAAAACATAAAAACGGTAAATTTGGAGAGTCAACTCGCGAGTTTGACAACAATTCTTATGGATGGTTCCAATATATCTACTCCGATTTTAAATATAAGACATAGTTTATAATATAAGTCTTATATTTATGACCGAAAATAATATTATTTATCAACATAACAAAGTCAATTTACATCAAATCGTTCACTTTATTTGTATCCACTTAAATAATTGCTCCCCATTAATGCTAATTTACGGCTGAAGATCCATTAATTTCTGTGGTGCATGACAGCCAAAGTCGAATCGAACAGGAATTTACGCACAATCCCTTCTAAAAAGCTAAAACACATCTGTGCCTAAAGTCGATCATGATGAGATTAACATGTATATATATCCTTCTTCAGTAGTGTTATCTTTGCCATTTCTTTTTCTCTGGGGTTATCTTTTAAAAACATGTGTATCATCATCAGCTCGAGATGATGTGATTTATTTGTAATGTCATATATATGTGATGAAGGGTTGCTATAATAATAAAGTAGAGTTGAGATAAGATTATTTTACTTTACTTCTTGTCCCCAAAAGAAAACGAAAGATCAGATGAACCGAAACCAGAACTTGAGAATATAATAGTGACATCAGAGCAGTATAATTAAGCCTTATGTCAAGGCGTTCTCCACTCCTTTTAGCACATGAACATGTGGGACCCCAGATCCCATCAAAGTTAGAAAAAAAAAACCCTCATTACAAAATAAACAAAAGCAACAAAGCACATAGTTTTAAAAGCATGGGATGGGTAGTATTAAAACTCATGTCAATCAGTGCAATCCCTTCTGATAGAACCAAGAAAGATGAAAATTATTAATTTAATTATCACCAGGATTGATGATGTACGTGTGGGAGATATATATACTCCTCTCCTCTTACTCCCCTTTGTCTTTGATTATAAATTTTAAATTTGTCAATGGATTGTCTAAAAATATAGGTTTTATTATATGTTTGTTTAAATATTTGTTGTGTTTTTTAACTTTACTTTTTATTGAATGTATTTATTGTAATTATTATCCTTATTCTCTTTACATATAAGAGGATAGTGGGAAAAATAATATATATTTTGTTATATACAATTAATTTGAATTGTTTTCTTAATTTACACAAATTGGTTATTTTAAGCTTATATAAAGGGAATAACAGAGTATTTATAAGTTACTTTTAGTATGTTTCACACATATCAAGAAAAACATTAAAACTCATTAACTTTGTCATAAAATTTAACAACTTTCAAATTTTATTCTTGTTTAATATAAAATATAGTACCTCATAAAAATAAAGTTACTATAATAATAAATAAAAGATAAAATTCTATCTCCACATGAAAAATTTAAAACATTACTTGTGTGTGTGTGCATAAGGGCTAAATAGCAAATCTGCTCCGAAAGTATGTGTCTAAGAGTAAAGTTGCCCTGGAAGTTTTTTCAGATTTAATGTCACCCAAAAACTTTTTTTTTTTTGGTCTAAGGGAAACTATTAATAATAATATTAAAAGTTACACCAAAGTTTGACGATTACACTGCGAAAACAAATTGAAACAGACACTAAACGAAAACAGACTGGAACAAGAAGACTAAATAATATAACAAGAACAAACCAAAAGTAAGGAAAGCTAATCACCACAATACATGTGGGAATAAAAGTAACATCAGAGACTTCATCGGCTTCATGAACATCTAAGGTTAGAAGTGACAAGAAAGAAGGTGTTGGTTGCAAAACCCACCCTATAGGGCACACCTCCTTATAAGCAAAAGCTGCACATAGGTCAGCTGCATAATCACCCCGACTTGGGGCACAAGGCAGAGAAAACCCAACCTCAGACGAAAAAATACAAGTGAAATCCTGAAGAATACTTTTGTTCCTCCATTGAAGCAAATATGGTGACGTCAACCACCCACCGAACAAATTTTGGCTAACGTACACTAGCGTTTTGGATTTGCCCCCATCGAACAATCCTCACAATGGTCCTCTCATAGGTAAGGCGCATAACACTATAAACCATCGAATCAACCCTTCCCCCAAAAACGCAAATCCAAATCCCACCAAAAAACACCACCATAAAAGCCCCAGTCCACAACAATATCAGAAGGAACAT
Source organism: Acacia pycnantha (assembly GCA_025563575.1). Lineage (NCBI taxonomy): Eukaryota > Viridiplantae > Streptophyta > Magnoliopsida > Fabales > Fabaceae > Acacia > Acacia pycnantha. The sequence continues at coordinate 65,456 of JAMWYP010000296.1, forward strand.
ACAAATATAAAACAATAAAAATAAAAGAAACAGACAGACCACCACCACACCGGAGACCACCGTCGCGCCGAAGACCACCGCCACGCCGGAGACCACCATCGAGGGAGACAACCAAACCAAAAGCTCCCACCGCCAAAGACGAGAGAGGACCACAACTACTCCCAAAAGGTAGAGGGACACCGGAGCTGGAGAGACGATGAGGACGGAGACCAGAGGAAAGCCGGCAGCGCCAGAGAAGAAGGGAGGCCGCCGCTTTGTGTCTTTGTTCCGAGCTAAAACTCGCTGCTATTGACTCTTCAAGGGCCGATCTACACTTTTGCCGCGGATGTGGTGTGAGAGGAGGCTCGCCGGCAAGAGCCGCCGGCAAGACAGAAGCCGTGGTGGAGAAGACGAGAGCAAGCGCACAACAGTAAACCCTAGCAGAGAGACGAAGACGAGCGCTGCAGCTGAGACTCCGTCACCCAAAAAGCTTTAAAACGTAGCAATATTGCCTTTTTTGTTAAAATGTTAATGACCAACGTCAGTTTTTTAACGATATTGGGCCACATTTATATGTTTTAAAATTTTCAGGGTAACATTGAATTTGAAAAAAAATTTCAAGGAATATTATTCTTAGGTGTATACTTCCAAAACGGACTTGCTACTTAACCTATGTATATAAATAGAATCAAAATAAATATTTTTCCTCTACTCTATTAAAGCAGGAATATAAGAGTTGTATTAGTGTGGTGGCAAAGTGAGAGAGCATGTGGGAGAGCAATGGCAGAGAGAGAGAGAGAGAGAGAGCATGTGGGAGAGATTAATTAAAAATAAGTGGGAAGAATAGACTTGTGATTGGGACTAACTATCTGGAGACCAAAAGTGGGGTGGGACCAAACACATGGTAATGGCCTGCCCATAATACATACACGCTCTTAATACAGACACGTGACTTTGAGATAACTCGATTGTTTTGGTCTCACAAAGACATGACATTGTTATTTTTGGGGCTCTGTGCTTTTTTTATTTATTTGATTTGTTTCTCCCCATCCCCACTTAAAAATTTGAACTCTCTAGGTCCTCCCCTGACTTCTTCTTGTTATTTATCTGCTAGCTAGCTCACTCAGATTTGTGTATACATTACGTTTTGTTTAAGCAAAAGTGTACTTCTTTTCTTTCCCATAATTCTCATTACTAGTTGTCGTTTTCTCCAGCACTTGTAGTTTCTCTTTTGATGCTATATTTATCAGCATTTGAAATATATATATATATATATATATATATATATATATATATATATATATATATATATATATATTCACCACTTTTAATTTGCCTTCAACATCACGTCCAGCACGATATATATGTACACCTGCCCTTATTATATATTGTTTGTACTATGCCCTTTTCATAGCATAATTTCATGAATATTCCTCAATTATAATTGCCTGGAAACACATCCAAATTAAAAGTACTCCATATCATATTTAATTAATCAGTTTATTTTATTAATATGCTAATGATTGGACCATAAAAACTCCCGATAAGAGGCCTGCGCCTTTAACAAACAAAATAATTTCAAAGCCAGGAGGTCTAATTTAATTTATTTATAGCTCACCCTAGCTTACCAATATCTTAACTCACTCCTCAAACTAAAGGATTTCCCTTTATTAGTCCTCCTTCAGTTTATTTATATATAGCTCTCACCTCACAAAGGATAAGTGCTTTTGAGTTTTTTTGTTGCTTTTTTCGTTTCGATGCAATCTGTAACCAATCGAGCTTATGGACCTACTTCAAAAGCTTACTTTGCTAGCTTATTTCAAATGAGCTTGAACTTATGGACCTATACAGTAGGTTATGGACTTATGTAATATTTATTTGATCAAATTATGAATTTTAGCATTATTAAATTTTGTAATTTAGTATTTTTCATATTTTTGGTATTTTTATTTTTATTTTTTTCTTATAATAAGTTACTTATTCATAAGTCATTTCAAACAAATTTTATTTATTGTGTGTATTTGTACTATATTGACAGAAAGGGTCATGTCAAAATGTGCGCTCCATTCATTCATCCCTTCCTAAACGCGTTCACTTTGCCAACTTGTATCTCTGTTCCACAAATTATATATGGAATAATGATTTACAGGTTCCGATTAAAAAAAATAATACTCTCTTCGAATTAAGTTTGCATTGTAAATTATACTATAAATTTTGTTCTTGTTATGTATAAGAACAATAGATATCTAGTCTCAATGGACAAATATGTGTTTATATTGGATCAAAAAGATTCTCCAAAATATCTATAAGGCAGATACCAAAGAGAATATCAGATAACTCTTCAAGATATCTATGAAGTAGATACCAAAAAGAGCAATGGATCACTGTGAACGGTAATGACGTTTAGCCAAAAAGGGGTGGGAGTGTGTGCACAGTGAGGCTGAATAGTAAATAAGGATGAATAGAGAATGTGTACCTTTTAGGTTAATCTCCTATTTATAGAGACTACCTTCAGGGTTTGGGTCATTGGACTTTGTGCGCCTCTTGGCCCATGCTTCAACCGCCACACCTGCAATTGCCATGATTAGGGTTATTCTTTGATTATAGCCTTGATTATAGGCTTATTAGGATCCTCCTTCATTATTGGCAAATTCTGTATGCTTTGCCCTTATTGGGCCTTGTGGTGAATGTGCCTCTTATATGAGTCCATAATAGTTCTATAATTAGAACTAGAGATAGTACATTGACAAAGTTATCAATGACAATTGATTCACTTGTTAATGTTGGGATCCGTACACGCAACGGAATTAAAAACTTACGAATCCCATCGGAGGATCGCTCAACGACGTTTAAATTAAGTTTAGAAAAGGAACCGAATCGTACCTATGCCGAACTATTTGGACTGGTGGGCTACTTTCTCAATCAGTAGAAGTCGACTCTTCAAATCGCCTTCCTCTACCGGTATCCACACGAATAACCTCGAACACAGACGGCAGCGTGCTAGCGCCTTCAGTATTCTCACGTCTCTCTCTTTTCTCTCTAGGGTTTCTCATGGCTTTTCTAATACGCTTGACAAAAGTCCCGTAGGTTTTTTCTAAACCTAGTAGGCGTATTATATTCAAAATCAATCCTCATTAATTTTGAAATTCGAATCTTGAATCTGGATTAAAAAATATATTAATTAAATCTATCTGATAGATCTAATCTATTTATTTAATCCAAATTGAAAGCCTTCTGATTTAATTTATCCCTATAAATTAAATCTGAGAAATGATATCTATCTATTTAATTAAATCTGAGATACTATATCTCAATTTAAATAAAATAAAATATATGATATCTTTATTCGAACATTAAATCTGAGATACAATATCTCTATTTGTTTTAGATATTTAATTTATCAAATAAATTAAATACAAACAAATATTATATAATAACATTATAATATTTATTAAATAATATTATTATATTAATTTTGAATTTAATATATATATATATATATATATATATATTCATCCTAAAATACATACATTATTCATTAATTCTTAGACATATCTAAGATTCAATGAATCTGGACACTTTTGCTATTGTTAGGTTATTCTTGTGTGCGACCCTGCAGGCCGATATGAGATTGGCAGCGGGCCAATACTGTACCAGCCCACAAGTCGCAAGCGGCCTCTAGCAAGACATTGCGACTACCCAATTCATATGGGATCGATGATACGATGCTACCTATCGTACAACCATGTCACGTCCCCTTTGTCACGCGATAATTTGGTCAAGGATGAGACATGGATAATGTCAACTTCCTGTTATTGACCACTACTTTCTCGATTCTTGAGTAGTCTAACAATTGAAATGGAAACTCCTTTCCATCGTAGTATGACCATACATTTCTCAGACTCACTCATCAAGGGACCCAGTATTATCTCTCTACAAATGTGAGGGACAAATTCCATCTTGACCAGTCACATTCCTCTGCATGAAAACCATTGATCCCGATCATAGCCTTTATCATCACCCGGTCAAAGGTGACTTTTGACTATGTCAAATATCAGCGACTCATCATGTAGGAATCCATGATGATCTCAGGTCAACGGGCGTTGTGACACGGTTATACATGAGAAAAGCTTATGACTTAATCCATGAAGCTTTCTCATAGTGGCTCGGTCCAGCACCTTGTACTCTTACAAGTATAATTCTGATTTTTTTTTTCTTTAAATTTTTGCTTCAAGTGTAAGCATATATTGAGGTTTGAGTTATTTGCAAGACGATATTAAACAATTAAGGAGCGACATAATATAATGGTTAGTCAATCATATGCTGAATTCATGTCTTGAGACTGCTTTGGAGCTCATATCTGCATCTAGAAAACAACTAAAAGACATTGTTAATTTGTCTTAGTTGTTACTGGGGGAAAGTGTGAAGGGCGAAGTTTTCTTTCTTATCATGTAAACACTTGTTATATTTATGTGTATTTTGGCGTTGGAAGCGTAATATTTTTAAACCCTTGTTAGATTTATGGACGCATGTGGTTGTTAAAACTTGAGATTTACAAACATCTCAAATGTGTTTCGCAAGTTATGATAAAAGTTTGTCGAGGTAGGATTTGGTTTTTGGAGGTTTTCATAAGAATTTTACAAGTTCTCTATGTAATTTCACAACTTGGAATCCAAATTCCCCAGAGATTAAATTGGTTTTCTAAAATTTAAATAAGTGTTTGTCAATTTCGGATTAGGTTTTCATATAAGTTGCTTTAGTACTTTCTCAACTTAGAATCCGAATTCCCCATATATTAAACTAGTTTTCCCAAATCTAAATACACATTTGTCAATTTAGGATTAGGTTTTCAAATTCTCATAAGAATTTCATAAGTTTCTTTAGTACTTTCGCAACTTACAATCCAAATTCTCCATAAACCGATTTTCCCAAATTCAAATAAGCATATTTGTCAATTTAGGATTAGGTTTTCACACGTTCTAATAAGAATTTCACAAGTTGCTTTAGTACTTTCACAACTTTCTTATCTAAAAAGCAGCAAGGCCATGACAGTAGAATTATATTATCATATTCAATGACAAATGGATAATATCATTGTTCTTCCATCCTATGCATTACTTACTAAATACTGGGGTATGCAATTACATATTGACACTAAGGCCATGACAGTATATTCATGAAAATAACAAAACAACTCATTTGTACAACTTGGCTTAATATTTCCATCCATTTTGTTAAGTGCCCTACAACAAGTAAATCAACAAAGTATTAGTTCACCAACTTTTTTATTTCATCAGTTCAAAAAATAAAACTAAAACCCCTCTTCAATGTTTCACAAATTTGTATTAGGGTTTTTCAACTTCAGATAACTGATTTCCTACAAAATTCACCCTCTTTTTTCTCTTCACTCTCAAACTCTTCAAACTCACATCATGTACCATTGCAATCTTCTACCACCTTCACCCATCATCAACATTCATCTCCCTCCAACCAAAATACATAACTGTGAAAAAATGTCTTCCACCCAAACAAAGATAAAAACTCATGTTTAGGATAAACTTGTCAAGGGAAGCACATTGTGGAGTAAAAATGACATACTTCCCTTCCTTTGGATAACTCCACTCGATTTTCCATTTGTCGCTGCCCTCATTGTGCCACCGTTGTCTTTCTCAATTTATTCTTTTCAATTTATATTAGAGGGCCAATTGTGTCATTTCATTTTAATTTTAAAAAAAGACCCACCATACACTAACACAGTAACACCTATTTGATATTATGCATATTCATAGCACCTATTTGTCTTTTCACATTTTTGAAGTTTTTTTAAGGGATTTTCCCTTTTCTTAAAGCCAAAAAACACTTTTTTTAAGCTCTTTTTTTTTTTTAATTTGCTTCTTGGTCATTTTTTTGAGTTGGCTGGAAATATCAACTAAGGGACATAGATGTAATGTAGCCCAATTTCTAAATCCCTAAAATTATCACATAACCTAATTTATAATTTATTCAATAAACTAAATTATAATTTGATTAATTTAGCTGTTTTTTTATAAGATTTTCCATCGATGATATGTTACATTAAAAATGTTGATTTCACATTACAATTTTTTAGTGTAAATAAAAAAAATTAACAATACTATTAATGATTATGCCGTGGATGGTATTAAAATGGGGAAAATCATTTTCAGGGCCCTTTTAACACTGACAATCCTAAAAAAGGCCTCAAGATTCTGATAATCCTAAAAAAAGCCCTAGACATTTTTTGGGTTTTTTAGAATCTTGGGTGAGTTGTTAATGGAGCTGATATAGTTGTTAACGGGCTACTGATATAGTTGTTAAATGTACTGATTTAGTTGTTAGCAAAAATGTTGTTAACGTGACTGATTTAGTTGTTAAAGACCTATCCGTTAACAACTATATCAGCTCCGTTAACAACTCACTTAATATTCTGAAAATCTCAGAAAAGGCCCTGGGACCTTTTTTTAGATTATCAGAATCTTGGGTCTTTTTTTGAGATTGTCAGTGTTAAAAGGACCCTGAAAATGATTTTCCCATTAAAATGCCCGGGTTCCCGAGTCATCGACGTCAGCTGCGAGCCTGCGACTATATGTGAATAGTCAAGTCTTCGTTCAAACTCGCAATGTGTTATGCACTTATGCTCTTCCACACTCGTGCGATATTTTGGCGATAAATTCCTACTTGAAGTTTCTCGCGACCTCCCTCTTTCTCGTAGTCACATCTCCAACCAAATTGAAAAGTTGGGAAAGCTAAAAAGAAGACGCAGCAGCAGAAGCAAAGGGGGAAGAGAAAGAGAGAAAGGGAGGGAAGTAGAAGAAGAAGCTGTACTATACGCTTCAAGGCACATTTATTTACCATTCTGCCATTGCCTTTATTACCCCCTGCTTCCCTTTTCAACCTCCTCTGCCATAGCTTTTATCTATATATATATATATATATATGATTAAATATATTTTATACGCATATCCACCCTCTAACCAGCTATACACAAATTTGCAAAGCTGCTTCAATCAAGCCTGAACATCTTCTTCTTCTTTTGTTATTTATACTCTGCCACTCAATTCAAGCTATTTACCGTAGTTTTAAACTGAATGCATCATCCTCCTTTTCATCTCCCTCATTTTATCAATTAAATCCTTGGATCTCTTTTTCTCTTGAAGCTTCATAACTCCTCTGCCTCGCATTGTAGCCGCTTTTTGTTTTTCTGGTGGCCACCATTCATTCTTCATCTCACGGCATTTTGAATGCAGCTGGCATTTCCATTGAGGATTCTTCTTTGGCATCGCTTGTTTTCAATAGAGGGAAAACAAAATTGTTAGCTAGCCAAAATGCGAGTGAAAGAAATGCATCCTTTGTGCTGTATTTCCCTAGAAAGTCCCGGCATCGGGAACCAATCACCGGATGTGTCCCTTTCGAGGACCAGAAGTCTACCGGCGAGTTTCGAGGCTGCTGGATCTGACGGCAATGCCGGTGGACGGGCTCAGGGATCGGAGACTACGGTGGCCGGCATTCTATACAAGTGGACTAATTATGGTAAAGGATGGAGATCCCGATGGTTCCTGTTGAGGAATGGCGTGCTCTCTTACGTCAAGATCCGATGGCCGGAAAACCTCAATCTCCTCGCGCCGGCCGAAGACGTCAAGTTGATTGGCGAAATTTCCACCAATCGACTGGCAAGGATGGACAGCGGGAGTCACATGAGACGAAAGCACCCTAAAACAGCTTCAGGCGTAGTCCATCTCAAGGTAACATAAGCATTGAATTATTTGATTGATTGCCTTTTAAATTTGTACTCTCTCTTTCGCGGTGTTGATGGCAATCTGAGTAACAGTGACAAAAGCGGGGCGATTGGGTTCCGATAATCTCAGCGGTTCGCTGTTCTGATGCAAGTTTCTTGTAGAGGCAACATTTTGATTTCAAACGACACCATTCACTTTTTAACCACGAACCCTAGACTAGGCTAATAGCCAGGGTCATGAAAATCCTCAATCAGAATCTATTTCTGCCAGAAAAAGCTTCGAGGTCCGAGCGATCATGTATTTATCCGATGGTTTAAAGTTTCTACCATCGTTTTCTAACGCTCTCACTGTTTCCAATCTTTTTTTTTGCTCGGAATCACTGTTTCCAATCCCACCCAACTTGAGTTGTGTGTTTTAATTTCAAAATTGGACTTTTTTTAGTTCAATTTTACTGTTTTTTAACTGGTTGTTAAAGGCTAGTGGGTCACATCAACAGGTGGGTGAGGTCCTGATAGCCTACGTTGTAGGCTTGTAGCCCTCGGCCTTTTCTTTTTTGGCTCAGAACCCTCGGCCTTAACTTGCGGTCACATCACAGTATTGGATACATTTGGGGTCTTAAAATAGCTTTATTCTAGGTGTCAAGGATAATATATATACCAGTATATAAAATGATCCCAGATTCTGCTATCAAAAAGTTTTTCAGGGATTTTACTGACATTAATTCTGAAATGTGAAGTTGCCTTTTTGTCTTTGATGATTAAGTCATACGATCAGGTTACGTATTTGTGAATCGTTATTTTATGCATTGTTAAAATAAGTATAGGTACTTATCAACGAGAACTGTTTTATTTAACATAAACTGCTATATACACTTATCAAAATATCCATATATACATTTCAAAATAGGTATATAATCTTGTCAAAATAGATAAATAAATTTGTCATTTTATAAATTGTCAAATTAGGCATATAAATTTGTCAAAATAGTTACATAAATTTATCAAAGTAGGCATATAAACTTGTCAAAGTAGACATATACATTTTTCATTTTATAAGTTGTCAAAATAAGTACATAAACTTGTCGAAGTAGCCACACACTTACCAATTTATAACTTGTCAATAGAAGCACACTAAATTGTTAAAATAGGAACATATACTTGTCAAATTTTAGGCACGTTAACTTGTTGCAATAGACAAATAAACTTGTCATTTTATAAGTTATCAAATTAGGCACATAAACTTATCAAGATAGTTACATAAACTTGTCATTTTGTAAGTTTATGTAAACTTGGTAACAAAAGGGTTCATGTGTCTATTTTAACAAGTATATGTGCATATTTTGACAACTGCATATGCTAATTTATGTTAAATACAATAGCTATCGTTGACAAGTACATATGCCTATTTTGATAATGTATTGAGTGGTGATTAATAAGTACTTGCACCTAATCACATAACTAAATCAATGGGGACAAGAATGTAATTTCAGATTCATAATTAATACCAATGTAATCCTAGGAGTTTTTTGATAGTAGAATCTGTTTTAAGACTGTTTTTATGATTTTTCTGGTCCTTAAACCTGATTGTGATTTTTACTTGTTCTTATTTTCCACTCTCGGTGGTGCCATGACCCTGCAAATCCAACCCAATCTACAATCCTTTTGAGACCCTCGATACCTTTCTTGGGTGGTTTCGGTATTTTCCTTCTCATCACCCCACCGCCGCAAGTATTCACAATAACATGACTTGCGTTTCGATGCTTTCTCCTCCAGATTGTTAGTGTAATTGAATATCTCAATATGCCGGAACAGAAAGTGTTCGAATTTTATTCGGCGTCCATTGTAGCCGTAACAGCATAGAAAACAAGTGACAGTGCAATTATCAGTTTCTTTCTTTTTCCCCTTTATGTGGGTGTGTGTTTTGGTGTGGAGCGAGTATTTGTACAGTTGTTGATGAGGTTGAAGACTTTTTGACTTTTAAATGACCACAATATATGAGTGGAGGGTGCCATCGCAAGCTATTCAGATATTTTAATCCAATTTTTGTTAGTTCTAATCTAATTATATATTCTAATTATAATTCTATCTTTTTGGATCAATAATTAAATTAAATAAGGTATATTTTTTTCTAGACTAAGTTGGGGCACATGTAATCTGCACCCAATTTGATAAGTTGCACTATTTTGAACGCTGGATTTGATTAAATGTGTCTTGTATGGTTCATACAGATTTAAGTCATATTAATTGCTATAAATTTTTTATTTTGGAAAAATGATAAAAAAGAAATTTTGAAATTGCAAAATCTTAAATAAGATATTTCCCATAAATGTGTTCTGGATTGCTTATCAAGTCTCGTCATTATCTTATCAATTCTTGGTAACAAATTTAATTTGAGATTTTTCAATTTTAATTTTTTTTTTTCTTGTCATTTTCCCTTTTTCTTTACCCAAGGAGTCGTATTACTACAAAATACAAACAGTGCATTTTTTTTTTCCTTATAGCGATATATAAATTATATACACAAACAGTTACAAATATTGATTTTATGATTTGGTAGAGGGAAGATAAAATGTTTGCTGCCACTGTTAGAACTCCCGCACTCTTCTCCCATGTAAACGGCTAATCGAAGAAGCCATAAGTTAATACTTGCTACTATTTGTAATTCACGAGCTAAATAAATAATTTATAGATAAAGTTAGTTAAGTTAGTTATTTGTAATAAATATGTGTTGATTTGTCTATATTACTCTTTTCTAATTATGTGCATGGTAACTAATTTTGAATAAAACCCCTCGTTACATGCAATCAATAGAATATTTTTTAGAGAAAATTATAAATTTTAGGACAAAATAAATTGAGTTCTTTTATTTAAAACTAAAGCGAATCTTATCTTCTATATTTACTACCGCGGTAGTAACTAATATAAATTGATTTTCATTCGCTTATTCTTGAAACCTACACACTCTTGTGTTGAATCTTTTGTTTTTTTTTGGTCAAACATGTGTTGAATCATTGTAGCAGGGTAAACTGCTGGTGGGGAAGCTACTTTAAACTTGGTGGGGTTCAACTCATGAAATATCAGTTCAAAAGCAATTAGGACCTTCTCTCATTAGAAAAGTGATTTTTGTTCCCAAAAAAATAAAGATTCTCTGGAGTCGACGCTTTTTCTGGCCACTTTCTGAACAGATAGTTCTATCCGGCTAGGCTCCCCTCCCCGCTTCTCTTTGAATTCTGCTCCGTGTACTGATACTAATGAACATTTTTGTGTGAATTCTGAGCAGATCTCGTCAATTAGAGAGAGCAAGTCAGATGATCGCCGCTTCTATATATTTACAGCAACGAAGACTCTCCAACTCAGAACTGCTTCAAGGAGAGATAGGGTGGCATGGATACAGGCTTTAGTATCAACTCGCAGCCTCTATCCACTTAGACCGCTCAATGATAACCTTTCTCTTGTGCCGAACAATATATCTACATCAACTGAGAGGCTTAGAAAACGCTTGCTTGAAGAGGGAACCACTGAGAACTTTGTGAAGGAGTGTGAACAAATCATGCTCTCAGAGTTCTCGGAAATACAAGGCCAACTTAAAATTCTTTGTGAAGAACGGTCCAATTTGCTCGATACTATAAGGCAGATGGAGGTAACTCAATGCTTTCTCTACTTGCAGCAACCTTCATATTTGGTTTATTTGAAAATTAATACCTCTACGTCAAATTAATTTTCCACTTGAAGAACTCCTCAACCGTTTTATATTTAGTGGAAGAGAACTTATGCTTGTATGAATTATGCAACATTATTATGACTTGAAGTGACTAGCGTTCTCAAATGCATTTTCTTATCGTGGGTGCCACCATGGATGGACCATTTGTGAGTCAGCTTGACAAGACCTTCTTTGAATATTCTTGCTTAGGATACTTTAGTTCCGTTCCAGGCATCTGCGTTCTGTCATTCCTTTTTCTTATTTGCGAAAGTTTTTTCTTAGCTACAATCTTCGCTGTTTATTCTTTCTTTTAGTTATTTTTCTGGCTCTTCAATTAATAGTAATATGATCAACTTCTTCACTATTCAATTATACTTAAATTTTCTCCGGTCCATAATTCTATTTTGACATATTGATTTCGAAATTTCAGCACAGTTTCTAATCATTGACAAAAGTATCCCGGACTAACAAAAACGTTGGGTATTTTGGAACCTAAACAACCAGTGTGAATGTTTTCCTGGAGAGGAATCTTTTTAATGTATCTCCCATGAGTGGTCTTCAAGTAATTACATTAGAATTTTGCTCCCGCCAAATGAATACACGTTTAAGAAACATATGGCCCTAGCTTCATAAGACGAGATTAGCTAGTAACTCATGCTGGGGCAACTAGAGGTGGTATTTTAGGAACCAGGTCGAGAAGCTTATATACAGGACGCATGCCATATATTATGATATGTTGGATTTTGTGATCATGCATTTTTTTGATGCTCTGAGGATTATTTTCTACTTTGTGTTCTAGGAGTCAACTTAACGGTGATGTTGGCTAATGCGTCAACTGTTCTCTCCTTATCCTCCATCAAAGTCGTTATGATTCATAATACCTTTATAACCTTCTGTCATCTTTCTTCATGTTTATTCTTCTTCCTTGCTTGACATTTGATTACCATTTCAGTGTCCTGTTTTTCTTTGCTTGGCTTCCATATGTGCATCTGCTGGTTCGTTTCTGTTTCACTCGCAAAACTGAATACTTTTATTGATCATAAACAGGCAGCTAATATTGAACCCGAAGCCTCTGGAATCCATGATGGTGAATATCCATTAACGAAGCATGAAATTTCCAGTCTAGGACGTGGAAAATATAGTGGTACTGGTACCACTTTTGTATTTGCTACTACAGCTTCCCTTTTTTAATTACATACTACGGCTTTCCTTTACAGATGCTGTAGCTTTTACTTTTCATATCTGCGCATGTGGCTGTATAGGGATTCTTTGTTTTGTTTGAAAGCCATCATAGGTTGCTATGCTCCTGTCTTACTTGAACAAGAATAATATTGCTGTGATGGATTGTTTATGTCAACTTACTTCAACTGTCCACCTGATGAACTGAGTTCCTCCACTGCCTATGTTTTGGTTTAATTAACATTGCTGGTAGATCCGGGCTCATATGCCTCTATTTGCTGGCATCTTCCAATGTGTTACAATAATTTGTAATGTAATTCCTTTATGGACTTGAGGTTCTGGTTTGTTTGTCTAAAATTCTGCAGCCAATGTCATGTTATTGATCTCTTCTCCTTCGATATTATGTTGTTCATATTCATTATTTCCATCTGTAAATTTGAAATGCTTATCTTATGATAAATATTAAAGTGCCTTGGCAGCTTGCCTTTTGTTTGTTTAAATCAAATCTGTTTTCAATATTATATGTGATCTCATCCTGTCAGTATATACTATAATTTTTTCCAAACATTTTCTTAAAGCTATAAATTTTTCAAACTTTTTTTATTGTCAGAGTGCAGTACAACTGAATCATCCGATGATATTGAGAAACAGGATATGGAGGAAGTGTCAGATGAAGATGAGATCTCATTTTATGATACTACAGAGTACTTTACAGAACCTGGTGGTGGTAGGGGGTCTAAGAGAGATAGGGTTGAAGGGAACAAACCCAGGGAATCTCTCTCGAAATGCATTGATGTGGAGAAAACTCAGCCAGAGAAAGCGGTTTATGATTTTAGGAATCCCCAGATAACAAGACGAAAAAAACTTCCAGATCCTGTAGAGAAAGAGAAAGGTGTTAGCCTTTGGTCAATAATCAAGGACAACGTGGGCAAGGATCTCACTCGAGTTTGTCTTCCTGTGTACTTTAATGAGCCTATATCATCTCTTCAGAAATGTTGTGAGGACTTGGAGTACTCTTATCTTTTGGATCGAGCTTATGAGTATGGAAAATCAGTAAGATACCCATCTCTCTCTATATTGTCCCATTAATTTGCCTTGGAAGAGTAAAGTTAAAAAATAGCTAGTTAAAACTTGTTTTTTGTGTATATATTTTTTTTTTTCTGTTTTTCTGGTGAATTATATCTTTATTTGTTCGTTTGGTTTCAGATTGCTTCATCTTGTTGATAATGAAATATATTCATTAAATTTTAATTTGCAATAGATTTTAAAGCGTTGTTCTGTGCTGTTGACTAATTTATCCTTTTCACTGTATCAATCACAGGATTTCAACTAATTATTCAATTCTGGGGCATAGAAATTAAAATAAATTGTATCTTAATATTATGAAATATAAGACTGTCACTTCTCGGGGGCAGCTTATTGAAATATTTATGCAAGTAATTGCTCGAAAATGAGAATAATGTCTAGTTTATGATCCTTTACTGTAGAGTGGCTTTTTTCCAAGTCCAACTGATACGAGTCCTGGGTCTTTAGGATGCAGCTTTGTGTCAATAATTTGGAAATCTGAAGTCTTCCACTTCTGCTTTGCTTACAAGTTTTTTGTGGCTAAGTGATGTATAGATTATTTGAAGAGAAAAACCTGACATCATTATGATGTTACTGAATACGAAACTTCTCCATTGGATTTTTTTCCCCCAGGGAAACAGTCTCCTCCGGGCATTGAATGTTGCTGCATTTGCAGTTTCGGGATATGCATCATCTGAAGGTCGTCATTGTAAACCCTTTAATCCTTTGTTAGGGGAAACATATGAAGCTGATTATCCTGAGCAAGGAATTCGCTTCTTTTCTGAGAAGGTTAGTGCCTTGTAATTAAATGATTAAAATATATGGTTGAGGGAGACGTAGGTTATAATGCAGCTGTGGTATTGATGTTGGAGTAGGGATCATAAATGACCTTAGAGGTTGAGTTATGCTTTGTATATCCGAATTTCAACCTTGGCCTCACTAAGCAAAACTATGAAGTTTTTAGAATAGTAGAATGAGAAGTTAGGAAATGAAAGGACTGAACTTGTGTCCCCAATTAGAAATGCTGTTATGCCATTTATGATGATTAATCTACATCAAAAATCAAATTACTTTCTCAATATATATTTGCCTACCTACTATTGATATGCTTGTGCAACAAAATCTAATCTTGGTGTTTGTTTGTTCATGTTAATATATGTTGTAATAGGTCAGCCACCATCCAACTCTCATTGCCTGCCACTGTGAAGGTAGAGGATGGAAGTTTTGGGGTGACAGTAACATCCGCTCGAAGTTTTGGGGAAGGTCAATTCAGCTTGATCCAGTAGGAGTTTTGACCCTAGAGTTTGATGATGGTGAAATATTTCAGTGGAGCAAGGTGTGCATTGCTGAACAACCCTTTTTCCGCATCATGCTAGTACATATTATAATCAATTGTTTTTCTTATGGTTGCTCTCATTAGGTCACTACAACAATTTATAACCTTATCCTTGGCAAAATATACTGTGACCATCATGGGAGCATGGACATACGTGGTAACCGCCAATACTCATGTAGACTCAAATTCAAAGAACAGTCAATTCTTGACCGAAATCCCCACCAGGTAGGGGTTCTACTAATGAGTAGTAACAGTTTGTCCTTTATCTTTGCATGCTTGAACCAGAGTGCTCTATGCATATAACTATGTTGCGGCTGATCAGGTGCTTGGATTCATTGAAGATGCTTCGGGTAAAAAAGCTGCTTCATTATTTGGCAAGTGGGATGACAGCATGTCTTGTATTATTGGCGACGTGAATGTGAAGCCAAAAGATTCCAGTTCATCAGATGCTTGTCTGTTGTGGAAAAGGACTGAGCCTCCCACCAACCTGACGCGGTACAATCTGACATCTTTTGCCATCACATTGAACGAGCTTACGTCAGGACTCAAGGTAGTGAGGATGTGTTAAATCAGTACTTGATGTGCATTTCCATTTTCTTGTTATGAATCTCTAATTATTTTTTATAGCTTTGTCTGATCCCGGGTATTTGGTCACGGGTTAAAGGAGAAACTCCCACCCACGGATTCCAGGCTCAGACCGGATCAGCGGTATCTAGAAAATGGGGAATACGAGAAGTCCAACTCAGAGAAATTAAGGTTGGAAACGAGGCAAAGAATGGTATGTTTGGCCGCTCTTGTCCTTATCGTGTTTTAGCGTGACTGTATTATTACTGACCAAGAGCCATTTTGGCCCTTTGCACCTCTAATATGGCCTGTTGCCTGCCTAAATTTTTACTTCCTTTCTTGTAAGCTTGCAGCTTAATATTATGCCGTTCAATTCAAAGTTCAAAATTTTCATTTTTCTGTCACGTTTGTTTATTTTTTATTTTAAAGTGAATGCACGTTATATAAGTTGACAGTATGGATAAACTTAGGCCACGCTATGGAAAGGTTGTTGTTGATGTTATGGTGGGAATGGATAGGTATATTTAAGACCTGCTGCGCATCTATGAAACATCCCCCCCCCCCCCCTCCTCACCCCATCATTATCATCCTGATAATCGACTTGTTTCTTGTGTAGTCGAGGAAAATGCAAGAAAATGGCTGGAAACCAAGATGGTTCCGAAGAGAAGGAGAAAATGGAACATTTCGCTATGTAGGCGGGTATTGGGAAGCCAGAGAGCGAGGAATATGGGATGGGTGCCCAAATATATTTGAAGTTAATGAAGACTTTGAAAATCCTTTAGGTGCATCTTGATTTTAATTCAGGTAATGTTTACATCTTCTTAAACCATATTTGGCTCTGCTCTCTAGCAACTCACACACACAGTGTGTCTGAGATCAGAGTTGGCTAATGACATGCTAAATTTATTGCAGGGTTGAGATAGCGATAATACATGGAAATTAGGTAGCAGAAAGCTTTAGCTTCAAAGTTGTAGCGCATGGCTATTTTGGGAGCAGTGGAAAAGCGGGTCCACTTTCAGTTCTGATTGCTTGATTGGAGTGGGTGGCTTCGTAGGGTTTCCTGATTGAAGCGAACAACGAAAACACGAAGTGATCGGAATAACGTCTCTCCATCATTTCCTGGATTTGCCTTGTGAAGTCCAACAAAATATGAAGTGGTGGTGGTTGGTGGACGTGGAACATTCATTTATTGGCCTGATATAGACCAGGCTTTTCCAGAATCTGGATGGAGTCAAAATCAATTGATTTGGCAAAAGAAAAACAGAGAGATAGAGAGATCCCAAGTTGAGGCTGTTATTTGATTTTGATTAACATATGCGCAAATAATTCAGCTAGATCATTGGGTCCATCGATGTCTAAGATTGTCATATGATAGGGCTTTTCTTTTATCTTCGAGATATGTAATTATTGTCTAGCCAGGGGAAAAAAAAAATGATATGTAATTATTGGGGGTATGATCTTTTCTCTCTACCTTTCTACTGAAACCTGAATCCTGATATGGTTGCTGATTCCGAGCAAAAAAAAAAAATATGGTTGCTGACTTGGTCCAAGAGTCGTAGATTTGTTATAACAATATTATTGTTAATATTCACTGAATCGTGATCAGACCGATTTCAATTAAAATGATACATATAAATAAAATAATTTAGACCATATCTATTTTTTTGATATAATAACTAGAGACAATATTTACTAATATATTGTCATACCTCTAGTACTTACTCTAAGACACTAATTAATAAGTGTATTTGGTTCTTTTTATAAGACACTTGCTTGTTCTTAATGAGCATTAATTTTTTTTTTTTTTCATGTATACTCATAATTAATAAGGGTAGTGGGTGAGAATGATAATTAATATGATATTAGGGTTTTGAGCAATTAGTAACCGGTAATATTGAAAATTGTTTAAATTCTAGGACAATTTTTTTATTTTAACTTTTTTTATTGGTTTGTGAGAATTGTTAGTCGGTGTCTTATAATAAAGGTTAGAGGGAGTACATGCTAAATTGACATAATTTAATACATGCCCAACTTAAATACCATATATTGTTTGTTGGCCAAAATACTGTCCAATACAAATCACTAAAATGTTCAAGGTCAGATTAATTGTCTAACTAATTAAATTAGTACAAGCTTCCATGATTAACCAAAACTACCAATAAATCAATAAAATTATAAGACACTAAAAAAATAACTAAACGATAAATAAAAACACAAAATTGATTGGTTTTGAGTTATACAAAAAAAATTCATATAAAAAATGATGGGTCACTCATGCTTCACTCTAATTACTAAACTATAAATAATTGGTCGATATAAAAGGTGAAATGGGATCACAATATGTTCATTAAATTATGGCTTGTGAAATTTATATCGATCCGGTCAAGTTATTTGGTTAATTAAAATTTGCACATTAACAAAAATGATGTAGATGATATATAAACTGCCAGCTCAGCATATTTGGTTAATTAACGGTCAAAATTAATTGAGATAATGATTAAGACAAATTGCTCAATTTTAAAACTTTCGAGACAAAATTGTCTATTGTTTTGAGTAGTTCACTGGCAAATTTTGACAACACATTTGTAACCAGGGTCTTGGTGCGTTTTGATATTTCAATTATTCACATCTATGATATTGATTAACCCAATATATATGTCTTCATCAAGTATGATCGGAACCTATAAATGTACTTCCAAACCAAAAGTTATGGGACAAACCCTCCAAAATTTTGGACCTCAAGCTAGGGTTTCTCAATTCTACTTCAAACTCAAATTTTTATTAGTAAAGACTGTAGATAAATGGAGAGAAGTATGGAAGAGTATATTAGACTGTATGAGTATTACACAATATAGTCATTGCACTGTAGCCACTGTATAGTTGAGTACAGCTAGCAATTTTGTTTACTTTCCGTTTCAGTCTGTTTGACTAGTTAGGAAGATGGTCATCACCATACATGTGTACGCTAGTAAATACTCTCAGTAGCTTATGTGTAGTCGGTCTATATATACGCAGACCTCTAAACTATGAATGCAAGGATCCAGAATTCTCTTTCTCTCATTTCTCTAATCTGTTTAATCCTGGTTTTTGGTATGGTATCAGAGCCGTGACGACATCCATCGGCTCATATTCTAGTGACCAAAAATCAGAACGACATTATCGCATAGTGATCTCCTATTTTGGATTGATCGCCATTGCACAAGTGTCAACCATGTTTGGATTCAACAACTCTGTTGCCTCATTGAACCCCAGCAATTCCGTCGACACGTGGTTTCTCCAACAAGAAAATCAAGGTTAAGCTCGATGACACCAATTTTTTGTTGTGAAAACAATAAGTCTACTTTATGGTTAAACAACGCAGAGCTCATTCTCTACTCGATTGTACCATTGTTCTTCTGCCTGAAATGGTTCGCGGAGATGATGGTCGTGACGTTCGCAATCCTGAATTCGATGAGATTGACTCACTTGATTCAACTCTAGCCTCTTGGCTTCTCACATCAGTAGCTCCAAATATACTCCTAGATCTGGTAGGACTCACCTCTGTTGCTCAGATTTGGGCAAAACTGAATCAATTATACTCCAATAAGTCTGATGCAAAAATCTTATCACACCGCAACTAGCTTGCAAATCAACAGAAATCCAAGCTGTCCATGAGAGATTACCTTGTGAATCTGAAATCCATTTGTGGTCATCTGGCTATGCTTGGGGAGAAAGTAGATGAAGCTACGCACTTTTCGCATATTCTCAACGGACTAACGGTTGAGTATGAACTGGTAATTGCTATTATCAATGCTTCGAGGCCTCGATTTGGTCTTAACGTTGTGTCTACTATGCTCCTAAACTTAGAGACTCAACACAAGGTTTTTTTGTCCAATACTTCCACTCCGGTCAATCTTGTTAAAACTAACTCTCATACTTTTGTCATTGATCAGTATTCTATTGATCACACTGATGAGGATTCCTTTGATGTTGTTTGCAATACTCAAGGGCCTAGCACTGGTCAAGATGATAGAGGATTTTGTCCTCCTAATTTTTCTTGAGAAGGTGGTCGTGGTAATGGTCGTGGTCGTTTTCATAACTGAAGGTTACAATATCATATTTGTCACAAATCTGGTCATCTAGCTGATAGGTGCTATTACAGATATGAATATCCAAATTCATATGGTCAAACATCTGAGGCTCAAGCTCACTATGCTACTGACTATGGTATGCCTGAATTCTACGCTCCATTTGAGTACTATCCGCTTTCCACTAATTCCTCTGTGTCTGATTCATCCTCAAAACCACCTTGTTCTGGTTTTGTTGCGGCTAATATTGCCACACATATACCTTCATCCTCTGCTACTGTACCTAAATCCAAGCATGTTACTATACCTACGGCCTGTTAACGACTCTGCTTAGTATCCTTACTTTGGTGCAACGGCTCACAATACACATGATGCTTCGTATTTTGAACCATCTTCAGCTCTCAATGGTAAAGGCATAATCAGGTTGGTACTGGTGAGTTGTCTCCAATTAAGATGATTGGCAAAACTTTTCTTACAAATCTTAGTTCTTAGTTTACTTTGAGCAAAGTTCTTTATGTACCTAATATGAAGAAAAATTTGTTGTCTATTACTCAATTCACTCATGAGAATGATGTATCTTTTGAATTTTTTCCTCACAAATGTATCATCAAGGATATGAGGACTGGACGACACTTGATGTTTGGAGTTGAACGCAATGGAATGTATCCTCTGCTGGCACATGTGAAGTCCTCTGCTGGTTCTGGTAGTCCATCTACTCATACTACTGGTTTTGGTTCTTCCCTAGAGGTTATGTCTTCTCATCACCTAGTCTCAATTCATCACAAGTCTGTAATGTCTCAACTACTCCTTTGTCTCTTTGGCACTAGTGCTTAGGTCATCCATCTTTTGACACTGTTAAGAGTGTCCTTACTTGTAATTCCATTGCTTTTTACTTCTATAGCAAATAAGAGCATTTGTTTTGCATGTCCATTTGGCAAAAGTCATAAGCTACCTTTTCAATCTTCCTCCACTATATATCACAAACCATTGCAATTAATATTCATGGATATTTGGGGACCAACTCCCATTCAGTCTTATGGTTCAATTTTTTTTTTTATCTTGCTCTTGTTGATGCGTATAGTCATTTTACCTGGATTTACTTTTTGCACAAGAAATTTGATGTGCTGGCTAAGTTCAAAAACTTTCAAAAATTATTTGAGGATAAATACCAAACTAAAATTCAACAAGCCCTGTCTGATAATGGTGGTGAATTTTTAGCTTTTAAGTCACATTTGGCTGCTTGTGGTATAGAGAGCATCGTTTTTCTTGTCCTCACACCTTAGAACAAAATGGTTTAGTGGAGCGACGTCATCGTTTAATAGTTGAGATAGGTTTGACACTACTAGCTCATGCTTTCTGATCTAAGTTCTACTAGAAATTAAAGATGCCTTTGCAACCGTTGTTTTCCTTCTGAACAGACTACCCTCTAAAGCTTTATCTATGCATATGACTCCTAATGAAAAGCTATATGGGGTTAAGCCTGATTTTTCTATTTTAAGTGTCTTTGGCTGTATTTGCTATCCTCACACCAGACCCTACAATAGTTACAAACTAGAATTCAGATATGCTACTTGTGTATTCTTGGTTTATAGTAGTTCTCAACATAAGGGATACAAATGTGTTGATATGCTCAGTAGGGTAAAACTCTATACCCAGAAAATAAGACAAAGGGCCAAGATCATCCTTCAAAGAGAAAAGTTCACCCATTGTAATCAAACTTTGTTCCTCAACTTTATTAGAGCCAGTGATAACAATATCATCCATATAAAGAACCAAATAGACAACAATCGATGTCCACCTCTCTTCCATCCCCCAAAAAAAAAAACGGCTGTAATCCGTTGTAATCAAGATCACATTGAATTGCTTTACTATATCAACCAGCCAAACACCTGAATCACCAGATAATGCAATCATGATGTATGGAATTGAACCAAATGTGGTGTGAGAGTTTGAGAAATGAAGAAGGGTCATGGTTAGCACTTAGAAGATGGAGCCTAGGCAGGTCCTTTATTCTGAGTGATTGAATAAAGAGGCTATAATTGGTGTATAGAGTATATATAGTAAAGCAGATATCTTTTTCTTTCAGTTGCAGTGCAAGGAATAAATAACCGACGATATTTTATATTGGCATTGATTGGGAATATGAGTAAGTTAACGTTACAGATTGAAGGGGTTAAGAGGGTGAGGTATTGGATGTGCGAAAGTTGCTTCCCCACTAGGGACAACGATCTGAGAGGTAACCATATAAAATCCCACTAAATTAATTAGTATCCCAATCTTTAAGGATTTTCACGTGCATGCATTATTCATCTCTCCTTTCTCACTTCTTTATATTTTAAAATACTAGTATATAGACACATATATATCATAACTTAGTACTGCTCTGGTCTGTGTTTTGGACTTTTCATGAAAACAACGTTACGTTTGTGAGCTGTCTCCGTCCTGCTTTTTATGGGTTTCCTTTGTAACTTTGTCTGAAGATATACCAAATACGTGTTTCGTTTTCAGCTTTTATCTCTCAGCTCATTCGCTGCATATCTATCTATATCGTTTCCATATACGGATCTTCTTCATTCACTACTGTTGCCTGTGAGTGTAGGGAAGAAAAACAATACTCCTCATGTCCTAAATATAAACCTTATTTACTTAATCTGTATCTTATATAATATTTTTAGTAACATCGTTAACCGTTACGTGAGCAACGGTTCTTTAAGAAAATAATTATGTTTATATTAACGTCGTTAGTGTGTTCAATTTACTTTGACATCAATAAATATTAATATCCATATTTATCACCTTTTTTTTTACTATTATAATTATTTATCACTATCTTTTATAATTCAATATCAATATTTTCTATTTTATATCCATAAATTTTTAGTTGGCCCCCATGATTCAAGAAGTTATCATAATCATAGTTCAAATTAAACTAAATCTACAAGAAGCTTAATTTCTAAGAAATATAGTTGGCCCCATGATTATAGTTAGTAATGTTTATATATTAACATTGTCAATGTATTACATTTTTTGTTCTCCGTTACATAATTCATAGTTAGTAATCTCAATTCTTCTTCTCCAATATCATGGCAAGTCAGCCTTATGAACTCATTAGAAATATTGACGACCGCAAAGATACCTGGGCTATTGTTGCATGGATTATCAGGAAGTGAATGATGAGTAAAAAGACGTAACAATTTGATGAAAAGTTAGTGGTTGCACTTACCTCAATCTTTTTTTTTTCCCTCCTTTTGTTTGATCTTTTGTGCCTTATAGTAAATTAATTTTTGAATTTAATTTTTTTTCTCTATATTCCTCCATACTTTACTTTTTTTAAGATTAATCTTTAACTGCAGAAAGGAGAGCTTGGAACTTTTCAAAAACAATTAGAGAATTGTGTTAGGAGAGAAATTAAATACTCATCCAGTAGTTTAGGCTTTTTGCAATTTTATGAGAAGGGGAACATTTTGCAACGGTTTCCATACTCAGAATTAGTGACAAGAAAATGATTTAGTTGATAGTAGCACATCTTATGATTGATTACTTGATTATATATTCATCTGTTTACCATTTCATTTATTACTTGTATCTTTTTACTAGCCTTCCGAAGTATAAACACATGCCTCAAGCTCCTTGATGACATTAATGTCAGCAAAAAAAATTTAAAATATGATGACATTCTAATAGTTCAGTCGTCAGAATCTTCAACTACTCCTTCAAAAAGAAAGAAGAGAAGCAACACTTCATTAGTTGATAATGGGGATGGAAGTGCGATTGTCAGATATGTCCACCACTACCTCCAAGGCCAACAAAGCAATCATCATGAACATAAAAATAAATTCTCATGTGTTGTTTTGAGTTTTTGAATGCATTATTTTAGCAGTTTAGATTTCGAGTCTACTTTACTTTCAATTGTGTTTAGCGTTTTCACGTTATATTAGGCTATACTCTTATAGCATTATATTTTTGGACCTGCCTATTTAAGTTTGATTTTATAATTTGTTGCCACTTGTAAATATTATTTGATCAAAATATATACATTGAATTACTGTTAGTTATATTATATTGATGCATAATTCTTTTTTGGTTGAAGTTATATTAATTAATAATTCTAAGTATGCAATATGTTAATTGAAATGCAATTATATGAATATTTAATGAAAATTGATTTCGGTCAAATACGAGGATGCGTCAGGCACTAGTATTGACTTAAGAAATAAGATGCTTTAAGCAAAATGAGAGAATCACCAAAATCAAGTTAATCAACAAAGAAAATGTAATGTAAAAATGGAAGTTAATCACAATCAAAATGTTAAAGTTAGCATTTCGTGAAAAAAAAAAAAGTAAAGAGGAGGGGTGCATAAATTCTCTGTATAATTGAGTAGATTATCAACATAAAAAGGGATGAATGAACATAATTGCTTAATACATATAATATATATATATATATATATATATATATATATATATATATATATATATATATATATATATATAAGAAGGGAAATATACTTCTCATGTTACAGGAGAAGTGTATCCTCATGTCATAGGTATTTTGATTTCTGTGCTTGAGTTTTTTTTTTTAAAAGATGTGGGTCCTACAATTTCATTTGTGTGTAGGAATCTTCTTCTTCTTATGCAACATGAGAAGTTTAAACCCCATATAAAAAGTTGGAAAATATTAGGAAATAATCATCTACTGTTATAAATTATAATGTGGGATGATGATGTCACTATTTCTAAATCAAATCAATATCCATATTTTGCATAAATAATAAAAGAAATTTAAGAAATTATCACATCATGTTCAAATATGATTACTTAATCAATCAATTATGAAGAAATATAAAAAAAGAAATTAAGAAATAATCATCTATAATGTGTGGAACGATGATGTCACTGTTTCTATATAAAATCATCAAATCAATAATAAATGAAATTTATCATGCGTTTTGGCAAAAAAAAAAAAACAATAATTTTAACTTATGATAACTCCTTGATTTATGGACATGATTTTGAATTATGATAACTCCTTGATTTAGACCAAAAAACTGAACACTAATTTACATTGGAAAGTGTTGCGGGTTTCCAACTATTTTGTTATATTCACATTGACTAGCACTAATTTAATTTCCAATTTTTGTTTCTTTATCTTTTTTCAAACCATGATGTTTCCCTTATTTCGCTTTTGTGATAAGTGCCTTCAATATTGCCTGCAAATTAAAAGCTTGGAAAGATCCAAATGCTATATATAAACTTTCCCGTGATGGATAATAATACTTGTTTGATTAAATTAGTTAATATGTTATATTTTTTAAAACAACTTAATCATTTTTTTAATTCCCTTCATCTTTCTCTTGATTACTCTCTTGATTATTGCCAAGAGAGCATTATTAGTGTAATTTTAAAAAAGATTGATAAATATAAGAAATGAATATTATATTTAGTACTAATATAAACCCCTAATTAGTTATCATCATCCTTTTCTCATTATCCCTCATAATCTCTAAATCACATCCGTCCAATCAACACAGTACTACTTTCACTTTTCTCTCATTTTCCCAATCAATGGCCAAAATGTGGCCAATGAGAGACAATGAGAAGAAGGATAAGGAGAGTATCTCCTTCCGACCCGGCTAGTAGTACTGACTTTGATTTCATGTATATTTTATTGGGGAAAAAATGTTATCTTACAAATTTTATAAATACTTGGTCTTTTCTATTCCATCTAATTTTAAAAGTTATCAAATGGAATCTTTTGAGAAATATATATAATACGTGATTTATTGATAGAAAACAACAGAAATAATAATGTATAATTCATATCATTGATCATTTGTGATGCCACAAAATTTTATTTTTGTTGTTATAGTTAAACATATATAAAAAGAATGTCGGCCAAGGCTAAGATGCCATCAACGACCCATACCTATCATGGTGTAATTATTTCAAAGAAGTGGATGAAATTTATAATTTTCTTGATAATAACTTATTTTGACATGTGCATATGCTCCTAAATAATACCATCTCTAATCTTTAATATAATATCTTGTTTGTAATGCAATAGACCAAGATCTTATATTAAAGAATGACAATAG
Organism: Acacia pycnantha; assembly: GCA_025563575.1. Lineage (NCBI taxonomy): Eukaryota > Viridiplantae > Streptophyta > Magnoliopsida > Fabales > Fabaceae > Acacia > Acacia pycnantha. Next base: position 91,194 of record JAMWYP010000296.1, read on the forward strand.
TACTATTTATTCTTAAATCTAAAGGGACAAATAAATAAAACAATGTATCTAAAAAGTGAGGTTGATTGACAAAATAAAGCCATATAATTCATATGACTAATTACATTGTGCATGTTGGTTTTAGTTTTTTTAGAAGTGATTTTATGATTTACGATATAAGCATGTGAAAAAAGTTTTGTCTCGACTTACTAAAAATAACTTATGACATCATGGTTTGGTTGTTTGTCAAATAGACACTTAATGAGATATGAATTGTTATTGTTGTACTGGTTGAACATGGAAAGAATAACCACCAGTACTAGGCGGTGTCATCACTGATCCATGCCCTGATTCCTATTTGTAATATCCCCAAATTGCTTTGATATAATTTTCACTATATAAACATGCAAACCCTTATTCCTTCCTATCAAATCCCTAATTCTAAGCGTGGCAAGCAGCTTCTTGTTCCTCCAATTCTATGCCCTCCTGAGCCAGCCTCTTGTCCTTGTACACGTACCACTTGGCACAAAACAGATACACACCAAAATTGAGAGCACTGATAATGGCCAAAAGCCAGTAAAAGTTATGGAGCTTTCCCTGGTTTAGATTATCAGCCAGCCATGGCTTCCCTTTCCCCGTCACCTTGTGCACTATCGTCACCAACAGTGAGCTCACAAAGAACCCTAACGACAGGGTGCTCAAAAACAGCCCCGTGCTCATGGTCTTCATTCCCTTGGGACATTCTCTTAGGAAGAAATCTAGCTGTCCTATGTACGTAAATGCCTCCCCTGCCCCAACAAAGAAAAACTGTGGGATTAACCAGAACACGCTCAGAGGAATCTCCGCCTTGGGTTTGTCCGTCAAATCATGGGACTTTGCAACCCTAAGACGCTTTATTTCAGTGAGTGCTGCTACTGCCATGGCACATGCTGAGAAAACAAGTCCCACCCCTATGCGTTGCAGAGGAGTCATTCCTTGTGGGTTCTTGAGCAGCTTTCTTGCGACAGGGACAATGATTCGGTCGTAGATGGGGACCGTGAGAAGAATACTTCCGACGAAGAAGACGGTTAGGGAAGCCGGCGGGATTTGGAATGATTTTCCAATGTGGCGGTCCATGGTGGTTGCTTGGGACACAGAGAAAGTGGTCATTTGGGCATACACAGTCCAAAATATGATGGTTGTGGCCCAGATAGGTAACATCCTTAGGATCTGTTTCACTTCCTCAACATCTGTGAGGGTGGATAGATACCACTTCCTCTCTTGTATGCTTGCTGCTGTTGTTTCCTGATCTATGATGGCAGCCCTGTCCAAGAACCTGCACGCCATATATAATATATATCCAATTACCACTTTACAAAGCACAGTTTTTTTATAAAAAAAAATTGACCAAGGGTTTCCCCTTTCAAGAGTTGGAAGGTAAAGAGTTTTCGCCTTTTTCAATAAGTGCGTTTTTCGGGATTCGAAATTGTATTATCTTCCTTATAGAGATGAGATCTCTTACTATCTAAATCAATAGCTCAAAACACAATGCTTATTAACTTATAAAGAGTTGGTTTAATTTAACCATGAAAATTTTCCCCCGTTTAGTGTAGAATAGCACAATAATAATATAATACACGAGAAGATTCTAATCATGACACAGTGACACTCACGCATATATGCATTTTCCTTCATACTCTTTTCGGTCCTAAATATAAAATAAAGTTTATCTTATATTTAAGATCGAAGATAGTATATATTGATCTTAAACTAAGGTCTTTTCCTTGCTTTGTCCTTATTATTCTGAATATATTGGAATCTACAACTGAGGGTGCGAAGACCAACAAACCCAGGGACATGATGCATGCATGGATATATATGATTCTTAATTCAATTAAAAATAAAATATAAATAAAGTGCTGCGAAGGCAGTGCCAGCAGTGTTATGGGAATAAGATATGAAAGGCCTATTTGATCAAAAGAGCCAATATGGCGGTAAGCCCCTACGGTGAATGAGAACATGAACATGACAACCAACGACAACTTTCCAGATCGAACCGACCTTGTGCCTACCAATAATGAAGCATCTCTGGTTTCCCATGTAAAATTGTCTTATCCTCCACAATTCATCATTAAAATTGGGGGGCCCATTCTCTCATACATATAACCTTCACTTCAGTGGGCCACTCTTCTTCTAATTACTCCAGCAGTACTTAATTACTATTCCTGCCGCCCTCCATAGAAATAAAATCCATATACAAATCTCCCTAGCCACATTCTTCTCGGTCTTGGGTCAAAACTATGTTATGTCATCCTTTTCTACAATCACTTTTTTTTTCCTCGACTCCTTTTCATTTCATTGTTGCTTTACAAGAATTTTAAGGCATCTTGCCATTCCAGAATGTTATAGGGGATCCTAAAGCTCCATGTCCTGGTTTAGTGGTTTCTTTTCACTTTAACCTTTTTAATTTTTAACATTTCTTTTCAATAGAAATTAATGATTAATGACTCCTTGATCAGCGCAAAAGCACCAAACCTTGCTTTCCTTTCCCACAACCAAAAGGTTAAAAGTAAAAACCTTTTCTAAAATGAGGAGATAAATGCATGTGTAAATTAAATTTAAGAAAAAATAACAGAAAAATATCACCCAAACTTTAAAATTTTATTGAAAACAATAGTAATGAAATTAACAAAAACAATAAGGTAATTGATAACTCATTTTATTACAAAATCACTTATTTAAAATTTTGAAATTCGTGGTATTTTTTTAAAAATTCCCTTAAATTTAATCCATGTTACCCAAAAAAAAAAAGTAAAAATATCATTTAATTCCAACCAAGAAGAATAATATATTAATAAGCTTCATAACTTGGCTTTTCATCACTTATTAGTGGTAGTTCTTCACTTGTCAATGAGAAATTTTTTGATATTATTTTTCATGCTTGATACCATAATGATATTTTTCCAATAAAAAAAATTAAAATTCAGTATTAATGATATGAATTACTCTTCCTATCTCAAATGTATTACCTTAGCTTGGGTGTGAATTTTGATCCTGAAAGATATTTTTACATTTTGTTTTTTATATTGATCATTTTTGAGCTAATTAGTGTAATTTATAAATTGACATATAATCTAATATTACACAAAAGTATTTTAAAAAAATCATATCACATATATTATAATTAAATCATTTATTTAACTTCTTTAATTTCCTTATACTAGAAAAAGACGTTGAAATCTAAAAACCATGATATAATTATAATGTCCCAATTTCTTGAGGTGGAAAAAATGAAGAAAAATATAGATAAAGTAAACAGGTTTTATGCTTGAGTATTAAAATATAATACTTGCTTGTATCCACAATATAGGGTGATATAGGGTGTTTTTAAAAGAATAGTTTAGTTTAGAATATAAGTTGGTTGTAAAATAAAATTTTTATTTTTCCCCCTATAACTAACACTCATTTTGAATTTTCCCTACTTATTAAATTTTCAAACTCATTTTTTCATAAAATTAAAAGTAAACAAATTTTCAATGTATGATATATTGAATGAATTAATTACCCCTTGTTTCCATAAAGTGACTTGTATATTTTGAGTGGGGAGCAAGGTTGTCAAAATCGAGTTTCTATGTAGACACGGAAGGGTGATAGAAACATAAATCGTAAAACGACACGAAACGTAAAGTTTCTACTTTCTACTACTTAATGTCAGAGCTCAAAATTATATATATATATACATGGGAAAAAAAATCATAAATCACTACTTAAAATTCAATGTTAACTTCATATTTAAAAAATATAAGTCATATAACTATATAAAACATAAAAAAAAAAAAAAAAAAAAAAACTTACATTTATAGCAATGGAAGTACGTTAAAAACTATATATAACTATTCAGTTTTCACTCTCCAATATTCCCGAGTCTAAAATGCATGATGGAAATATGATTTTCAACTTTTCATCCTTTTTTTGTTAAAGTAAAAACGTAAGTTTTTACAACTCAAAACAGTTTTTACTTGTGTTTTAGTAAGTATGATCCTAATAAAAACATAAGTTTTTAAGTGTTTACACTAATTTTTTTACAGGGAGTACGCATTATATAAGCTGAAGGAAGTACGCAATATAAGCTCACAACAAAGACAAGGATTCAGATGCAGACAAAACTTACATGTTCTGATTTAGAATCTCCAAGTGATTTTAATCTTTTGTTGAGTGACGCGAGAAGATGCAATCATAATCTTTAACAGATCGTAATCATAAATGACGATGAAGAAGATGAAAAATAATTTCTGCAGGAAAAAAAGAGAGTAAAAAATGTTACCGGAACTGCTTGCTGTGAGGCAAAGCCTGCTTCTTCTTCCTGGCGGCTTCATCGGCGATGTCATCCAATTTGAAGAGCGAACACGAATCGGAGGGTAGTTGCAAGTGCCTCTTCCTCCAAGCAGCGACGAAAACAACCGCAATCTGAGTTAAGGGGCTACCCGCGAGTTTCTTGAATCGGTAACGCCTCGTCCCCGACAAGAACACGACTAGGGCGAGAAGGATGGCGGAGGCACATGTACCATAACCCCAATCTCTGCCCAGGTTGTCTTCAATGTACACCAGAATTGTCACAGCCGCCAGAGACCCTATGCTGATGAAGAAGAAGAACCAATTAAAGAATTTGGTCATCTGGGCTTTCTCTGTTTGGTCCGTCTCATCAAACTGATCCGACCCAAACCCGGAAACACTCGACTTCAGGCCTCCGGTGCCGAGGGCGGTGACATAGAGCGCTAAATACAGAACCATCAGCTGCATGTTGTTGGCAGGAACGCATGGCGTTTTTGTGCATTTGGGAGGGTGTAGGCTCGGAATTATTGTAGATATCGTCAGGATTGTAACCCCCTGCGATTTTAAAGACAAATAAATATATTCCTCGAATCAAAAGCAGAACAGAGCTGAGATGCAAATGAAGAACAGGTGATGTATGATTAGAGTCAGAGCGTCTTACTGTTGCTTGCACTGTTGCAAAGATGGCGATGGTGAGGTATCTGTCAAAGAAAGAGTTAAAATTAAGAAATGGAAAAGGTCGGGGGTGTTGGAAAAGGCAGTAAGAAAATAAAAAAGAGGGGTTGAAAGCAACGTACCTGCCGAGGAAAGTATCGGCGACGAAACCACCGAGCAAGCAGAGAATGAAGGAAGTGCCCATGAAGTTGGTGACAATATTGGCGGAGGTAGCATTACCCAAATGCATGGTGGCCGTCAAATAAGTGACCAAATTAACAGCGATTCCGAGTGTGGTCAACCTCTCACAAGCTTCTCCACCTGAGAGAGAGAGAGAGAAATTCGATAATTTGAATATAGAAGCACACAAAACAAGGGAGAAAGGGGGGAGGATGGTGAGCAAGGTAGAGAGAAACCTAAAATCATGGCGGCTGCGGCCCAACGGCCGGTGGAGGACCTGAGAGCGGGACGACCCTTGTAGTCCCAGGCATCAGAGACAGGTTTCTGATGAGTCCCCATTTTTATCATAGATGAGGGGTGGAAACAAAGTTAAGGAGGCAAGTGTGAGCGCTACTCACATTGAAGCTTCTGAGGGCTCTTTATATATAGCCATAGGAGTAGGATGGCCGAATCACTCCTCCCCAACTTAATATAGGGAAAATCCCCTCAGAGCTCAAATGATTAAGAAATTGTCAAAAAAATGCTTAAAAAAAAATTTCACATGTTAAAAAAAAACCTACATCATCCTGCAAGCCTGTGTGGCCCCACTTTTGCGTGCTAAGAAACTCTCAATCCTAACTCTATCCAAATCCGTGGGTTAGAAACTTGAGTCCGTTTTAATACCGGTTCTAATAAATTAGAAAGATATTAATAAATATAAAAATTATGAACGAAATTCAATTCCTTAAATATATCTTACTATCTTTAATACTATCCTAAATATAAAACACACTTGAATTTCTTGAAAAGATTAAGGAAGTTAATTAAATTAATTTAAAGCATTTATATTAATCATTTTTTCTCCAAACTAATTTGTTTAACTTATAAATTGATATATAATTTAGGGAGAATTACCTTTCAAATTCTTATAGTTTCACTCATTTTTGAATCAGGTCTTTTTTTTCTCATTTTAATCAACTCCTTAGAGTTCACTAAACAGTTTGTCACGGTGTATTTTATAACAGTTTTTCTGACCGCTACTCATATCATTAGTATTTTTTGACTTTTATCTGGAGAATATCCAACAATAGCTTCCATTGAATGAATAATGGATCCGGATCCTAAAAACAACAATGCTTTTGAATAAGCATGAGTAATCAAATGAAATAAAGCGGCTCGATAAGAGCCCATACCTAGAGCTAACATCATATAACCCAATTGAGACATTTTAGAATAGGCCAAACTTCTCTTAATATCCTTTTGAGCAAGAGCTAAAGTAGCTCCTAATACTACTTGATGTGAATCAGTCTTCTTCAGAAAAAAGGAAGTCCTTCCATTATTATTGATTGTTAATAAAGATAATAAATGCATATCTTTTTTCGCTTCTTTTTCTTTCCCCCATAAAGATATTGAATGAAATGAGCTATTTTTTTTTTCCATTAAATTTTTTGCAATTAACATTTAAATATCCTTCAAAAACAAGTAAATAGATCCGAAACATATAAAATACAGTTAATCCTGCTATGGAACAAGCTATTATTGCAAAAATTGGTGAATACAACCAACTATCATTAAGAATTTCATCTTTGGACCAAAAACAAGCAAAGGGTGGAATACCACAAAGAGAAAGTGTACCCACTAATCAACCACTGGTTTTGACCAGTACAAAATGTCATTTTTTTGTAGTGATTTAGTTAGTTCCATTGGTCCATAATGTTTAAATCCGTTAAAGAGCTAACGGGGTCAAAAAATCTATTAGGCTATCTGACTCAGCATCCATGTGTAAAATTAGAGCTACATTAGAAAAGTTATTGTCCCTTTCTTTCTCTCTTCTCCTTTTAGTCTCTCTCTGGTTCAAGATGTTCCCTCCGACCTTCGTGGTGCTACCCTGCAACTGGTCCATTGTCACATGCTACACTCCCTCCAACAACGTCGCTTCTCTCAACCTCACCCACTAATATTCGGCCTAGACTAGACCACACTGTTCCAAACTGGCTCATCCTCCTCCATTCTCTTATCCTACGAACCACCCACATCCACTGTAACACCTCAAACCAAACAATCAAATACTTAACCAAAGTATTTCAACTATCACCAATAAAGATGTTCAACATCCAAATCATTAAAATACAAAATCAGTTCAAATAAAGCACACATCACAATGTTAAATCAAACCCTCAAAATATTTCAGCAGAACAAAATAAAATGTGGAAGTCTGAGGATCATGAAAAATGAAAAAAAAAAAAAAAACTTTAAGGCTCATTCCATAAGTGTCTTCCTTGCTTCTTACTAGAACAATTACCTAAAAAATGTTAATATATAGGGATGAGATTCCACATCTCAATAAGGTAAGTCTACACACACATACTCACATGTTAAAAATAATTATTTTGAGAAGGTATTTAAAATTTCTATATTTTTTATTTTTTAATAAGTAATAATTTTTTTAGAACTTGATTCTTCTTTTTAAATTATTAATTTATTTTAACTCTTCAACTAAATAAAATTTAAGCTATAATTAACTCGTTAAAGAGAAGGGGAGTATATAAGGTGCTTTTCACCTTACATATTTCTTACATGCTCATCCTTCTAGCTAATTAGAGGGATGAGACATGTTTTTATTTTTTTTAAATATTTTATTTATTTAGATTTAAATTATATATTGCTTTCTGAAATGTTATTTGTACTAAGTATCTTAAATTAATTAGTTTCCAGAATACTGGTATTACCGAAGAAACATTTATGAATGCAGGACTGAAAACTAATTAATTTGAGATATTTAGTGCAAAAAATAACATATAATTTATATATATATATATATATATAGGGGTTTAAACTTCTTATGTTGCATGAGAAGAAGAAGATTTCTACACACACATGACATGGTGGGATCCACACACACACACATATAGGGGTTTAAACTTCTTATGTTGCATGAGAAGAAGAAGATTTCTATACACACATGACATGGTGAGACCCACACACAGTGGCGGACCCACACTTGTGCATGTGGGTGCAAGTGAACACACAAAATTTAAGAATATATATATAATTTTAAGGAACCTTGTAACAAGTTGCCTTGATGGTTTAGTGGTTAAAGGGATAGTCTCAACTCTCAACACAATGTCTTCTATTCGATCCCAGCTTGAGACAGGTTTCTTAAATATTTTTTTACATGGCTCATACAACTTGCGGCGGCCCATTATAAAGCAAGTTTACATCATGGCCTGATTTGATAAGGACAAAAGACTAATTAAAAATGGTAAAAGATTTATATCCAAAAAAAAAAAAGGTAAAAGATAAATAAATATGTTGAAATGAATCTTAATAATTTCAAAGGGATTGATTTTAAATTTTGAAATGTTGCAAAATTTGAAAAATTACCTAACCACCCTTAGTTTTTTTAAATAAAAATTTAAAAGGCTGCAGTTTACAACTTTAGTATGGCTATTAGCAAGTAGCAACTTAAGTATCTGTAATAACAATTTTTATTGAGAAATTTTAAAAAATATATAATAGGTCGTTGAAGCTCTGAAACTTTTTTTGCAATACTTTTTCAGTCTCTTTAGAGCTATTTAAATTCAAAATTTTGCATTTAAAACTTTCCTTCAAAATTTTTTCCTTGTCTATATTCATTTGATTTTTAATGTATTTAAAACTTTCCTTAAAAAAAGAAAATTCAACAAATTGTGCACCCACAAATATAAATTTCTGTCCACATCGCCCACACATATATATAATGCTAATTATATATATGTAGGTCCTACCATTTCGTGTCGTGTGAGATGAGAAAATAGTTCTCCTACAACTTGAGAAACGTTTTTCCCATATATATATATAAAGTACTTATATATATAATGTTAATTATATATATGTAGATCCCACCATTTCGTATCTGTATGGCATGAAAAAACAGTTTTCTTACAACACAAACAGTTCTCTTACAACATGATAAATGTTTTTCCCATATATATATATATATAAATAAAGTACTTATATAAGGTGCACATAAGAGAAGAGATGTGCAGGTAATGTGAATCCGAAGAGCAGGATGTTACATCCGCCCTCATTGTCAAATCCACACCGATCTGCAACCTCTCTTGCGACCTCTTGTGTGCGGCATTGTACACGTATTCTTCTGTGATGTCTTTTGCTTTCCCCCTATTTGCTCTGACCACATTCCATTTATTATTGCAGCTTATAGTTTCGTTGTTGAAATTTGTACTGTTTCATGGTCATTTGAAAACTTTGAACTGTCATATGCTATCAAATATTATATGGTGTCAAGTTGTTGGTTTTCACTTAACAGCTCATAATTTACAAGTGGCATCAAATATGTTGATGGTTGAGTGCTGTTTAAAATTTAAATTGATTATCAGTGCTCTAATGATCTATTTTTAATTTAGCCCATGTTTCTTCGTTTGTAGAGGGCTGTTCGGCACAAAGGAAAGAGAGGGAGGATGAGAGAAGTTATTTTCACCAGAGAGTTTAAGATTTAATTTGTGCGATGAGAGCAAAGCAACACTCTGGAGATTTGACGATTTCTCTTCGCGAAGTAAGAGAGAATGTTTTGAGCTGGAGAGAGAGAGACTAAAGAGAGGAGAGACAAAGAAAAGGAGAAGAATTCGATGTGGCTCTAATTTTTACATCTGGATGCTTAGTTAGCTGTATAGCCTTACAGATTTCTTAGTCCTGTTAGCTTTTACTCCTCAGCTCTTAAACCTAGGACATAATTTACAGTGTAATTTTCACTCCAAATTATATCCTATATTTAGAATCCGTAGACATTAGGGATTAACAGAACTAACCGAGGGAACTTTGAGGAGCTGACATAAAGGGAACAAATGCAGGGTCCTGATTCAAAACTTACTGAAACTATAAAGATTTAATTTGGAAGGTAGTTTCCCTATAATTTAATCACATACTATCTATCTAGTCCTAAATATAAAATATAGTTTGTAATATAAATTATACTACAAACTATGTTTTATATTTAACTTTCTTAATTTCTCCACCTTCAAAAGTTAACTAAGTCTCATATTTAGGACAAGAGATAATATATTAAGCATCGGAGGGAGTAGATTGAAATGATGAAAATTCAATTTGTTGTTCAAATTAGATTTGAATGGTTTATAATGATGATTAGCTCTTGATGCTTATAATTGCTATCAGCACCAAATAAAACCGGCTCCCTAAGATGACGCTTTTTCACTGCTCCAATTATTATTTTTATTTTAATCAAGTTTCCCTATTTTTACCTGCCACCGAGCTCTTACTGTTAATCGGTTATGTTGTTATTATCAGCAATTGTAGCTACGCTCTCATTTCATTCCCAAATACTATGATTTGAAGCAACTTCTCTATTGGATATTTGGAGTGGATTGCGCTTTAAAAACGGTGGTTAGGGGTAGATCAAATAATGATTAATGATTAGATCAGTCTGAATATGGTCCATTGATTTACTACGTCTCCATATGGTCATCTCTCGCTCTCCCCCATTTTTTGCCAACGTCTCTTTATCGTCCTGAATCTATTGAGTAGTGTCCCTTTTCTCCTGATGAATCTAGTAAGTTACAATGAAGTGCATGCGCTGGGATTATTTACTTTGATTAATGAAGTGAGAGTGAATGAACCGGTGCATGTATCGATAAGGGAATTAATGAACAAATTAAGTGTTCTATATCTGCCCCAACCAGCTTCTATTAACTTGAGGCATGGCGTTGTGCCTATAATTTACTGTGGTTCGTGGTACAATACAGAGACGGTTCGGGTTCAAGTTTCATTATTATTGGAGACAATAACTGGACATTTCAACAAATTACCCCCCCCCCCAAACAAACACACACATATATATTACTACCTCTAGTCATTTATGCTATAAATGAGATCTTATATTAAATATCAGAGGTAGTACATAATATATCATGTCTAATTAAGCAAGATTTCAGCCACTAATTATTCAGATTCTGTGTAGAGAAATATAGCTGTCCATATGACATAGGATCCACCGATCCAGGACAACGAGTGTGGGGTTCAATTATTCTTTTAAAATTATATATACAAATATACTAGTCTCGTCTTATCTATTTTCAGAGCTTAATTAATCCTTTATTTTTTGGCCGAAAATTGAGAGCTTATACACTTATACTTTCTTCTAGTTTAATTTGAACCCCCTTAAAAATATTCTATTAAATGTCTAGCTAATTATTCAGATTATGTTTAGAGAAAAATAGCCGTCCACATGACATAGGATCCACCGATCCAGGACAACGTACGAGTGTGGTGTTCAATTATTCTCTTAAAATTATACTAGTCTCTTATCTATTTTCAGAACTCCTCCTTTATTTTTTGGTCGAAAATTGACAGCTTATACTATATTCTAGTTTAATTTGAACCACACCTTGAAAATATTCTATTAAATGTTTCCACTAACTAATAATTTTTCTGGGATGTCATTGATAATAAGTAACAAAAATGGCTCTCTCAATTAAGGGGCTTTTTTCCCAATGTGCCCCTAATTAAATAACTATTTACCAAAATGTCCCTGTTTTGAAACTATTTCCCAACATACCCCTGTCAGAAAACTATTTCCCAATGTACCCCTGTGTTAGTCGACTAAATCCATGATTTAGTCGACTAAATCGCGGGGCCAAATTTTTTTTTTGCAGCCCCCGACATTTAGTCGACTAAAACTTAAGTTTTAGTCGACTAAACCCATTTAGTCGACTAAAAAACCCATTTAGTCGACTAAAAAACCCATTTAGTCGACTAAATCATTAAAAAAAAAGTTCAAACTTCAGAAGGCCATAACTTCTGGCTCGAGAGTTTGAATCAAGTGATTCTTTTTTTGATTCCACCTAACTTTTGAGATCTCTGCACTGATATAAAAATTATCTTCAGATTTAATGAAGAAAGGAGGAAAAACAAGTGATTCTTTATTGTGCAGAAAATACCAACAATTCATTAAATATAATCAAGTGATTCTTTAATTATATATATATATAATATTTTTCTTTTATTTGATGTTTTCTTTTTTAGTAGATCATATAATATCTCCGGTACAATAAAGATAAGATAGAGGGGGAAATGATGGTACCAATCCTAGGGTTTTGTGAGGAAATTAATTATATTTAATTGAGAGATGTTTATTGTAAAATTAATTAATCATTATTTCTAATATTATTATCTAATAATAATTAATTGATCTTATTTTAGATTTTAATATCTTTATTTTTCTACCATGTATTTGGTAAACTTTGAATTTCAACGTAACAATTAATACTGGATTTTCAAAATACAATATATTCAAAATTGAGATTTTCTCTCCATTAATAATATGGATTTTAAAAGAAAAGAGAAATAGGAAAAATATCGACACTAAATTTGTGGGGCTTGATTTTAGGGGAATAACAGTGTTTGGAAGTTATGCATGAGATCATATGTTATGATAGCACGGTAGTCAATCTAGCTAAAATCTAGGATCATAGCTAATATCTAGGATCACTAATATCACTAACCAACAGATTCGGTAAAAGAAATTAAAATGCTAACAATACTAACAATTCATTAAATATAACAAATTGGGAAAAAGCCCATGATATATATTTAATGAATTGTTAGTTTTGTTGAAGTTAATAACTCCAGCTTTTTCTCTACGTGGTTCATGTCGCTGATTTCCGCACGTTGCTGATTCCTCAATAAGAAAAAAAGTTAGGTGGAATCAAAAAAAGAATCGCTTGATTCAGACTCCCGAGCCAGAAGTTATGGCCTTCTGAAGTTTGAACTTTTTTTTTTAATGATTTAGTCGACTAAATGGGTTTTTTAGTCGACTAAATGGGTTTAGTCGACTAAAACTTAAGTTTTAGTCGACTAAATGTCGGGGGCTGCAAAAAAAAATTTGGCCCCGCGATTTAGTCGACTAAACCATGGATTTAGTCGACTAACACAGGGGCATATTGAGAAATAGTTTTCTGACAGGGGTATATTGAGAAATAGTTTCAAAACAGGGGCATTTTGGTAAATAGTTATTTAATTAGGGGCACATTGGGAAAAAAGCCCAATTAAGGGATATTACTAATTATTAGGCTGAGACCTACGAATATTAAGAAAGAAGTTACACATATATTTTTAAATAAATAAATTTTTTTTTCCTCAGCTGATCACAATGTGATCGTTAATATTTCTTAACCTAGATATCCAAATCCAATGAAAGTACATTGAAAACATATATGTCATGAATTATCACTAAAAAACATTATAATACTTTATAGTTAAGGGAAAATGGTGTTTTGAAACGAAACAAGTTTCTTCAGTAATACATAAAAAAAATATGATTGCGAATATGCAAAAATCATTTGTTTGTTTGACAAAAAAAAAACTATTTTACTTATAACATTTTGAAAAAATTATAATACTGATATTATACTAAACTATTGTTAAATATATGTAAGAAAAATTAAAAGTGATTACCAGTAGGCTTATATATATTGAATAAAAATTGAAAATTTTGGAATAAAAAAGAGAAAAGTGATAGAGAAAAAGAAAATAGATAGAAACACGAGAAGAAACATAAAATTGAAGAAAAAACTTTAAATTAATAGGTTCGAATTAAAATAAATTGAGTACAAAATAAAAAACTATAGGGGAGCATGATGATTTAATTTGGATCTTAACATATTGGATAATATAAGCTACATACACAAATTTCAATGGGGGCATATATATATACGTACCGACCATGAGAACTATGTACATATATGTATGGCTGCCTGCCTGTGCATTAGGAATTTGGATTTGTCCCCATTATTATATTTCAGCATCACATGGTTATGTGTGTTAATTAGATAGACTTTATCAACATAATTTTTATAAAAGAAAAATCCAATTCAATTTTGCTACTTCTTTGTCTGATTTTGACACAGCCTTACTGTATATATTTGACGCTGCGATTGTCTTGATATATTAGTCATTTTATGATACGGTTATTTATACTCTGAAAACAACAGAATAATATGAGATTTTTTTTTTGGGGGGATCAATGTTGGAATCTAATAGAACTTGTTTTTATGAATTATATTGACTGATCGATGATGTAGATCCAGTTACCATATCACTTGACTAATCAATCACATCCACACTTAATTAACGGGACGCTAATGAGTTATATGAGATCATGCTTTGTGATTACTTCAATATAAGTCAACCACTCGCTATATATCAACCCGGAAGGAGATACTCTCATTGGCATCTCTCTTATTATTCCTCCATCTGGATCGTCCAATTTTTAATTCAAACATTTAAAGGGAGACACATCAGCTCTTTCAAATTACCACATCGCATGCGGTAATTTGAAAGAGCTGGCGTGTCTCCTTTTAGATGCTTGAATAAAAAATTGAACGGTCCTGATATAGGGATGATGAGGGACGATGAGAGACCCACCGGTGAGAGAAACCGGACTCTCAACCCCACACAACATTGCAACAAGTTGAAGTTTGGGTAATTATTATTGGTTCTATTCACAGTTAATTATATATATAACTCAAATGGGTTAACCTACAACAGCCAACATATTCTAATCAATCAAAAAATTAGACAGAATTAAAAATGAAACATAATAATAATAATAATAATAAATCTTTATATATATATAATATTAGTTGCTTAGATTTTGTTTATTTCTTGGCAACGTCACGGGCAGCCAGCATACATTGCATCGGGACTATGAGATGGCGAGTCTACGGGCCTGTTTGGCATCCCCTTATATGGACTTATAAGTCCATCAAATGGGCTAATAAGTCCATCAAAAAAAATTTGAGTGTTTGGATTAACTAAAAATCTGATGGACTTCATGGTCTAATGGATAGTTTTTTTGAAGCTGCATAATGGAGCTTATTATCCCATTAACTTCTTCCCCATCAAAAAGCAAGTGGGCCCCAGTGTTTGTCTCATTCTCTCTCCTCTCTTATGACCATCCTACCCTCCCATGTTCACTAATGAATATCAAGAAAAGCAAGTGGGCACGTGTTCTCTCTCCTCTCTAACATATCATACACTACACTCTTGATATTAATGAATATCATTTTGTCTTGAAAAAGAAAATAAAGAAAAAACACACACTTAGAGAGTTTCATTGTATTCACAATTTTTTCATGAAAATTTAAAATAAGTAATGTTATTTGATACTAAAGTGAAATTAAATAATGAAAATTAAATTAAAAAAAATATTTTAAGAATAAAAAATATGTTCACTTCTTACTTAAAAAAGATGTGCATCGATCTTCTTACTTTCAAAAATATTTAATAAATCAAAATAAGGAGTAATATTAAATACTCTTATACAACATATATGTGTGTGTTTATGTGAATTTGATTCATGCCCTTTTTAGTCATTTTTCATCTCATCCATCTTTTAAAAGCTATGCCAAACAGGTGCCCATTAGAAACAAAAGCCACTTCTACCACTGCTATCCCAAACACAAATCACATTAGAAAAAGTCCATTAGAAAATAAGTCCATCAAGAAAAGTCCATCAGAAACAAAAGCCACTTCTCCCACAGTTATCCCAAACAGGCCCTACATGTGTGGAGTGTCTTGGCCAATTCTTAACAACGTTCTTATTGTATAGGGATTAGGGAGCAACAACGGACCCCTTGTCGCTTGTTCTTTTCTCTTTTGCGCCAACAACCCCTTATAATAGTGCAATACTATTATTTTTTAATACAGTGAAAGGTTTTGAATTTCTAGTCTCATTTGACTTTTCTTTTAGCCTTAACGACTACCACTTGAATCTTGTTTAACTATTAATGCCAAACACTTTTTGTTTTTCGCCCATTGATGTCTACATGAGAATTATCTGAGAGAAGAATAGTTCCGACGAAGAATACGGTCAGGCTGACGGGATTTGAAATGATTTTCCGATGTGGCGGTCCATGGTGGCTGCTTGGGACACAGAGAATGTGGCCATTTAATTTGGGCTTACACAGTCCAAAATATGATGGTGGCGGCCCATTCACAAAAGCACAATGACGTTTCTCTGTATATGTGGACATACCAAATTATCCTGATAATTAAAGAGATTGTTTAGCTATGAAAATTTCCCTGATTAGTAGCACCATGACGTTAAGCTTTCGTTTTGAGCACTGAATAACATAATTATATTGCTGCTCATATCCTTAATATACTTCCATAATGAGTTAGGGTTTCTAAGATCCACTTCAAACTCAAATTTTAATTAGTGGAGACTGGAGAAAATGGAGATCGGATATTTCAAAGGTCATGACAAAACACACTTGTGTTGTTTTTTTTTTTTTTTTGATAAACACACACTTGTGTTGTTGAGGCTATCTGATATATATATAATATTGCTCATGATCTGAATATGGAAATCCATACTTTTAGGCAAGTCCATGATGGCTCCAGATTTATTTATTTTTTTTGGAAAAAAAGGAGCTGGTAAGGTTAGTTTGGATAACTTTTCATGCAGCTAGACTATTTTCTTTTTCAAATGTTGGAACTCGCCACTGTTAATAAAAAAAGAAATGAAAAGAAAATCATAGAGTGGTTATTTATATATGTATATTATTGAGAGTTGAGGAAAAAAGAAGGGAAAATTCATTTTAGGACCCTTTTAATAAGGGAAATTGCAAAAAAGGTCCTAAAATTCTGACAATCTCAGAAAAGGCCCTGGGGCCTTTTCTGAAATTTTCAGAATCTTGGGTGAGTTGTTAACGGGTCTGATATAGTTGTTAACGGGTAGGTCTTTAACAACTAAATCAGCCTCGCTAACAACACTTTGCTAACAACTAAATCAGTACCTTTAATACTATATCAGTACCCCGTTAACAACTCACCCAAGATTCTGAAAATTCCAGAAAAGGTCATGAGATCTTTTCTGGGATTGTCAGAATTTTGGAGCATTTTTTATAATTTTTTTTGTTAAAAGGGCTCTGAAATGAATTTTTCCAAAAAAGAATGGTCATGGTGAGTAGATGGACCATGGGACCCAAGCTAGGTCGATTATTTGAGTGGTTGATTAAATAAAGGGTGTCCAATAATTGGTGTATAGAGTGTGTAGTGATCGTAGTTCGTAGATAGCTATCGTTTTCCCGCAATTGCAATGATAAAGATTCTACGTTTGATGTTGGCAATGATTTGGGGATTGTTAAATGATGGGAAGGAAAAAGGAGGGATTCTACATTACGGTTCAGAATCCCTCCTTTTTCCTTTCCATCATTTCCCCTCCTCTTCCTTTACTAATCATAAGATTAACCTTTAAATGGTTTAGATTTAATTTTATACACAATTTTATCTTATTTTTTTATTTGTTTTACAGTAGTATTAAAATTTAGCAATTTATATTTAATTAGTTATTTTCTTTTTATGGTTAAAAAAGAGAAGAGGGAAGCGGAAAGAGAAGATGAGGGGTTCTAAACAGCATTATCAAAACACTAAGGACCCGTTTGTTACAAAGAAAGCTTGGGGAGGGAAATGAACTTTAGAGGAGGGAAAGGAATGGAAAGGAAAATTTGAAAGATGAGGGAAGATGACTTGAGTTGTTTGGTAGGAAGAAAATAAAGAGGTGGTAGTTGGTAAAGAATTAGGAAATGTCTATTTTACCCTCAAAAGAAATTAATTCAAAATAAAAAAAAATATTTTTTTTGCTAAAATATATTTTAAAAAAATATATTATTGTTAAGTTCGAACTTTTGAAGAAAAAAAAATTCGCCAAATTTGAACTTTCCCGCCAAGTTCGAACGGACTTTCTGTGTAACAAACACCCAAAATCCATGGGAAGATTGGGATCTTCCCTTTCCCTCCCCAAGCTTTCTTTGTAACAAACGGGTCCTAAAGAGAGTGATGAGACTTCTTTTTTGGGTTAATGGGGCAAGCACTAGCATCTAGAAGTTACAAATGGATTGAACTCGTAACCTCTCCAGAGCATCACCTATACCACGAGGATATAAATTCATTGGCATTGAATGGCCGGATCATGGTAGTGAAAACATAGATTTTACCGGAAAACGGAAGGAGAATGAAAAATCGTAAAACGTAAAATCGTAACATAAAAAAAATCGTAAAAATAAAAAGCATTTGAAAAATCAGTAAAATTATTTTAATAAAAAAAAATTGTAAAAACGTAAAATCATAGTGATAAAACGAGTTTTTAACTACCATGGACCGGATAAAAGATGCTTTCCTACTTGGGACAATGTGCGTGTATATTAAAATGATCTGAGAGCCAAAGCATTATATATATATATATATATATATATATATATATATATATATATATATAAAACATCCCATTAAATTAATACCCCAATTAGCTTTAAGGGTTTTCACGTGCATGCATTATTCATCTCCCCTTCCCACTTCTTAATTATCCTCCGATCCGAAATATAAAAAAGTAAGATTAAAGAAGTTAAATAAGTTACTATCATATTATTTATTATGTATCTTTATATTCTTTATCAGTTTATTAGTTAAACTAATCAATTTAGAGAAAAAATAAAAATATAAACATTCCAAAGTAATTTAACTAACTTCCTTAATTTTTTTAAAAAAAATGCAATTTTATATTATATTTAAGATTGGAGGGACTAATATTTTAATATACACCACCCATATCACTTGCTAGTTACTACTGTGCTGGTTTTGGACTTTTGCTCACAGAGAAACAATGCTTGTGAGCTGTCTTTGTCCTGCTTTTTTTTTTTTTTGCAAGGTATCCCCACAGCCGGTAGCCATGAGACTAATCCTTCGCCCTTCTGTCAGCGCACGAAGCGGTAGAAGGCTGGCCACGTGATGCTTTCCATTCACAAGAACGTCCTGCTTTTAATTTCCTGTGTTTCCTTTGTAATTTTGTGTGCAGATCTACCAAAAGCGCGTTTCATTTTCAACATTTTATCCCTCTGCTCGAACTCCTCTTGCTTCTGATGATTCATGCACTACCCAATCTAATATCTATCCTTTCCCATTATGGATCTCCTTCATTTCACTGTTGTGTCGTATGTGTGTGAGGAAGAAAACCATGAACTACAATTTCTAGAAAGGTATATATATGTCTTACTAATTGCCAAAAAAACAAAACAAAAGCATCTTAAAAATGTTATTAAGTACTGAGTCTTTTATTTTCTTTCTTATTTTAAAACTTTAAGAATTTAACCTCTACAAAGTTTTCTAATGGAATATTTTGAAGAACATATATAGTTTATGAAATATGTAGTATATATTAGAGAGTGAATTATTGATACAACACAATGTATAATTTATACGTAGTATAATTGATTACAACAAATATGATAAAATTTGTTATCGCTGTCATTGTTGAACAGAGAAAGAATATAATGTGGCCACTGCTAAAATGCCTTTAAGGACCCCATATCCATCATTCCCATTTCAATTATTCAAAACAGATCAATAAAATTTTCTTCTTTCTTAACATAACACACATTTTGACTTTTTTTTAAGAGATTTAGAAAACTAAATAAATAACTTTAAAGTATTGATATTTATCTTTTTTTTTATACTTAATTAATTTGTCTGACTTATGAATTGATATATAATTAAAGGATACACGACATATATTATGATTAACTAACTTATTTAGTTTTCTTAATCTCTCCAAAAATAATTGACTATGTCTTATATTAAAAACCGGAGGTGTACTATTCACTTGATAATATCTTATTTTGGCATGATGCATATGCTCCTTGATAATACTAATAAATTAATAAATTAAAGTAGTATTTTCTAAAAAGTGAATTACCTAAAAGAATAAATATATATGGTCCATATATAACTAGTTACACTTTATGGAATAAAAGTAATTTATATTGTTGCTGTCGTTGTTGAAGATGGAAATAATGCCCGCTGGTGCTAGGGTGTCGGTGCTGATCCATACCCATTATAACATTATTCCAATTTCTCTTATTCAGAAAATAATCCCAGTCCCCTGGAACAGATAAAATTTAATATTCACTCTGATAAGTCCTTATTTTTAACATGCATATGCTCCTTAGTAATATACTAGCTCATCACCCACATATCCTAAAGCAAACAATGAAGATACTGATTCTTTTTATTTAGAAGAGCAGCCACTAACAACATGATGTTACAAGCGAAATAATACAGAAAAACTTTCATGCTACTATTAATATAAGAACACCTGATAATGTTGAAGTTATACGTCAGTAAACTTTCTCCTTTATTTGCTTGATCTAATTTTCATTATCACAACATACAAACGACGGTTACAACTTACAACCTTATAGAATACAAACGCTCGGCATTTTCTTTCTTATCAAAATGCTGCCAAGCTTCATTATATATGACATGAAGAGCAGGAAAAAATATAGAAAAAAAGTAGAATATATATATCGTCCACCTAAGCATGGGAAGCAGCGTCTTGTTCGTCCAATTCTATGCCCTCCTGAGCCAGCCTCTTGTCCTTGTACACGTACCACTTGGCACAAAACAGATACGCACCAAAATTGAGAACACTGATAATGGCCAAAAGCCAGTAAAAGTTATAGAGCTTGCCCTGGTTTAGATTATCAGCCAGCCATGGCTTCCCTTTCCCCGTCACCTTGTGCACTATCGTCACCAACAGTGAGCTCACAAAGAACCCTAGCGACAGGGTGCTCAAAAACAGCCCCGTGCTCATGGTCTTCATTCCCTTGGGACATTCTCTTAGGAAGAAATCTAGCTGTCCTATGTACGTAAATGCCTCCCCTGCCCCAACAAAGAAAAACTGTGGGATTAACCAGAACACGCTCAGAGGAATCTCCGCCTTGGGTTTGTCCGTCAAATCATGGGACTTTGCAACCCTAAGACGCTTTATTTCAGTGAGTGCTGCTACTGCCATGGCACATGCTGAGAAAACAAGTCCCACCCCTATGCGTTGCAGAGGGGTCATTCCTTGTGGGTTCTTGAGCAGCTTTCTTGCGACGGGGACAATGATTCGGTCATAGACAGGGACCGTGAGAAGAATACTTCCAACGAAGAAGACGGTTAGGGAAGCCGGCGGGATTTGGAATGATTTTCCGATGTGGCGGTCCATGGTGGTTGCTTGGGACACAGAGAATGTGGTCATTTGAGCATACACAGTCCAAAATATGATGGTTGTGGCCCAGATAGGTAACATCCTTAGGATCTGTTTCACTTCCTCAACATCTGTGAGGGTGGATAGATACCACTTCCTCTCTTGTTTGCCTGCTCCTGTTGTTTCCTGGTCTATGATGGCAGCCCTGTCCAAGAACCTACACGCCATAATATATATCTAATTACCACTTACACATAAATAGATTGTTTAATTATGAACTTTTTCCCTGACTAGTGACAATATAATGTTAAAATTTTGTGGATAATTTGAGTTAATTAGATTGAGTCATGTATAGTCATAGGATTAAGATGATGTGTATAGACACTCACATCACATCAATAAAATTAATATACTGCTATAATATGACACGTCATGTATTAATTATGTGCAATGCAAAAGAAGACCCCGTCGGCAACATAATAATGATGAAAGGCATGTTCTGGTTAGCTGGGCACATGACATATATGAGGGGAAGAATAGATAGAAAGAGTGTGAGAGGGAATAGATCAGAGCCAGACAAGCACTGGTAAAAGCAAGCTTATATGGTAAAGGATAGAAATGAGGCAAGGCAAAGATTTCACGTTATTCACAGGCAGAATAAGAAAGAGAAAATAAAGAGATGGAAACAAACAGAAAGCCAAAATATCCGTGACAGAGGTAGCTGTACTGTGTGGGTAACAATTTGACTTTGAAAGAGAGAATAGCAACAGCTCAACTCAACTCCACCATATATGCAAAATACCAACTTGGGTTGGATACTGACATACACAAAATCTCCCTCCATCCATCTTCATTATTTTCGTTTTCTTTCCTCCGAATATCCGTGAATAGAAATTTTATTAGCTTGAAAGACATAAGGACTTTATATGTTTTTATAGACACATAAAGTACTAGACACATGCATGCATGG
Source organism: Acacia pycnantha (assembly GCA_025563575.1). NCBI lineage: Eukaryota > Viridiplantae > Streptophyta > Magnoliopsida > Fabales > Fabaceae > Acacia > Acacia pycnantha. Next base: position 113,309 of record JAMWYP010000296.1, read on the forward strand.
AAATTATATATGTTTCTTAATTAATTTAAAATAAATAAATTGAGTGCTGCTGTGAAGGTAGTGCCAGTTATGCAAGAAAATGAGATCGCAATAAGAAAATGAGGGTAGTATAATAAAAGAGCCCATTTGACGGTAATCCCCAGTAGTGAAAGTGATGACCTTAAAAATGACAACCAACGATGTGCAACTTTGCAGAACCGACCAATAATGAATCATATGAGGCTTCCAATGTAAAATTGAATATAAAATCTCCTCTCCAAATCCAATCATTAAAATTGGAGGCCCCCTTCTCTTATATATATAACTTCTACTTCACTTGGCCGCTCTTCCTGACTTTCTATTCCTGCCTCCCTCAATTATTCTAATTTTATCTCCGAAATAATTGACATAAAAATAAATACTTCTTGAATATTTTTAATTAAAAAATTAATAGAATTTTAAGGTATCCTACGTCCTGGTTTCTTGGTTTCTTTTCGATCGCTTTAATCTTTTTAACATTTTGGTTAAATAAAAATTAATGATTCCTCTACGGAAAAGCACCGAACCTTGCTTTCCTTCCTCAACTAAAAAGTTGAAACCTTTTTGCTAAAATGAGTAGATATGAAGTCGGGCCACAAGTTTTTTCTTCTATCAAAGTGGGGCCATAAGATCGACTTCCTTTAAATGCATGTGTGAATTCAATCCTATAATGAAAAAATAAAATAAATAATAATACTACATGCTGTCCTTAATATATAATACAATAATATACAATATATATTATGTTTAAGTTATTTATTTAGTTTTTTAAAAATTTTAAAAAAAATCAATTTAGTCATATACGAATGGATAAAGGGTTGAAGGAGGTCCATGTTATAAGCTGATGACCCCAATGAATGACCCGGGGTGCGGATAACAGTGAGGATTCACAAACAGACAAAAAAAATTACACGTTATGATTTAGGAAATGAGTCAAATACGCTCCCCCTTGCCAAACAGGCCACAAAAGGAAAGGAGATCTTCCCCTCACATTGTTTCTTATTTTTTTTCATTGGTTTATATGCTTAATTGGAAAAGTGAGAGAAAAGTTAAAATAGTATTAAATTGATTGGATGTATTTTAGAAATTAGGAGGAATGATGAGTATAGGATAATGAGAAAACACAACCCAAGTACTCTTTTACTAAGTGATGCAATCATGTCAATCTTCTAACAGCTCAACATATATAATCGTACGTAAATAATGATGATAAATAATTTCTGCAGAAATAAAAAAGAAGAGTAGGAAATGTTACAGGAACTGCTTGCTGTGAGGCAAAGCCTGCTTCTTCTTCCTACCGGCTTCATCGGCGATGTCATCCAAGTTGAAGAGCGACGACGAAACAGAGGGCAGCTGCAAGTGTCTCTTCCTCCAAGCAGCAACGAAAACGACCGCAATCTGAGTTAAGGGGCTACCCACGAGTTTCTTGAATCGGTAACGCCTCGTCCCCGACAAGAACACGACAAGGGCTAGAAGGATGGCGAAGACACAAATACCATAACCCCAATCTCTGCCCAGGTTGTCTTCAATGTACACCAGAATTGTCACAGCCGCCAGAGACCCTATGCTGATGAAGAAGAAGAACCAATTGAAGAATTTGGTCATCTGGACTTTCTCTGTCTGGTCCGTCTCATCAAACTGATCCGACCCAAACCCGGAAATACTCGACTTCAGGCCTCCGGTGCCGAGGGCGGTGACATAGAGAGCTAAATACAGAACCATCAGCTGCATGCTATTGGCAGGAACGCATGGCGTTTTTGTGCATTTGGGAGGGTGTAAGCTCGGAATTATTGTAGATACCGTCAGGATTGTAACCCCCTGCGATTTTAAAGACAAACAAATATAAATATATTTAAATAATCTAAATAATTTAATTAGTTTCTTTAATCTCTTTTCCTTTCCCCAATCAAAAGCAGAACAGAGCTGAGATGCAAATGAAGAACAGGTGATGTATGATTAGAGTCAGAGCGTCTTACTGTTGCTTGCACTGTAGCAAAGATGGCGATGGTGAGGTATCTGTCAAAGAAGAGTTGAAATTAAGAAATGGAAAAGGTCGGGGGTGTTGGAAAAGGCAGTAAGAAAATAAAAAAGAGGGGTTGAAAGCAACGTACCTGCCGAGGAAAGTATCGGCGACGAAACCACCGAGCAAGCAGAGAATGAAGGAAGTGCCCATGAAGTTGGTGACAATATTGGCGGAGGTAGCATTACCCAAATGCATGGTGGCCGTCAAATAAGTGACCAAATTAACAGCGATTCCGAGTGTGGTCAACCTCTCACAAGCTTCTCCACCTGAGAGAGAGAGAGAGAGAAATTAGATAATTTGAATATAGAAGCACACAAAACAAGGGAGAAAGGGGGGAGGATGGTGAGCAAGGTAGAGAGAGACCTAAAATCATGGCGGCTGCGGCCCAACGGCCGGTGGAGGACCTGAGAGCGGGACGACCCTTGTAGTCCCAGGCATCAGAGACAGGTTTCTCAGTACCCATCTTTAATTTATAATTGGAAGAGTTGGTTAGAGAGGAGAGAAACGAGTCAAGGTGGCAAGTGTATGTGGACGACTCACTTTGCATTTTTACTTATGTGTGGCCTCTTTATATAGCCTTAGGAGCTGAGGGAAAGCTATGGCCTGTGGGCCATCAAGGACCCGGCTTTCTCACCCTAGTGCTGGTAATATTTTCTGACCATTGGGTTTGGGCTAAGCCATTAGAATTGGCATTATATGGGTTCGGATAAAAAAGAACCGCATATTTAACGAATCCAATTTATATTATTTTCCTTTTTTTATAAAAAAATAATAATAATTATACTGCGTTCTTCAAATTTTCTTTTTAAACAATTTACTGAAATTCTTTTCCAACAAACCTAAACCATAAAAAAATTATAAATACATTACAAAATCATAAAGTGATAATAAAACATCAAATTCAAAGTTTCAAACATTACAAATTAAACATTCATTGCAAGTCCAAACATTACAAAATAAACATAAATCCTAAAGTCATCGTAGCATTTAATACAATAAATAATTATTTGATATTAATGGTGTTAAATTACACAATATACTTACACTTAGTGAAGTTACAAATTTTTTAAATAAAATAAAATATATAAAAAATCCAACCTACTAACCTGGTGGTCTAACCCACCGTGGGTTGAGCCTACTAAAGTCATTTTGATTTAAATTTTGATGGAATTTTGAAAAAAAAAAAAAGTTACATTAACATAAACTCTTTTAAATAATATATTTAAAAGACAGTCTTTAAAAGGTTTAAATACGAAAAATAAAGAATTTGAAAGTCAAAAGCGTCCCAAACGTTTTGGACTTAAATTGATTTTTCGAATGCAAAAAAAAAAAAAACAATTTTAACATGATAAACGCTGCGCCAAACACGTTGGCATTTCTACAAGAGAAAAGAAGATCTGAAGCAGCTTCGATTGGATATTTGGAATCGGAAAATAAATTAAATTTTTATATCTAAATATTTAGAATAAATAAATAAAATCATGCATGTGTAAATTTTATGTTTTTTTTATATATATTTAACGTATTCTTATCTCCGTTCATTTTTCATTTATATAAAAGTATAGGAGAATCAACTTTGTTTCATAAAATTATGATTCAGTTACAAATTCAGTCCATCAACTTTAATTGTTATAAAAAAAATTAATTGTAAATAATTTTGATTTGATTAAAACTAAACTTTTAATAACTGACAAATTAATCAGAGAAAGGGAGTTTCCCACTTTCCCTTTTCTGATGAGAAAATCCCAATCATGGCTTCTTTTTAATGAATCCACGCTTTTCCTCAGATTTCTCAAATAATGGGCCCTCGAATAAACCAACGCCACTTCCCCCTTGTACCAGTGCAACTATGACACGTAAGTCGATCAATATGTTTCACGTTTCCACTGACCTATTATTTTAAACTAAATTACAGTGAAGTGCCACGTGTATGTATTGATCAGGGAATTAACAAAGTGTTCCATAATAATTTCCCCCAGCCAGCTTCTAATAACTTGAGCTATAGTTATCTACAGTGTATTTGTTTTGGTTGGCTTTCAATGTTACTGCGATAAGTAGTATGAGTTGACACTGACACTATTACAAAAAGTTCTTTTAACAATATTAATTAACGTCTGGTTTTTAAGAAATAGGAGTTAAAAAGAGGCGATGTCTTTTTTGAATTTTCAGTTTATCTTTCAATGATTATTTTTTTATAACCAGTCGTTGAAAGTTTAATTTCAACAAATAATTTTTTTAAAATAGTCCTTGAAAAGTTCACTTTATCATTTGTTTCAATCCTGCATTAGATTTGCGCCTCTCGTCTTATCTTGAGCCTCTGCCTCTTTCTCCTTCTCTGACATGCAAGCACATCGTCCGGCCCCCTCTTCGACCCCAGACAGACTTCCGACGTTCTTCGTCCTCTCCGCCAAAGTTATCGCGACCTTAGCAATTGCCTTTCGTCCTCTCTCGCGCTGGCACCTCTTTCTCCTTTTCTAATTAAGCTGCAATTATATCATAGATATAAACTTGATAGAACATGCAAAACTCTAAATTTATGGTTACAATAGATAGTTTGTATTGGTTAAGTTATTAGAGGCATTAAAAACTTGAATTGATGAAATTGTTGGATTAAATTATTGATATTATCTTAAATTGCTTCAATTAGTTTAGTTTAAATTAAGTTGAATTGGGTTGTTATTCAAATTTTTGGATGTCTTACTTTTAAGGGGAATTGTACTGATTTTTTTTTATAAAATGAGTAGGACGTCCCCTTCCTTCACCCATATTCACATCATAATAACAATTGTTCTAAACTTGAGTATTGTTGAAAATGGATTAGGTGGTAATAAAATGGATTATAGTTTGATGAATGTATTGAGAACTAGTGAAGAATATGAGAATGAAGTGAAAGAGTTTATTGAATTTGTTAAAATGAATGTGTTTAGTAAAAATAGAAAATAATTTTGTTCTTGTGTCAAGTCACAAGTGTTTAAATGAGAGTCAACAATATTGATGATATAAGAGATCACTTACTTTGTGATGAAATAAATAATTAATACATAAGGTGGATATGGCATGGTAAGGAAGTAGCTGCTTGTACATCCCATGAGAAGGAAGTTTTGGATGTCGTAGATGATGATAGAATGAAGAAAATATATCCATGATGTTGAAGTAGAATCTTTTGCACAATCGCGTATACATGATAGCGTGTGGAGTGATGTAAAGACACATTTGTACCTTAGGTGTATTAAGTATACACTCTTATGAGATATTTTGCATTTGGTCAACTTAAATGCAACTTGTGAGTAGACCAATAGTAATTTCACATTATTACTTAAATCGTTGTGTGATATGTTTTTCAGAGGATAATGTACTTCCAAATTATATATATGAGGTCAAGAAAATCTTGTCTACGATGGTATGTAGTATAAAAAGGTACGTAATTGCCCTAATGACATGCGTATTATACAAAAAAAAGTATGAAGGATTAAGTGAGTGTAAACTAAGTTACGTTTGTTTTTCAAAAAAGTCATTGTAACTTATAACGGTTGTTTTGAAAAAGATGTCTAATTCAAAACTTTCAACAACACTCAGTATACGTCCCTTTTAAAATGAACGTCTAAAAATCTTAAAAACATACGTTAAAAGTGACTTTTGAAATAATGTTAAAAAATGGGATACGAGGAACTTCGTTCAACTTTAGCTTGGGACAACCTTTTTCATTTCAACAAATGAAAGCGAGATATACATGTTATCCCAGGTCCAAGCAATATATCAGCCGCTAATTATTCAGATTCTGTGCTTATTTTGGATGGTTGAGGCTCGAGCTTAATTAAAGTAGAGAAAAATGGTCCATGCCTTAGGATCCAGGACAACCATGGTGGGGTGATCAATTATTCTTATTTAAACAAATTATTTCAAATTTTTATATCTCTGTGTGTTGTGTACACCATTCAAAACAAACTATTTTATTTTTATATCTAGTCAGTGATAATAATTTGTTAATTAATAATTTGGCTTTTTTTCCTTATAAATTATATAGGAGTAATATTTTTTTAAAAAAATATAATACTATAAATATAAAAAGGGATTTTATGTCGTCACGTTAATGTAGTTATATTGCATATATACAAAGCGTTGTTGAATACCCGTAAAAAATTAAAAATTATCACTGGTATGCACACAGTGTATATATATTAAATAGCAATTGAAAATTTAGAATTTAAAAAGAGAGAGAGAGAGAGAGAGAGAGAACGAAAGAGATAGAAACACGAGAAGAATGTATCAAAAAAAAAAAGAGAGAGAGAAACGTGAGAATAAACATATAATTGAAAAAATATGTAAATTAATAGGTTCAAGCTAAAATAATACAGTAAGTAAGAATTTATTTGTAGAATTTTAATAAATTAACTTGAGTACAAAATTATAAACCATACCGGATCGAACTTATAACATTATATAAATAAGTACATGGTTATGGACTTACGTGTGATGCATTATGCTACATTAATATCTGTGTCTGATTTTGACGCAGCTTCACTGTATGTATGTATTTGGTGTTGCCATTGCCTTAATTATAGTCACTTATAATATGAGTATTTATACTTTGAAAACATCAAAATAATGGGATTAATTAAGGAGGAAAAATCAACGTCGGAATCTATTGGCATTTGGATTATTTATGAATTGACGGATGATGGAGATATGATCCATGTTCCAGTCACTTGATTAATAATCCACATTTTATGGTCGTAATGCGTTGTATAAATTATGAAGTGCTTTGTGATCTTAAACTTTAATTATAGGTCGTCAACTACTCGCTAATTAATATAGTACACACACTCGTACAGTTCTTAGTTGACCTAAGCTATCAGCCATATTCTCACTTATATATACTTACTTTAATTATGGAGTATATGGCTTGCTCCTGAATCCTGGTGCATGTTTGAAGAAAACAATACATCATCTCAACAGCCGATCTCTCATAATAATTAATATGATATTCTTGATTACAAACAATATACTCCTTCCAGTCCTTAAGGTCGTAGAACCTCATTAAGGAGTTGATCTTGGTCCTTAATATATGACTTATTTCTTATATTTATCAATTTTTTTTCTAATGTGCCCCTACTGATGTTCCCTCAATAAATTTAATTAAGAGAGAGAGATAGATGGTGAGAATTAAAGAAGATGATTAGAGTGTTTTAGAAAATACATATCATATTAACTAATTTTCTTAATTTAATCAAATTAGGTACATACAGAAAGCATTAGTCAAATAACGTATTCAATGAAAAGTCAAGACTTTTAACATAGCACATATTCTGGGTTTTGTGATCACAATTATGTTAACTCAGATGGGTTAACCTACAACAGCCAACATAATCCAAATCATTAAAAAATTAGACAGACTTATTAAAGAGGAAGAAGAACAACAACAACTATTACTACTACGTACGAGCTAGGCTAAATTATATAAAACTTCCATAAACTTATAATTATATACAAATAACCTCCTTAACCTTTGAAACTTGTTAATAAACCCTGTAAACCTTCAAGTCTATGCAGATAAACCCAAATTTTGAATTTTATACCCCCATTAAATTTCATTTTTATATGCACATAGCCCCCTCAAACTTTGATCAATATATATGCAGATGAATTTCTTAAATTTTAAGTCATTTACAAATAAATAATAAAAAAAGTAATAGTATGGAGTTATATACATGAATGTAAAAGTTCAAGTATATTGTAAAATTTCAAATGCTACGGATATTATCTGCATCTGATATAAAGTTAAAGAAGTTCTGTATTCTTTAGCATATATATATTAAGTGCGAACTTTGTTATATTTTTTTATGTCCTGGCAACGTCCCAGGCTTAGACATACATTGTAACAGGACGAAGAGAGAGGGCAAGTGGTTATGGAGACATGGAGAGTGCCTGGATGGGCCAATTCATAATAACGTTCTTATTGTGGGGGGAAACAATAATGGACCCCTTCTCACTTGTTCTTTTCTATCATATCTTATTCATCAACCCTATTCAAACGGAACTCTAACTACATGCTTTTTTATTTTCACAGATAACATAGTTTATAGAAGTAAAAATTAGAGATTACACCATAAGACACATGTCAAAGTTCAGATATTTTGGGATTTATATAAACTTGACAAAGATATTACGAATAGGTTGATAAATGCTGCTAGCAAACAATTTTTTTTGATACTTTCAACTGATATCTGTGGTACCTTTTTAACATCTTATTATTAGATGTCCGAGCAACTGATTACTCTAGTTTCTTTCGAGGTTTGTGACTTCCCCTTCTAACAAATATCTCCCCTAGAATTCAAACTCACAACAGAAAGATCTAGCAGAACTTTACATTACTAAGTGTGTGTTTAAATAACATAAAAAAAAAAAAAAAACACTTTTGGGGCAAAAACCATGGTTTGATAATAAAAAAAAAAGACTCAAACACTTGGGGGCTGGGGAAATGCCTGAAGCACTTTTTTCTCTAAAACTATGGTTTTGTTGTAAGCTAACTAAACACTTTGTTTTTCTCCTGATTTTTTTTTTTTTTTTGCCAGAAAATCATGGTTTAGGGTGGAAAACCATAATGGTTTTTCCAGAAGTTCCCCCCCTTTGCATAAGTTATTCTCCAAAATCTATTATCTGAAATCACTTTTTCTTTGGGGGCTATTATCCAAAAGTTAATCTCCAAACACACCCATACTGTTGGCAACTGATATATAGTTAAAGAATTGGTGTTAACGGAATACTATAATGATATGCACTCATTTAGTGCTTATTTAGGAGCACTTAAAATAAATAATTTTACATTTTATGAGACAAAACTATCATACAATCACTTAAAATAAGCGATCGAAACGAATACTTGAATCAGATTATTGTGATTTGTTACCGGAATAATAAGATTATTGTCATTGCCTATTATGTAGTCGAGCGGCGATGCTTCAATTTTGAAGCGTCAAGATATAAATGTTACATAAAAAAATTTCCTCTTAATTTAAAATTGACAAAATTATTTTGATGTTTTCTTTTTGTCTAATTTTCTCATTATGCCTTTTTCTTTAAATCCTTATCTCTTCATCACTCACATAAAGATTCGAGAGCCCTTGCAACGAATTATGCTAGTTTAGGAAAGCAACATTTGATGTTTGGTCAAAAAAAGAATAGTGTGATGCTGCAATGGACTTCAATTTCCACCACAATTTTTTCCCGGAAAGCAATCAAACATGTTTCCTCATTTTTACTAATCCAGTGGAGCCTATTATTCTTTCACAAAATTGACAAAAATTAATTAATCCATATATATATATATATATATATATATACACACACACACACACACGCACGCACATGCTTCTTGGTCGATTCGTGGCAGCCATCCATTCTTAATTATTTCTTTGGAGGAACAAAGTTTTTATTATTCAAAGCATTCAACAATGACAAGGCACGAAACCTTTATAATAACGTTCATGATTCAACACATCGCATTTGGTTTCTGTAGTTTTCGATAGGTTAAAATACTTATTTTTCTTTTTATTCTTTCATTCTTATTGGCTTATTGCTGCCTTATCTTTAAGAATGACCAAAAAATAAAAAACTTATCTTTTTATCATTTATGAATATTGCACAGTTATATTTAATAATAATTTTAGTCAATAAAGTAGCCTTTTCTTTCGGTGGGAATTGGGATAGGCCGACTTTTTCTGTTAATGATTCGAAGAACCAATGACGTAACGCCATTCTTGATCATAGAGCTTCAAATAGTACATTACGTACGTTCAAATAATTTAAATAAAATATGATTAGTTAAACTCATTCCAATCAAAGTGGAGCTTGAGTCTGAGTCTTGAGACATTCTCTTTGATTTTTGTTATTTTCTACTGAAGATGAATTTTATTCATTTTGCTTTTAATTAATTATTATACTCTATACATTCACTCTCATCCTTTTTTTTTTCATTATTACTCTCTCTAGTAGATAAATAGGGGGTATTTCTAAAAAAAAATCCTAGATAATTATTACATTTAACAACTTTTTTAATTGCTTTTTAGAATCTCACGGTTTGATTTAAAAGGCTCTTATATATTGGGACAGATGAAGTATATAAATGATAGAGTAAATAATTTCGTTGACTTGTGTGGAAATATTTAAAAGTCGGATTTCCTAATCACTTCAAAATTAGTAATTGTGATGGGGCTTTTAATGATAACTGATATGCTTGTACTTAGTATTTACTCCCTCCGTCCCTAATTATAGGAGCAAATTTTGGAGTTGGTTTTGGTCCTAATTATAAGAGCAAGTTTTAAATTTTGTCAATTTTTTCCTGTAATACCCCTATTTATACTTATTATTAGGAGCATTATATATATGTGTGTTTACATATATATGTAGATTTGTGTTTATGTGTGTCAATATATATATGTGTAGATATATATGTGTGAACACACACACATATATAAACATATATATATATATGTGTGTGTGTATATATGTATGTATGTGTGTGTAGATATATGAGTGTGTGTCTCTATGTATGTAGATAGATCTATATGTATACACATATATATACACACATATATGTATACACATGGCTATATAAAAAGCAACTAATATACATATATAAACTAATATGTCATGGATATCTAACGTAAGACAAATTAGAAACACTTATAATTAGGGCAACTTGTGTCATTTTAAATTTATATAAGGACATTTTAGGAAAATGAGTAAAATTAACTAATTTAACTCCTCTCCTTAATTCTCCCAAAATCGGTTAAATTGCTCCTATAATTAGGGACGGAGGGAGTATTATTTTTGTATGTGAATTTAATTTTTGCATTTGAGTACAATAAAATAATGCAGTGAAGAAGAAGAAATTAAAGGAAGCAATAAAAATGATAATAATATGAGAATTGAGAGAGATATACATGGCAATCAGTGGATGGTTCTGTTGTTAATTTAATATAGGCGTTGACTCGAATCATTCTACCTGTATGTAGCACACACATGGACTTGATTATATATATGTGTCATACTATTATTTAAAAAGTGGAGGAAAATTGATGGTAGTATTTAATTAGAAAAGGGAAAATAAAGTGGTGATGTAAAACCTAAGTAATGATCCATGAATCATGAATTCATGATCACCAGACCTCTATTATTTAAATCATTGCAACTTATAGCTTCCTCTCATATTGGCTTGCTTCATCGTAGTGGGAGGGAAGTGCTCCACGATCGGGCACTCTTGCTTTTCCAATTTACCTGCATTTATATTCCCATTTTGTTGTTCAAGCCTTCATATTAAACCCATATATATATATATATATATATATATATATATATATATATATATATATATATATATATATATATATATATATATATATATATATATATATATATATATTTGTGTGCGTGTGCGCCCCAAGTTAAGATTCGAATATTGTCGGGTTTTCTCAAGGTAGCTAGCTTTAACCAAAATATATTTTGTATTCATATATACCAACTTGAACTCAAGACTTCAAAGCTCATTCTACTAAAATTAAACCAACGTCTACTACTCAAACTGGCTCACTTTTCAGTCAAAGAAAAATATTCCAGCTTAATCTTTACTTATGTTTATAGTTTATTATATCAATAAAAATGTCATAGAAAACAAATACTGATTCGATCCTTAATATAAGACATATTTACCTAATTTGATTAGATTAAGGAAGCTGATTAAATTAGTCGATATAACATGTATTTTCTAAAACGGCCTGGTCATCTTCTCTAATTCTCCTCTCCTCCTTGATTATTATTGAAGAAGCATCAATAGAGGCAAATTAAGGAAAATATGACAACTTTGCCTCATATTTAAGAACAAGATTAACTTCTTAAATATATCTTATATTTAAGGATAAGAGGGAGTAATACTAATTATTTGAAAATTGTGAATTACTGTGAGTATACACAGGGGCGGATCCAGGAATTTATGGAAGGGGGGGCACTATTGGTAGGGGGAGCGAGGGTTCGGGGGCAGCGCCCCCGAATTTTTTTTTTTTTCACTTGTCATAGCAAAAAGAGAGAAAATGTTGAATTTTCCTTCTTCAACATAGAGCAGCTATATCAATTGTTCTACATTAGTGCAACACTCATTTCATCATTATCAAAAGCATAAGCATGTAGGGGGAACAAGGAAGAGAAAGCTAACATCTTTTGTTTGACCCAACCGGTGATGAGCAATACCCAGCTAGCACTGCTTCAATAATAGAAGACGTTGAAAATTTTTCTTAAGAAGTTGAATTACACCAATTAAGCCTGAGTCTGGGCCTTCAAAAGGTCTGGCAAGGCCTGAAGCCTATTTAAAGGCATACTTAAAATGTAGGTCTTTGTATAGTCTTAAAACATATGCATCCAAGTTCATATATAATTCATCAAGGTCATAAAGAGAAAGGAGAAGAGTGAGCCGCATGTTGAGGACGGAAGAATAGAAAGGTTTTTTTTTTTTTAACTAAAAAATCAAGGGGGCACATGCCCCCTTCTTATATATGTGCATCCGCCCATGCCCATGAGTATACATAAATGCGCCTCTTGCTTTTTAAGAGGTCTTCGGAGAGCAACACTTGGCTCAACACAATGTGCTTGTTACTGTTTTATGTGATGGAGCCAGAGTATTTATGTGATGCTTGAGAATTTGTGGGCTCAAGTTTTTGTGGACGCAATGTGGATGATAATTATTGATAGGTTCTGACGTACATTAGAATCCACGTACGAGAGCATCTTAATTAGTAACTGTAGCTTCCTGTTGTTTAGGAATCAATGCATGATCACCTTCCAAATCTCACTTTTATAATCTTCCTCACACCTACGTGTACGGTACACTAACAGCCACGCGTCTCCCTTTTTAAAATTCTCCTGCTGCTTTCTTTAAGACTAGGCCCACGTCATCTTACAACATTAATCTCCACGTACGACTGCTCCCTCGTCAAAAGATGTTATCATATTATTCAGTTGCCCTAATTTTTCTATGCAAGAAAAGAAAAAGGAAGCAAGAAAGAAAACAGAGAATTTAACAAGAAAAGCTATGCACTTGGTGTATTCTGATAGGCTAGTAATTAATGAGTTCGATTCTATGGGATTAATTCAGCCCCTTTTAAGTTATTTTAAAAAAGGTAATACAGCTGCTATCAAAAGTAATTTCCCGCTTCCATACTTGAGTAGCTTATTCATACAAACGATGAAGAAAAACGGGGGAAAATATTAAATCTGATTTGGATCTTTTATATCCACAAAAATAATGTAAAGAATATATATATATATATATATATATATATATATATATATATATATATATATATATATATATATATATATATATATATATATATCTCATGTTATTCTCTTTTGGAATGTGATCTATGCATTTATTTTGTAAATGGAAAGAATTCAACTTGAATAGTTCAGAGGGAATTATTTGGAAGACAGATCTTTTTTTTTTTTTTTGGTTAAAACAGGCAAGCCGAGGTTTGATTAAAGAGTTCAGGAGCCAGATTGTAACAATCTAGCCCCTAGCCCCAAATACATCAAAAAAGAAAACTAAAAAGAACATGAACACTGATCTTTCAAAGCCATATCAAGGCAAAACCTTTAGGGATAATTGGGACCAGAACCACCCCAGCATCAACCGCAACGCGACCCTGTTTGGTCAAATAATCAGCACATGAGATGTTATCTCTTAGAGTGTGGTGAAGCTCCACTTTCCAATCTCAATACAAAATTAAAGGTCTCTCTAGTTTCCCCAATAATATCTCTCAGGGGATTATTAGTGGGACAGTCTCTCATGAGGATATTGATAACATCTAAGGAGTTAGAATAGATGAGGATTTTTTGTAAACTCATCTGCTGCCCAATTCTTAGCCCTAGCATGATAGCATAGATTTCAGCTTCAATAAACATATGAAGACCAAGGTATTTGGAAGACAGATTTGTGGTGGGGGAAGATGAGGTTAAAGTTGGGCCGTTGAGCTTTTGTAGTTCTCAGATTGGTGAGCCCATCTTTCTGGGCCCACGTAGTATATTAGCTTCGGCCCATATCCTTGTTCCCCTTTGCCCCCAAAATAACGAAAATGAGGGTCCATTAGCAAGGAACCGATTTTTTGTACATCTTCGTATTGGAGCGAGGTGGCGCACTATCAGACAATTACCATCTTATAACGAGAATTCAAACCTTGATCTGCTATATTATGATTTATTATCTTCTTCCACTAGACCTAATTAACCACTGTTGGGTTGGAACTCCTCCACATGGTTCCAAATAATGAGTTTTTGATTAATCCTGTGAGTTCTGATTGGGTCGGGGAAGAGGACGGTCCCTCCAAATATTAGTTCGGACGGGCCATCCATAAAATCATTATTGTGTTTGGTGATTTTGAATAATATCCAATATTCTAGACTCTAATAATTATTCCCTGACGCAGCCAAAAGCATGAACAAGAAAAAAGAATGCTCCAGAGTTAATCATGTTGTAATCAAGTCATATCGCTCTGGCTTTGTAACACTCTCAGTCACCACGCCAGTAAGGAGGTGCTTACACTTAATTCATTTCGATACACGGTGAAAATATAACTATGATAAATAAATAAAAAGAATCATATGTAGTGCAATGGAGCAGATATACGTAAATTGTACAAAATTACATGGAAAAGCTCTTGCAAGAACCAAAGTTTTAGAACCAATTAGATTTAATGGGATGCTGCTGTTGTTTTATACAGAAAAAGCACACAGAGTTGATGGAGATGCTTTAATTTACAAGAGTATCTCTTACAAGTGATCACGAATGACACATATTCTGAATTAGAGGCATCGAACCATGTGAAACCGATCCACCACTCCTACTAGCTAATAGCTTTCAGCTGGCTGGCAACCGCAACTTGTAGGACGAGACAAAGTAATCATATGCAAATCTCGTTCGATTATGTTTACTTAATCATATTTAATATTATCTCCGGTCCTAATTATAAGAACACTTTTGTAGTGCAATTTGCACTATAAAAGTGTTCCTATAATTAGGACCAAATGTAGTATTCAATATGGTACTGTATTAACCCATATATTTATGCGAAATAAGGTACACACAATCTCATCCACGCACATATATAACATGCATTAGAAAGTTGTGTGGTAAGCTTTTTAATGTATATGATGGCACACACGTAATATATATATATATACACACACACATACACATACATACATACATACAGATATTTATCGACATCTATAACTATCCGTAAATATTAGGGCGGAGTCGGGATTTGAAATTAGGGGTGAAAATTACAGAATAGAACCCAGTGTTCATAAAATTACATTTTAATCTTATATATATTTCAATACTTTCATTTTAGTCTCTACATAAAACTTTTAGTGTGGATTAAAGTAAAAATATTAAAAATTTTATGAGATTAAAATATAATTTCTTAAACCTTCGGGTCCAATTCTATAATTTTATTAGGGGGTGGGGGCCACCCCTAACCCCCCTAATTCCGCCCTGGTAGATATTTATCTAATTAAGAGTAATTCAAATCACTAAAGGTTGAAAAATCATATGCAATTTAGTATTGATAAGGGTAATACCAAAAGTTGATCACGCGGGAATGTGTTTCCCTGCTCGTCCTTTTAAGGATGAGCGCCTAGCCGCCTATCTCATTTGAGATCTGGACGGTCCAATTTTTTCCCTTTTTAAAAAAAAAAGTTTCAATACTGATCAGTATCCTGAAGTATCTTTTTAGTAACTGTCAGTACCATAAAATAACTTTTTAAGATCTTAAAATAATTTTTCAAGATCATGAAGAATTTTTCAGTACCAGGAAGTACCCAGAAGTATCTTTTTAGTACCAGTCAGTACTCTAAAATCTTTTTTCAGGATCTTGAAAAAATATTTTATGGTATTAAGTGGTACTGAAAAATTCTTCATGATCTTGAAAAATTATTTTAAGTCAGTCAGTACCCTGAAATAATATTTTTTTAAGATCATGAAGAATTTTTCAATACTAGTCAGTACCCTCTTGAAAAAATATTTCAGGGTACTGAATGGTATTAAAAATATACTTATGAGTACTTACTGGTACTGAAAAAGTCTTCATAATCGTGAAAAATTATTTTAGGGTATAGATTGGTACTAAAAAGATATTTCAGAATACTGACCCGTATTGATTTTTTTTTAAAAGGAAAGATCTAGACCGTCCAGATCTGAAAATGAGATGTAGCGGCCAGGCGCTCATCCTTAAAAGGACAAGCGCTACGCGCCTTTGGACGAGTAGGGAAACGTGGTCCGATCACGCGTGTGCGTTCGGAAACTCTCGTTGGTTGACTTTCAGTTTTGACAGCATTGCTAATACTGTATAAGTACATGACACACACACATCTAAATAGATCAAGTGATTAAGACCCATCAATCCTATCATTAAATTAATATTCACAGCGATAAACAAATAGGCCGTTTACATTACATAAAATGTATATATTATAACTCCTTATAATTAAGTTGGGAGAATTATATTGTACTCAAAATATATAAATTAATTCTTAAGGAGTCTATCAAATTTTACCATTCACATAACACAAATTTATTAATGATCCTTAAAAAGAAAAGATTTGTGAATTTTATCTTAAGACGTAATTCTCCCAAATTGATTCAAACGTTTCGTAGCTCGTGAAAGTTGTCGTGTCTGTTTCTATTTACTCCCCAGGACAAATGGGTGAAGCAGATGGTGAAAAGAAATATATACGCGAAGTGTGTCGCTTCACTCTCAAGTCTCATGTTAGTTGGTGGGTTTTGTAATTATTAGTTTTAATTTATCGCAAGTTTTTCATGCTCTACCTTCATCTTTTGGGGCTTGCTTTGAGAACAAATTTGATTATTAGTTAGATAATGGAGTGGTAATGTCCCATCAAAAGAAAATTTCTGATACTTAAACATTCCGTTTTTTAATGCAAGTTTTGTTTTATTTATCGATCCATAATCAATCAATTCATGTCTTTAATTATGTTGTCAAGTGAAGTTTTCAGAAAGGTGATCGAATAGAGAACAAATACGGTCCTCATCTGGCTTTCTGTGTACATTTATATATTGTTCTTGTTTTCTTTTGATGGATACCAACCATTTATAGTTTAAAATGCTAGAGCCTGCACAAATGCATATTCCCACCGTAGTTACCTCATTTAATTTATCTCTCTCTTTCTTCCAGATTTCGTTACAATATCATATCCAAATCCTCAAGTTGGCGTCGCTGAAGCATACAAAATTTAGAAGATAAAGTCGATTAAGTTCTTACACTTAAGAACTTAAACAAACTAGCTCTCTTATATTATGGATTGAAGGGAGTATAGACTTATAGAGTTGTACATAAAAAGATGGACATCAAGTATCTGTATCGTATCGTTGAACGCAGATCATTCAGATCTATATCAAAAGCTGCTGACTAATAATATGTACTCATCAACAGATTGATTTTCAACCAACCTTTCTCACGAGCAGCTTTGAGTGGCTTCTTTGAAAAGACTTTTTCAGTGCTGGAAATTGAAAAAGAAAAAGATTATGTTAGTTAATTAAGCAGAGCTTGGCCCACACGTACGGTGCGAGTTTAAGGGAAGGCCAGCCACACAGAACTTTCCGCGATACATGTTGATTGAGATATGTACAGTAGTATATTTAAAAATTAATTGGTGGCGTTGAACTTTT
Source organism: Acacia pycnantha (assembly GCA_025563575.1). Classification (NCBI taxonomy): domain Eukaryota; kingdom Viridiplantae; phylum Streptophyta; class Magnoliopsida; order Fabales; family Fabaceae; genus Acacia; species Acacia pycnantha. The sequence goes on from JAMWYP010000296.1 coordinate 131,086, forward strand.
AATCAAGGTAGGAAAATTTCAGTGGAATCTGTTCCTGGATAAGTGCAGCCCGTGACTCCATAATTAATCTTTAATTTTCAGTAGACTAGACTTCTTAATCATAATCATTGAGTGCACGGATAAATTTCTATTCTCCCCATTTTATATTTCCTGGCATTGCTATATGATTGGATAATATTCAAATATTATCAGACTCAATTAGCTAGAGGTAGCTCTTCTAAAAAAGTTTTTTGTATTCACTTCAAATTTGAGACCCGATCAAAGCTCATTCCATTATGACCAACGTGAGTTGATTCTCTCCATTTTATATTATTTGTGACAAAAAAGGTTGTATTTTAGATTCTAAAAATGCATTACATTTTGTATTTTCTGTTTGGTCTCTTGTGACAAGTAATAAGAGAGTAATAGATACCCTAGCTTTGAGATGGCATACGTACATATCGCTATTTTTTAATGACCTAATATGTGGAATTAAGAAAAAACAATGCGGACAAGTGGTATGATATATATATAGGACAATTTAATTTGGGAGATTCCACATTCTAGCCTTCCACAAAGAAAGAACATGGCAAGACACTTGGACCACTTAAATTTTGGAGGATGTGTTTAATTAATTACCAGAATGGGACATGACTCGGCCAGTAATTAGACAAACGAATTCTCTCTTGTTTTGTCATTTGAGCTAGCAAGGGAAAATCATTGATTCTGGAGGGATTAGCCAAAAAGGCATAACTAATCCAGATCCATGTCTAATAAGTAATTATATCAAAACAATCGATCCAGGAAGAAGTAATCTGGTGCCATTAATTTCAAAGGCTTTTAGTGAGTTTTTATAGCTGTAGGCTCTTAGGCCTTTCTGCCTTCGTTTTCAACGCTGTAGATCCAATGACGTATATGGATGAAAGTGAAATGTAAAGAGAAAATATTTATGGACTCCACCTGTACCTAATTACAATGACTTAGGTTAATTCTTTTTGAAATCATTGTATCACAACGGCTCCCTCAAATCATTCAACTTTGTCATTACTGGTAAAATATTCCATACATCGCGTGTCGGGGTTGAATTTAGATATAAACGTATATATTAAAGTTGTCTTTCTATCAAAATGAGTTAATTGATTCATAGGATATATATACCTCACATTTTGCATATTTTAATTAATTAATTCAATGCCTAACTATTCACTATTCACTATTCAATGAGATGCATATTTTAATAAGGGGATATTTGAGACAAATTCAGATTATGTTAATATTTTCTTAAGAAAAAAAAATGAAATAGCACGATGGAAATTGGTCATGCATATGTCTGATACAATCCTGTGTTCCAAGTTATGAGGACAAGGAGAAGGAAAAAACGGCCGGATGCCGTCAACTAAATTAAATTGTATGGAGGGCTTTCAATCTTGTGTAGTCTCGACCATCAAAACAATCTCATATGTTGCGTGGAGAGTGCAGAAGTCTCATCACTAATCCGAGTCCTACGTTCCAGGTAACTCAAAGGACCATGGCACGTGGCCTTTTCCTCCATCCTTTACAGAGACCACACACACATGATAGCAACTTGTTTCATCAATTTTGTAGATTTACATGGCTCTCCATCGCCAATTTCAATTGGGTCCCTGTGGCTAATTGCCACTCATACACTCTTGTTTTATTTGACATGTTTATTTAATTTCAATCGTTATTTTTAAAAAAATTAAAGGGACAAACAATAGTGACGTGATATTACAATTAAGTAGTAAAATCAAATTTAGGACTGTTCACTTATAATGGAGTTTCATGCCATTTGACTACAAGACCATTGATAAATTTTAATTGTTGTTACTTTGGTTTCCTTATGATGCATCATGTATGTTATGGTTTATATATATATACTCACTATCGTTTACATGTAATTTCTATTTCTCTTTGTTTTCTCTCAAGTTTTATTTTGAGAAAATTAATAAATGAATATAATCACAAAAATAGTCTTATAACAAGTGGGTAAGGATCGACCTATTTTTATTTCCTACATTACATATTGTTATTATTACATACTGCACTTGTGGAGACTTTTATTTAGTAATTATTGTTATGGACTCGTATTAGGCCCAAATAGGATATGGCCCAACGAGGATATTAATTGGCAAAATTTTGCCATAATCAGGTAGAATGCTAATTACCCTGTAATGTCGGTATTAATCACAGACAGTGCAGGTAGTGGAGCAGGCAATCAGACACACACAGCACAAGGGCCAAAACCCTAGAGGTAATCCCTATAAATAGGAGATTAACCTCACAGGTGCACATATACTATTCATATCCTTTTACTATTCAGTCTCACTGTACATACACCCCACCCCCTTTGGCAAATCGTCATTCTCGTGTAGCACAGTGATCATCTGATATTCTTTGGTGTCTTCCTCATAATCGTTCTGTACAATCATTTTCTCTTCGGCGTAAGCTCATATACATCCCGGAGAGTATTACAAATCCTATATAAATCATCTACTAACCCATTGAGGTTAGACATTTGTATTCTTATAAGTACATAACAATTACATTAATTTTTTAGGACCTCACATTGATGATTTTCCAGATTAATTTTATTGTACCTGCATGGCAACTCGTGATGAATGAATGACCCTAGCTAACAAACATTTTAAAGTACTTTCATTTGATTGAAGCCAAGTTCACGACCATCTTTGAGATTTAACTTCTGGCACGCCCAACAAATTCTCAATAATTGTGTGCATAAAAACAAATGATGATGATATTTGCAACAGAACGATATAAAAATTAGAAGACATTTGCATCTGCAAGTTTTGCGCTTACATTATAGCAATACTTGCCTGATTGCCTCCTCACAGGGCACATATATATATATATATATATATATATATATATATATATATATATATATATATATATATATATATTGTTGTGTCTCTCATCGTCTAAGGTAAATGGAAATTCTAGCTAAGTCAGCCATGGTTGATCAGTTTTAGGAAAAATAACAATTATAATATAGTAATAACTACTGTAAGCTTTTTCAGAAAAGATTAAAAAGACGACACACAGTGGATTTAGGCAGCATAAACATATTGCAGAGAGCAGTTAGCATGGATTTATGAATTTCACTTTATTTGATCCAATTTTCTAGTGGACCAGGCTCAATTACCAAAAAGAAACAAAGCAATGCGAGGAGGAAGAAGAATAACGGTGATGGAGATTTGTTATCAATGTAATATATTATACACACACAAAATATTAATTCTGCATCTGTTCATCTTTTGACTTAAATAAAAAATTATGCACACATTTCTATTCTGATCACAATTTATGCACAATACTAGTATCCGCTAACAAAATTAAAAAAAGTGATTAGAGATTGCAAAATAATGGAAAATTGTGAATAAATGGTTGTTATTGAAGGATTTATTTTTTATGTTTAATTTCATGGTAAGGTCAATATATACACTAATGTTGTTGTGGGAAGGTAGCTAAAACCTTCAAATATTATCCTTTTCATGGTAAGGTCAATATATGCACTACTATTGAGAACCACCCCCTCATTAGCTTTTTTCCCCTCACACTTAGCTTGTACTCCTTCTGATCCTTAACATAAGAGTTAGTTGATTTTTCTAAGAAATATTAAGGAAGCTAAATAAACTACTTAGTCATAATATCTATTGTGCACGGGTAGATTTATAAGTCAAGAAAGTTAGATTGAAGAAAAACGATAAATATAAATATTTTAATGTAACTTAAATAGCTTCCTTAATGTTTAAAAAAAAAAATCAACTAGCTCTTAAGTTAAGGATCGGGTAGTATTAACTTGACAATGTTTGTGTGTAACCCGTTGTATGAGGTACTAAATAGTTTTACACATAATGAAGAAATAGGGTGCTTTAAGAAAGAGCTAGGATTAATTGTTAAATAGAGCACAGACTATTTATTCATAAGGATATATTATTACTAGCAAGTAGGTAAATTAAACAACAACTATATATATGAACGTTTAGAGGATGCTGCATGATTGGTACAACAATGGAGGTTTTCATTCCCCAAATCCTAACCAGAACTTGCTTTATTGTTTTAACCTCATTATTAATCTATGCGTTTATTAAATTATATATTAATAATTAAGTCCATTCTTTTTCCTTTTTTTCTGTTGACCCTTGGAATCTACCCTCATCAGAAACTTCCAAAACCGGCCTATCCGAAAATCACCTCTTTGCCAGCTAAACCTCCCCACTTTCACACATGCTTTGCTTACACATAATCCTTCATTTGTAACTCCACGTCAAATCTTACAACTCACCCTCCCTTCCCTTCCCTTGACCCACACATCCACCACTATATAAACCACCCTTCTCTTCTCATACCTCTCATCTCTTCCAAGATCCACTTAGTTATACACTTATAACTATATCACTTGAAGAGACCCAAAAAGAAGCTACTTGCTTATCTCTCTCGCTAGGGTTTTGAGCTCTTCAATGGCTTCCAAACCTTGTTCCTCCCTCGCTCTTTTCCTGCTCGTCAACCTTGTCTTCTTTTCCATGGTCTCTGCGTGCTACAATTGTCCCGGCGGTTCAAACCCTAGGCCCAGACCCAGACCCATCCCCAACCCCTTCAACCCCACCCCAGGAACCGGTGGCGCACCCGGAACCGGCGGAGGGCCAGGAACTGGTGGAGGACCAGGAACCGGCGGCGGACCAGGAACCGGCGGTGGACAGGGAACCGGAACGGCAACCTGCCCTAGGGACGCACTGAAACTAGGGGTATGTGCCAATGTGCTCAACGGTTTGCTGAACGTGACGCTTGGTCAGCCGCCAGTGACACCGTGCTGCACTCTCATCCAAGGGCTCGCCGACCTTGAAGCTGCCGTCTGCCTCTGCACCGCCATAAGAGCTAACATTTTGGGTATCAACCTCAACATTCCTATCTCTCTCAGCTTGCTTCTCAACGTTTGCTCTAGGCAAGCCCCACGTGGCTTCCAATGCCCTTAATGATGATCCCATCATAATTCATACGCCCACATACATCCTTCGTCAGCGACCTTCTTGTTATTATGTTATTATTCCATTTGTTTCACCTACGTACAACAAATTGAACTCTCTAGTGTCAAGTTTGTGTGTGATTTGTTATATTATGTAATTTTTATGATTAATTGGAGGCTAAGCTAGCTAGCTAGTAGCAGCATGCCTAGTTTTCCTTTATTATTATTATCATCTACAGTTAGTGCTTGTTTTATTTGGGCATGGAGTCAAAGTGAATAAGTTTCCCCATGTTTACTTACTAAGTAAATTTGTAAGGGAAACCACAAAGATTAATCAGATAGTGTTCTTCATTATAATTAAAGAAGTGGTTTAAATCATTCTTTGTTAATTGTGTCCATCTATCTCTAGCTCTGTCATATCCCCAATGCTCTTTTAATTTGCCTTTCATCTCTCCACACAAAAGGAGGGAAACATAAATCAGGAAAAAGGTAAACAAATGGAAGCAGAAAATAAAGAGACGGATTCAGTAAGTTTTGTAACTTTGTGTCATAACTATAACTCGTAACACTCTTGATTATTGAACTTATAATTTAATAAAAAATTAAAAAAGTATATCTTGTCTTTAATTGGCCTCGCTTTCCAATTTTCATATGCATAAACACTTTTTGTGGCTGCAAAAATAAGCAACCGTTTGAGGATATAGAATGTCGTTTTCCTGTTGGAGTTACACAAGGAATTAGAAGCCTGCAAACAACTTTTTTCACTTCTTTGTTGAATGGACTATTGTCTTCATTTAATTTCATGGCAAAAAATTACTGACAATTTACAATAGCGAAAACGACCCCTTTACCACCAGAAAGCACTATTTAACCCGTGACAGGGGAACGTGGTCAAACATATTTCTCTAACAAGAAAAAGGATGCTCCTTTGAAAACCCTATGCAAAAAGTGAAGATTCCATATACTTTTGGAGATCTACTTCACAGTATTCGAAGCTAATTATGCGTAGAATTTACAGTGGGATCATGTGAAGTTTGAAATTTTTTGTTGCGTGTCCAAGTCATGGGTGTAGGTTCACTATAAACTAAGCTACTCCTTGTGTGTGTGTGTGTGTGAGAGAGAGAGAGAGAGAGAGAGTAGCTGGCGGAAATGAATTTTGAGTACAGTTTTGAACACTTTGGTGTGCATACGAAGCTTTGAAATGAATAAATGGAATACACATTGGTCTCTAAAATCCTGATATATATCTATCTAAAATATATTTATAAAAATATAGAGAGCATGCTGAATTTCGAAATTCAAATCCCTAAATTTACTCATGAGTTAGAGATAATGTTTTTACGAAAATGAAAAACACAATGTTCCAGTATCAATATTTTATTAATTATGGCTTTCCTTTCGATGAATAAAAGGCTGTCGAGGAGCATAGGCATGTAAATAACTTCTGAATATACATATTGATCTTGCATGTAATGGAAATCTTTACACAACAGGGGCAAAAAATTAAAGAAAAAGAAAAAAGCTACAGAAGTGGAAATAGATTTAATTATAGATGAATCACGTTACGTTGTGGTGGGAGAGAGCATAATGAGGATTGATGAGGTTGAGCATATCGTAAAAAATAAAGCTTCTGCACAATGAATGATTCTGAAATCTAGTCTTATGGGATTTTAAATGGTTGCGATCACCACCCGTGAATCTTGTTTGGTCATATCCGACAACAAAAGCAAAGCATATGTTATGAATTTATGTTTGACTATGATTATCTTTTGTTGGTGGGGAGATGAGAGAGGATATATAAGAGTTAAGACTCTTTATATATTTCTAACCACAACGTTAACGTTAAGAGATCTAGCTACAGTCCACTTTAGTGGACCGTCCACTTCTTTATTCTGCCTAATAATTTTAAAAAAATCTACACCGTTCAACTTTTCATCCAACGTCTTAAATGAGAAGAGGACCATAGCCAGATCCAACATTAAGACATGTAGTACGACGCCACAAGGCTCGAAGGCCGGAGGGATTCATGAATATATACCTGTCTTATTTAGTAATTAAAAAGGTATAGAATATACCCCTCGTACTTGGCACTATTACAAAAAAAATGAAAAAACGACCTAAATAAGACCCAATTAACGTCCTTTTTCAGAGGGACGTCTCGAGCTGGGTAGTCGTTTTGCTGAAATTTGGCGTCCTGAATTCATTTCAGGACGCCTAATATTAGGCGACCTGAATTAGATTGTCCTGAGATTAATTCAGGTCGCCTCATATGAGGCGTCCTGAGATAAATTCAGGACGCCTCATATGAGGCGTCCTGATTTATATTAAGGACGCCTCATATGAGCAGTGATGGATCGTCATATGAGGCATCCTTAATTTCTTTTCAGGACGCCTTTTGAAATTTTTTTTATTTGTTAAACTATCATATGAGACGTCCTCTGTTTACTTTAAGGACTTCTTAAGTTATTTTTTTGCGTCCTTAGTTTAATTTCAAGACGTCTTGTTTGAGTTTTTATTTTTAAAATTACTACTTTATATTTATATAATTCTCAAATTGTCTGCAAAAGTTAATACAATATTTACAATCCACTTGGTAGCCACAGTTTAAAAACAACCTTCCTTCATTAACATATCAGGTTGATTTAACAATGAAACATATATAAACTAGTGCACTACTATATATTTGAAATACATGATGACCATCAACAACAATATAATGTCAAAATGAAATACATTAGGATGAACACAATGTCAAATTTGCACTAAACATTTGAACTAGTGCACTACCGGCCAACAACAATGTCAAATTCACATAAAGATGTCTAGCCAAAACGTCTCGAACTGTATCAACTTCTTCATCCGAGAACGGAGCAACAGTATCAAAAAAACTGTACATTGGAAAACAAGCCATAAGATAATCCGATGAAGTGAATGAAATAATTAAAAACTCAAGTGTGCAATCTACAAAAATATCATAATTTGAGAATCATGGAGCGATCACGTACATAAGTGTGCAATCTTCATATGGTTTCCCATATTCCTTCACAATGATCCTTTCTTGCAGCATATTCTTCATCATCTACCAATTCTACTTCACGTGTTATAGGTGGATTTGTTGAGAAATGGAGTGTATTGTCAAGGTTCAGGCATTCTTCACCATACTTCTGTTTTTTACTTTGAAGCACAATAGACATTTTTTTATCAGCAGGTCTCGTAACATAAAACACTTGCTTCGCGGCTTGCTAGAATGAATGGCTCATCTCTATGACCAAGTCGTTGAAGGTCAACTGAGACAAATCCAAATTTAGGATCTACGACAACAGCATTATTGCTAACCCACTTACATTTCAATAAAGCAACTTTGAACTTGTTGTAGCTCATCTCCCATATTTCTTCAATAACTCCATAATAAGTCATTGATGTTAAAACCGGGTTTTTGTCTTTCGAACTCGAAAAGTGCATGGATTCAGCTTCAACCATCACCCCACTATTTTGCACGAACTTCGTCATCTTGGTCTTTTGTGTAGAAAGTATATCCGTTTATATCATAACCACTCCATGTGATGACACGAAAAGAAGGCCCCCAAGCTAACCACTCGATTGTATTCGACACACCGGTCTCGTGCAATACCTTCTCCTTAAACCACTTTATGAATGTCTTCTTTTGCTCATTAGCTATCTCGCATGTCGTTCTTCCTTGGATTCATATTCTTCGAACTCTTTCTGTGTTCATCAATGTATGGTTGAACTACTTCCATATTATTCGGGATGTACAAGTGTGCTTGCAACACCTCTTCACGAGGCATATTCTTGATCGACTCCTCGAGTTCCTCGCTTATCCCCTCGTCATGTTGAGATTGTATCGTCGCCCGATAGATAATCCTTGCGAAGTCCATAGCCTCTTCAACTACATATCTCTCAACTATTGAAGCTTAGGTCGATAAGGATTTTTAGAATATCCTTTTAAGATCTTCATGTATCGCTCGAAAGGGTACATCCACCTTAGGTAAACCGGACCACGAGTCTTACCTCCCTTACCAAGTGCACTATCAGATGCACCATTATATCAAAAAATGCAGGAGGAAAATGCATATCTAGTTGGGACAAAATAATAAAACTCTCATTTTCCAATTCATCCAGCTTTTCAATGTCAATGACTTTGTTACAGATAACATTAAAGAAAATGCTCAATCTTGTTATAGTGGTTCGCACTTCATCTTTCATAATGCCTCTAATTGCTACTGGTAATAGTTGTTGCATCAACACATGATAATCATGGGACTTCATTCCCACTAACTTCAAATCGTCCACATTGAAACACACCTTCTCAAATTAGAAGAATATCCTTGTGGAACCTTAATGTCATATAGACACCCATACAAACTTTTTTTCTCCGCTTTTGATAGTGTATGAGCTACTGGCTCCATGTATGCCCTCTTACCATCTTCCATTACTTGTGGATGTAATCGTTCTCTTATTCCCATATCAACCAGGTCTAGTCTCGCATTAATTCCATCCTTAGTCTTCCCTAGTATGTGCAAAAGAGTACTGACAAGGCTATCGCAAACATTTTTTTCCACATGTATCACATCGAGACTGTGTCTCACATCAAGATTACGCCAATATGGAAGATCAAAGAAAATTGATCTCTTCTTCCATATATTCTTCCGACCCACAATCCTTTGCTTCTTACCCAATATGACATTGATATGTTTCACCCGGCTATAAACTTCCTCTCTGGTCAATGCCTTTGGAGCCGTTCTATGATCTGGTAAGCCGTTAAAACGCTTTCTTAACTTACGATATGGGTGGAACTGATGAAGAAACCTCCTGTGACCGAGGTAGACCGTTTTTTTCCGTGCTTTAGTTTATGGAAGTCCGTGTCTGCTTCACATATTGGACATGCTTTATGCCCGTTCACACTGTACCCTGACAAATTTCCGTATGCAGGAAAGTCGTTTATCGTGGTAAATATCATTGCATGCAACTTGAAGAACTCATTCTTATATGCATCAAACACATCTACGCCTTCCTCCCACAACTTCTTCAAATCCTCAATCAAAGGCGCCAAGTACACATCGATATTGTTCCCGGGCTGTTTTGGTCCAGAAATCATCATAGAAAGCATCACGAACTTGCGTTTCATACATAGCCAGGGAGGTAAGCTGTATATTACAAGGAGAACAGGCCATGCACTGTGGGTGCTACTAAGAGTTCGATACGGATTGAAGTCATCTGTACAAAGCCCCAGTCGAAGATTTCTTGGCTCACTGCCAAATTGAGGGAACATTTCGTCTATTTTCTTCCATTGTAGAGAGTCAGCCGGGTGCCAAAGATATTTTCCATCGGATACTCTCTCATCAGAATGCCATCTCAACTTCTTCGTCGTTGCCTCACTAGTAAACAGACGCTTAAACTGCGGTATTATTGGAAGATATCACAATGCCTTCAAAGGTTGCCTTTTTGTTGCCTTATCTCCAGAACCACCACATTTTTTCTTCATTTTGTATCTTGAAGTTTTACACTTCAGACAATTACTAAGGTCTTCATACTCATTTCTGTACAATATGCAGTCATTAGGGCAGCTGTGTATCTTTTCATACTCCATGCCCATGGTAGACAAGATTTTCTTCGCCTCATACATACGATTTGGAAGTACATTATCATCTGGCAACATATCACACAACAATTCAAGCAGCGACGTGAAACTGCTATCGGTCCATCCATAAGTTGCCTTTAAGTTGACCAAATGTAAGGTCCCAGTCAACCGTGTATACTTAGTACACCCAGGGAACAAAGGTGTCTCTGCATCACTCCGGACACTATCATATTCATGCATTTGTGCAAAGATTCTACCTCAACATCATGAATCATCCTCTCCATTCCATCATCATCTACCTCTAGTTCATTTTGATGGGACGACCGGTACTTACTTCCTCACCATGCCATATCCACGTTGTGTATCAAAGGTTTATTCCATCACAAATTAGGTGATCCCTTATATCAGGAATATCCCTTCGAATCCCATTTAAACAATTAACACATGGACAATAATACATCCCATTTTTTGTAGCCACATTCCTTCAGCTAGCAAATTCAATAAACTCTTCCACCCCATTCTCATATTCTTCACTAGTTCTCAAAGCATTCATCCAACTATGACCCATTTTATTATCACCTAAGACATTTCCAACAACAATAAAGTTCATAACAACTTCAAGAATGACATGATTCATATTCTCAATCTTGTAAAAAAATTATAAAGATTTCCCTTAACAAAGAACACATCCCAAAATTTCAACAACAAATCATTTCAACATAATTCAACAAAACTTACTAACTAAGGAAATTTCGACGCTTGAAATTTATTTGCTCAATTCAACCTAAAGACAACAACAATAAAGACAACCTTAGAGGGATATTCTTGCATGTTTTCTATTATTTAAGACCAAATGCTCCCTCAGTTTCTGCCCCAAGGTCGGCACATACACAAGACAAGAAAGAACAAGAATGAAGTATTAACCCCAGTAAACTCAAAAACCAACAGCAATATAGAAATCAAGTGGCAAAACAATTATAACAATTAGCCAATAATTAACCCCAGTAAACCAGTATGCAGCAATATAGAAACCAAATGCTAAAAGCAAACCCTTGATATATAAAAGCCTATTATTCAAGCCAAGAATGGCAACAAGCTAAGCAAAAGTATTAAAGTTTTGATTGCGTACCGCTAGAACCGACGGCGAGAGGGAAGCGAAGAGGGAAGAAGGAGAGGAAATCGACGGACAGTCGCGCAAGGGAGGGACGAGACAACGAGAGCCGACGGACACCGCCGCGCAGAGGGAAGACGGACATCGCCGCGAGGAGGAGATCGACAGACTACTGTCGCGCAAGGGAGGGACGGCAATCGCGATTAGGGGAGAGTGGCTGATAGCGATTAGGGCTTACGTCGTGAATGGATTTCGACCAAGATAAAGTGCAGAGGAAATAATAGATTAAGAGTGTGGCCGAGTAAGCAAAAAGATGGGGTTATATGGTTTATTGGGCAATTTAGGCGACCTGATATATGATTAAGGACGCGAAAAAAATAAATTAAGGCGTCCTGATATACTTTCAGGACGCCTTAAAACTAATTAAAGCGTCTTGATAATATATCAGGATGCCTAAAAGTTAATAAAGGCGTCCTGAAATTATATCAGGACGCCAATAATTTAATTTAGGCGTCCTGATATAAAATCAGGACGCTAATAAATTAATTTACGCGTCTTGATCCTCTGTTCAAAAAAAAAAAACCTAAAAAAATTAATTGGCGCCAAAAAAGTTCGCGAAATAGCGCCATGGCGAAAATTTTTTGCGCTAAAAATTTAATTTTAGGCATTCTAAACTTTTTTAAGGACGCCTTATCTTTATATAAGCGTCCTAAACATTGTTTTAGGACGTCACATGCTTAGAATTCAACTATATAATTACAAGAATGCCACTACCTTTACTTTTAACTTCCTTTTAAAAAATAAGGACGTTTTTTAGGGAAATAGTAACCCTTTTTTGTAGTAGTGTGGGCTCAACTGGTAAAGGGGTTGAACACTCTCACCAAAGGGGGTAGGTTCGATCTAAAAGTTGGTCAAGGCGCTGGGGAAGGTATCATAAGTGATGTGAATTTGTGAAAATGTAGACTAAGATGGAGGCATGTGTACTCTCAGTCCTGTATGCCTTGGGAAGTAAAACCATAACGTCCTACCTTTAGATTGTGGTTAACCCAATCCTCTTCTAAAATTTTGTTATAAAAAAAGAGTTATAGAATATAAAGTATTACCGTATTAGTTAGACTGATGATCACTGCATCATTATTCAATGACACCATCAAACACATTGAAGAGCAAGAGTGGGGGGCCCACTAGGTCCGTGGTGACGTGGATGGGATTCAGTAAGAGAAGCAGGACCGATTCGGATCCCCTTCTCATCCAACTTTTTCCTCATTCCTCATTATCCCTCATAAATCAATCTGCACCACTCATCATCCCTCATAAATTAATCTACACCATTGATTTCACTTAATCTTGGCTGTCCATTTTATATTCTTAAAACTCATTTTCAACCACTCAGATGCTTCCACTCCTGCAAATGCCGAGACCCTTGTTTTTAATATTTCAGATACTGACAAATATTAAAAAGATAGTTCAGAATACTGATAGGTACTGAAAAAATATTTCAGGATCGTCAAAAATTATTTTGGGATCTTCAAAAAAATAGTTAAGGGTACTAACTGGTACTAAAAAAATACTTTAGGATATTAAATGGTATTGAAAAAAATACTTCATGATCTTGAAAAATTATTTTAGGATCTTGAAAAAATATTTCATGGTACTGAATGGTACTAAAAGGATACTTCAGGATATTGAAAAAAATACTTCATGATCTTGAAAAATTATTTTATGATCTTGACAAAATATTTAAGGGTACTGACCAGTACTAAAAAGATACTTTAGGATACTGACTAGTACTGAAAACATGATCTTGAAAAATCATTTTAGGATCTTAAAAAAATATCATAAAGTATATTTTTAGTACCGGTCAGTACCCTGAAATATTTTTTCTAGATCCTAAAATAATTTTTTAAGATCATGAAGTATTTTTTTCAGTACCTGTCAGTATTATGAAATATCTTTTTAGTACCATTGAGTACTCTGAAATATTTTTTCAAGATTATAAAATAATTTTTCAAAATCATAAAGTATTTTTTCAGTATCATTTTAGTACTATTGAGTAATCTGAAAATATTTATAAAAAAAAAAGTTCTCAGCATTTGATGGGTTAGAAATGAGTTTTAAGAATATAAAATGCACGACTAAAGTGAAGACTAAAGTGAAATCGATGGTATTAATTAATTTATGAGGGATGAGGAGAAAATGGAATGACGAGGGCATCCTTTCCCAAGCAGGACCACAATTAATCAACCACGTCGTTATGAAACTTGTACGACTCCACGTACGCCCATAACTTCAAATCTTCAATATCTATCCTTCCTCGTTCACCAACCTCTAAAACACTTCAAGCACAGATGGCTTATGATTTATGGATTGAAATGTGAATGTGCTTGAGATATTAAACATGGTCCACTTACATCATCACTTTGGGTCAAAGAAAGTTTTAATCTTTCTAACATTTACAAGTAATGTTTGCCAACGTGTGTTTCGATCTGTTATTGGGTTGAGGATTTTTACGTTGTTTTTAGGAAATGATAGTATTTTGACAGATAGAGAGACCAAAATGATGGAGTAATGACCAATAAGCATTTCGTTCGAGGTGACGAGTGACGACAGTTGGCAACCTCATAATCGTCCTCGTCGCATCGCTCTTAATAGATTTCCCTGTAATATTTGCATTGTATTCCATTCCACTTTCTGGGCTCCAGTGCCTACTCTTTCGTCTCCCATAAAAATTAATCTCCCTCTTTATTTCTACCTTTCCTAAACATAAGAAGTATATGAAACCTCGTTGAAATTTTGGGCAATATATATACACAAGCCACTCTAATTATGTTGTAATCTTGACTGTCGTTAAGTCCATATGTAACATATAATTAGTATATTAGGTAGGTTGTATTTATCATTCTCTTTGATTGTGCAGATTACATCGAACCCCGCGGATTGAGTTATCAGATTCATCAATATGGTCTATTTTGTCCAAAAAAATCTGGTTTAGGGTTACAACACACCCAATAATTTCTCCGTCACCATGATCCTGCTTTAACGTCGGGGCATGAGCGAGCCCAACAGTAAAAACTTGCGAAATTATTTTCCCTTTCCCTTTTATGTCTAGATTACATAAATCCAAGAGTGCAAAGAAATTGACCCATGTGAAAAAAGTTCACTCCTCACAATAAACCACCAGAAGTGAAGTTCAAGAATGAAGATAAGCATGAGACTGGTTTAACAAGAAATCATACATGCGATTCTTCCATTCCAACACTTGATCTCGGCCAGTCTTCACCATTCATTATTTTTGACTAGATGGTGACACAAATAACCACAAAAAACGCATATATCGAACAGCTATTGCTCATTCCATTATTCCATTTGAATCCTATGGTTCACCCCCAAGCTCCACTCGCAGGTTGTCGTATGGATACGCTTTGGGTGTCTGGAAATAACAAATAAATCTATCAGGATATAACTATATATCAAGTATCTGCCCAAGAAAAAATAACAATGCATATGAAACTTCAAAACCAGACAAATATCAAAATATAGTGAAATATAATGACTGGAGCAGGGAACATGGAGATCATATAGACCAGGCTTTAGACACATGGAGAGAAAACACTAGAACAAGATCAGGAATGAAAAATGATCCTGATGATGACAACAACGACAACGATGAAATGATGATTCAATCAATGAGAAAGACTTGATACTACACATAGCTTGATGATGATTCAATCAATGACCAAGACATGACACTGCACATTTAAAAAGTAGCGGTGCCACGTCTGATACATTTTGAACATAGGCATCACGTGATACTTGTGTGTTGCACTATTATCATGTCAAAAAAGCCCATATTTGTTTTAGACTTAGCATCAATCCTGTCATTCTGAACACTGATATCATATGCATCGTGATACTTGAGTTGTAATTTTATCATGTCACATGCCAGTATTCTACAGCTGCAACTGCTCCATGTACCTTTGAAGATAAAGAACAATGGCTCCAATCTACTATCTAGGATAAGATCATTTTTGTAAGAAGCCAATTTGATTAATTTGGCTCATAAAAAGTGTTATGATTTGAGATATTTGACTTATATTGGGTGTGTTTTGTTGTTTAATACTACCTCCGGTCCTAATTATAGGAACACTTTTGCAGTAGTGCAAAAGTGTTCCTATAATTAGGACAGGAGGGAGTAGAATAATTTAACTGCCATGTAATTTATTTAGTAATTTTTAAAACTTAGGCTAGTTTCATCAAAGGGGTAACATGTTCAAATCAGCCACCCTGTTCTGCCAGTGCAGCAGTGTCATAACCGAAATAAAACCTAGTCCAAGTCAGCAAGATCATCACAGTGCTTAACTTTTCAAAAGTTTGAGTTTAATCATGTGTGCTGCATGCTATCAAGATGATAATCAAAATGCTTTTATGATACAGTATTGATCAAGAAAGAGGTAGAGAAGGGAATGACACAAGAGAGAAACTGAGATTAGAGAAGAATGACTCAAGAAGAAGATTAGAAGAGAAGAGCTCCAAGGCTCTTACACAAACTGAATTACCAATATGTCAAAACGTAAGGTTACAATGATTAAGGGGGCTATTTATAGATGACAGCCCCCTCTCACATACTCATGCTAATATGTTCACTTAGGTCCCTAATGAGAGTTTATACAAAGTATGCACATAGGTCCCTAGGTCTAGTATTATATATTCTATATCAATGCCCCCTTAAAGCAACCCTTGTCCTCAAGGGTTGGCCACCGGGAATTCTGGAAATTGGTGCTTCAAGCTGAACAATGACACCCATGTGGCCTCTTCTTCCGGATACCCTTGCCATTGCACCAACACTTCCGTGATAATCCTCCTTTTTCTTCTACCCACACGTTGCGACAGAATTTGCTGAGGATATAATGAATTTGGGACTGCTGGCCACTCTATTGGAGGATGCCTTTGCCTCACACTTGGGTCCGGACATAGCTTTAATAGGGATACATGAAAAGTAGCGTGAATCCTTGTTTCGGGCGGTAGTTCCAACTTGTACGCCACCGGGCCGATTCTGTCTAGTATCTTGTATGGCCCAAAGAAGCGAGGAGCAAGTTTCTGATTACTTCTAGTGGCCGCTGAAATCTGACGGTAGGGTTGTAACTTCAGAAAACCCATTGTCCCACCTCAAATGCTCTATCCGAACGTTTTAGATCAGCCTTTTGTTTCATAGTATTGGCTGATCGGTGTAGGTGGTACTTTAGGACAGCTAGTGTCTTCTCCCTGGCTGAAAAACTTCTGTCAACTGCTTCTACCACTGCTGTCCGTGGCACATAGGGAATGTAAACTGCTGGTTTTTGGCCATATAGCAGCTCATGTGGGGTGGTTTTAGTTGCTGAATGGAAGGTTGTATTGTACCACCATTCGGCTAAGGCTAACCACTGGTTCCATTCCTTGGGGACTTCCCAACACATGCATCTCAAATAGGACTCTAGGCATCTATTGAGAACTTCGGTTTGACCATCACTTTGGGGATGATAAGCTGTCGAGAGGTTTTGCTGAACCTTTAGGGTCTTCAAAAATTCCTTCCAAAAGTTACTAAGGAATAACGGATCACGATCGCTTATAATTTCAGCCGGGGCCCCATGCAATTTGTAGAGGGGTGGCAATGGTTTCATACTTGCATCTTGCACATGTGTCGCACCCTTTTACAAATTCCTCAACATCCTTATGTAGGTGTTTCCACCAAAACAGTCCTTTAACTTTATAGTAAGTTCCCTGGATACCCGAATGGCCTCCCTGAGGACTAGCATGCAGCCATTCCAGCAATCTTGCCTTGAGGGCAGCAATGTTTCCCACCACTAGCCGGTTGTTCTTTCTTAGATAAGAACCATCCCATGTATATTTATTGAGTACACCACCTTCCTCCTTTACTTTTGTAAGGACAGCCGCTATTTCTATGTCTTCCTCCCAACTTTGTTTGATTTCTTCTATTAATTCAGGAGAAGTTGTATCTAAAGAAATCTGTAAAATTTGAGAACCATGTACTCTAGACAATGCATCAGCTACGGTGTTATCGTTACCTTTCTTGTACTGAATTTCATAATCATACCCAAGGAGTTTTGCTATCCAATACATTTGGAAGGGAGTTTTCAATTTTTGTCCCAAGAGATACTTAAGACTTTGCTGATCTGTCTTAATAACAAACTTGCTTCTTTCCAAGTATTGATGCCAATATTCCACAGCTTGTACAACGGCTAACAATTCCTTCTCATAAATAGAGAGGCTTGCATGTTTAGGGGCAAGAGCTTTGCTGAAATAAGCTAACGGTTGCCCTTGTTGCATTAACACAGCACCTATACCCCCACCGCACGCATCGGTTTCAACTATGAAGTCTTTAGAGAAGTCTGGTAGTGCTAAACGGGTGCTGATGTAAGGGCCGATTGCAACTTACGAAAGGATTCTGTTGCTGTTGTTGACCATTTAAAACCCTCCTTTCGTAATAATAGAGTAAGGGGTTTGGCCATCAACCCATATCCTTGAATGAATCTTCGATAATATCCTGCTAGGCCAAGAAAAGCTCTTAATTGCTTAGCTGATTTTGGTTCAGGCCAATCAGCCACTGCTTGAATCTTCTTAGGGTCCGTAGCCACTTTGTACCTTTGCTAATGATGTGCCCCAAATATTCAACACTTTGGGCAGCAAACGTACACTTACTTCTTTTAACGAAATAGTGATGTTTTTGTAAGATATTCAAAACTTCCTCAAGATGATGGGCATGTTCTTGTATATCAGCACTATATATTAGAATATCATCAAAAAATACAAGAACATACTTCCTTAGTAAGGGCCTAAAGATATCATTCATTGCACCCTGAAATGTGGCCGGTGCATTAGTCAACCCAAATGGCATCACTAGCCATTCAAAGTGGCCTGAATGAGTCTTGAATGCTGTTTTGTAACAATCCTCGGGTTGCATCCTAATTTGGTGATAACCCGCTCTTAGGTCGAGCTTAGTGAACCATCTAGCTGAATGTAGTTCATCTAACAAGTCTTCCACTAGAGGAATAGGGTATTGATTCTTCACCGTCTTCCTATTAAGCTCACGAAAATCAATACACATCCTCCACGTTCCGTCTTTCTTTTTACCAATACTATGGGTGCCGAGAAAGGAGAAGAACTCTCTGGAGCACTCCCGTTTGTAACAACCGGTCACTGTTTCTCAATAACATCCTTTTGAGCTGCTGAATAGCGATAAGGCTTGAGACTTATAGGATTCGTACCTTCTTGAAGAATAATTGGATGGTTATGACCTGCCCTTAGTGGCGGGAGGCCCTTAGGTTCATCAAACAACCCCTCAAACCTTCTTAACGATTGCTGGATTTCCATTGGTATTTCTGAATCCTTTGGCTCTTCATTATCGTGAAGAGTATTCTCATTTGCTATTTGGGGCAACGGTTGCAACAGTTGTACCAAATACATTTGGGGTCCACGTTGCTTGTTACCTCCTAACTTGGTAGAGAGACCACCGCAAGGGAGTTTATAGGACTTGCTTGCAACTCACAAAGTTTCCTCTATACCGAATTGCATTGACAATTTTTCATAGTTCCATAGTGCACTTTTAATCGTTTTCAGCCAAGTCAATCCTAGCACCACATCAAATGTATTGAGCTTGATAATCCTGAGATCACATTCAAACTCCAGCCCTTGCATTTTCCACCGAATCCACGCCGACACCAAAAACTTGTAATTTCGACCCCCGCTATCTCGTCTCGCATCCCTAGGAGGTTCAGCATTTCTCCACCCCATTTTTACCGCAAACTCAAAATCCATGAAATCGTGTGTCTTTGCCATTGTCAATTAATACCTGAATCTGCTTCTTCCCACATTCCCTTGAATTCTCATAGACTCGTTTGTATCCATGCCATTAATGGCATGTAGGGAAATTAAAGGAGCATATTCATCCTCTTTGTTTGGTTCGATTGCCTCCTCTATTTTGTCTTCGGTGGTTTCTACCAATTCCATAAATTGGAGTCGCATCCGCCGCCTTTGGGGACACGTGTGGTTGCGTGTAAAGGCCTCATGGCAATAGAAGCACAGATTCCTTGCCCTATGATCAGCCTCATCTTCTGGTGTCAACAGTTTCGAATTTCTCCATGTCTTCGGAGTGTTTTTATCTAAACCAGGGGCTGTAGGAGCTGCCATTGTGAGTGGTTTATTACTACTTACTATAGGCTCCTTTGGTTGGGACCCACTTGCTATATAAGCTGTCTTGTTTCCTCCCCATGTGGCATAATTCGTGTCGCCACTTGAAATCGAGCCCCCCTTGTTATATCTTGTACCCAATACCTTTGCTTCCTTATGGGTATTGGCCATTTCTTGAACCTTGGCCAAGCGGCGAGCTTCCCCTAGTGTTCTTGGCTTGAACATGAGAACAAAGATCGGCAATATCTTCTCGGAGCCCGTTAAGTAGATTTCAATCAGTACTCCTCACTCAAATCCACCTTGGCCGAGAGCAAGTCGAACTTGGAATTGAAATCAGCAATAGTTCCTACTTGGCGTAATCGGGATAATTCTCCCATGGGTGGTCAATGGGCATACCGAAGGTGTCTCGAAGGTGAACCACATATTCATTCCACCTCATGTCTCTTCGCCAACGTCTCTCGGATGCAACGTGCCATGCAAAACTAGCCTCATCCAATCCCATTGAGGCCATCGTGACTTTTTCCCCTTCAGCCGTGGCATCCAAGTAGAAGTATCTCTCACATTTTGCAATCCAGCAATCAACGTCCTTTCCTGCGAATTTTGGGAAGTCCATTTTGGTGAATTGGGTTGGCCTATGATTGGCATCACCTTGCCCATTGCCTCGGCCATCCTGGCGTTCCCGACGATAGTGGTCATCGCCCCGGTTTTGCATTGTTTGGACCAAGTTGCGCAATCGCCCGAATTGCTCGAAACCCTTGGACATCCGCCCTGAATTCTGCTCGAAACCCTTGGACGTCAGCCTGTAGTGCGTCTACTTGGTCCAATTTGACCAACTTCTGCTCAATATCGTCGATCTTGTTGAGTCTTTGTAGTTCTTGTTCCATTGCTGTCATCCGTTCCTCCATAATTCGGCGGTGCGGTTCGGGTGTGGACCATGCACTACAATCTTGCCGGGAACAATGAGTTGTTGCACGGTTCTTTGCAGTGTTTCGGTTCGGTCAACAAGGATTAGGACAGATACGATTCACTATGTCCCCAAACCACTTAAGAAATCCACCGACCACCCCGAATATGCCGATAATGCCAATTAAAATTGAAGACGTAGCCGACACCCGATTAAAAGTATGCCGACACGTCAATTGTAGTAATCCGAGAATCGAATAAAACCCCACAATGAAACAAAGCGTCCTTAAGTGACGTCGAACCAGAATGAACCAGACGACCCTAGTCTTTCGACGCACGGGCCAAACGATCCCGAACTCCAACACCCAGTTCGGATGGTCCAGTCGATGCAATGCCCAAACACACCAAGCTGTCAGCGGCCTGAGTTCTTGGTTTTCGGGATGTCTCTTGATGAAATTTCTATTACCCACGCGTTTCTGAATTCAGAGATGATGAACCAGAATCTTTGGTAACAGGCAGCGACGTTCTTTATTATTTTCTTCGTCTCCTAACAGACAGCGTCGAACAGAGAAGACCGATACGAACAGTAATCTTTTTGAGTTTTCTTGGAACAGATGTTGAACGAGACCCTGAGGTTCATTACTCCGCCTGGTTCACGTTCGGCACAGACACAGTGTAGAGCAGCAGCAGACAGAAACAGCCAAGGAAGGTAAGGCTCTGATACCACTGATACAGTATTGATCAAGAAAGAGGTAGAGAAGGGAATGACACAAGAGAGAAAC
Source organism: Acacia pycnantha (assembly GCA_025563575.1). Taxonomy (NCBI): domain Eukaryota; kingdom Viridiplantae; phylum Streptophyta; class Magnoliopsida; order Fabales; family Fabaceae; genus Acacia; species Acacia pycnantha. The sequence goes on from JAMWYP010000296.1 coordinate 152,649, forward strand.
TGAGATTAGAGAAGAATGACTCAAGAAGAAGATTAGAAGAGAAGAGCTCCAAGGCTCTTACACAAACCGAATTACCAATATGTCAAAACGTAAGGTTACAATGATTAAGGGGGCTATTTATAGATGACAGCCCCCTTCTCACATACTCATGCTAATATGTTCACTTAGGTCCCTAATGAGAGTTTATACAAAGTATGCACATAGGTCCCTAGGTCTAGTATTATATATTCTATATCATTTTATATTAATATTGAAGAAGAATCTATCATCCCAAGCCCTTAGCCATACTTTAACCCAAAAAAGGAAACTAGAAACTAGAACCTAAATAAAACCTCACATGACCCCTGTATTTTAATTTCATATCCGACCCATATACTTTTTTTTTTTTTACCTTGACCCATATACATCATCAAGGAAGTACAGAAAATTTTGACCATTTAGGCCTAGGAATGATCTGGTGACTGGCACCCACAAGAAAACCCCTTCCACAATTTTAAGAAGCATTTCACCATCAGGATGATTTACTCTTACAAACATGTCTGGCTTTGATGTAATAATATACTTATGAGTTGTTTGCAATTGTAAATTGTAAATATACATAAAGCTAGATATCTAACAGACACATATAAATTGAGTTTCAGGCAGGATTCTTTATCTTGAAGCTCAAGGAGTGATGATATAAGAAAAGCAGTAGTCCTGAAGCATTGGACTGCATAACAGCTCAAGGTACATTAACTAAGCACACTCCCTGGTGGTAAGAATTAACATCCTATTCAACTTAAAACTATTTGTTTACACTTGATACACATCAATATGTCAATATAGACTCAAATTCTCAACAAGTTACACTAATCGCAAGCCATGAGCAATGTGGCTCATTCTTTAGATTTTGAGGAAAACATATACAAAAACATGTCTAGTTAATACCAATAACAATAAATTATCAGAGACTCGAATTTAGCACACAACCTATATCAGATTCATTTAAGAAAGTTCAAACAATAAAAATTACAAAGACATGGAATTGTTTTGTGCACTTCTCTCCCGTCTCCAGAGAATGATTGTCGGTCATTTGTAATAATGTACTATTCAAACATACACTTTAAAGGAAAAGTTAGAAGCCCACAAATTCCAGTGCATCAATTTCATTACAAGAATTTATGACAGCGCAATCAAACATAAAAATCAATTCCAAATCTAACATCAAGTAGAAATATAAACATTCAGTAGGAATAACTAGAAAAATTGAGACTTACAAAAGGTATCTTGGAGGCCTTGTCATTCCACACAACCAACAGTCCAAGAGAGGCGAAAAATCCCAACCCCCCACATAGCCAGGCCAACGCTTCATACTGATTTCAAAATTGAAACAGAATAAAGTAGAGATTGTATATTTGTAGATAACTTTAAAATAAGAATAAAGGAAGGAAAGCACTTGTAATGCTACATTGTTTTACCTTTCCGACGGTATCTGCAATACGATCAATGCATGGTTCGGGAAAAGGAGTCCCGTTGTCCCACGTCAATTCGTCGTTTACATGAAGCTGAAAACCCAAATAAAAAACGAGAAAATTTCAGGGAATCCACAAGACATTGTTTCATATGTTCCGAAATCAGCTATGAACATAGAGTTTAGGTTTAAGGCATTATACGAACAGGTTTGTCGGGCACGATATGCTTTCCGACAGGGAGGCCCATCCCGGAGCGAAGGCGGAGGGAAGAAACCGCAGATCGGCCTACGACACCGTTTCCGCCCAAGATCCTCGACGCTGCGCTTGTTAATCTTCCTGCCATGATTTCTCCTCAGAACCTTACAGCAAAGTGAAAAGGAACACAAAGGCACTGAAAATCAACCCCTTCTCCAGACGATGGCAGAATACGACATCGTTTCAACGATGCTGCCCTCTGCGCTTTGAGTTTTGACTCATCTTATTTTTTTTGTGGGTTAATCTTGGGATCTTTATAAGTATTGGGCCAAACTGAATGGTAATCCATTTATCCGAGTTTCGAGAGTGTCCTTGAGCAAAAAAAGTTTCGAGAGTGTCCATACTTTTATGGACAATATCTTTTATTTACTTATTCTCTTGCCAGAAAATCTTTTATTTATTTAATTTCTTATTTAGTTTAATGGTATATACTATTTATTTAATTATTTTATAAAAAATATCATGGTCTTATTTTAAAAAAGAGTCGAGTTTTATTAATAAAGATATTGCTTTTAAAGTTTTTGGAATATGTTAGTCCATCCTTAATGAATGAATTAGGGCTCAAGCTTGAATTAAGAAAGGCTATTATGCAAATATATGGAGAGATATGAGTTTATAAAGAGAGATATTCCTTTGTGGTTTAAAGGCTATATATGTTGTTATATATCAGTTTACATAGATGTGGGATTGAGGGCACAATCATCCTTCTAAAATGATCTCTCATAAGTGTGTTCTCTTCTCATAGTCTCTTTAATTATTTTGCAGTGTAATGTAATTGGTGTCCACATTGGTGCTTTGGTTTCTTGTGGGTACTTCAGCGAGTCAATCGGATTCCAGATATACTTGAAATTCTTACAAAAATGATCCTAAATATAAGGCAGAATTGGCTTTTTTCAGAGAAATTAATAAAACTAAATAATTTACTTAATCCTATCATATGTTGTGTATCATCAATTTATAAGTTAAACATAATATTTTGGAGAAAAAACAATAAATATAAATATTTTAAAGTAATTTAATTAGTTTTCTTAGTAACTCAAAAAAAAAAAAGAGTTAATTATGTGTTATATTTAGGACGGGATGGGAGAGTAAGACATTTTGCAGGCCGATTGCAGCTTAGCATGTCCCTTATCATGGATTTGGAAGTCTATCAAGATAAGGGGAGAATTTGCGTCATAATAGTCACAGCATGGTATAACTGGAGAAATATAAAATGAGTGAAACACCAAATTTCTGAGCAAAAAAAAAACACCAAATGTTCCGACGTCACTAAAAACCACTTGATTGCATCGTAAGGCAACGGAAAAAGAAGCTAAGGCTACATGAGATCAGAGACACAACCCTAAGGACATTAGATTTATTTTGATGAACTCAGATACCCAATTGAGCCTGCACGTCGAGGATGGTCTTAGCAGAGTCCCTGAGCCTCTGTGCTTCCTCTTCAGTCAAGTGGATATTAGTCACACCGAGCACGCCACCTCGACCGAGCTGCGCGGGCAAGCTCAAGAAAACTTGACCACCATCAATGCCATAAAACCCCTTGGCAAGAACAGACACGGGGTGGATCTTCCTCTGGTCTCTCAAAATAGAACGCACCAAGTGAGCCACAGAGTATCCTATTGCCCAAGATGTGTAGCCCTTCAAACGTATGACTTCATAAGCACTGTCTATAACTTCTTTGTGTATGTTTTCCAGTGTCTCTTTCTCGTACGCTATCTGTTGATTCTCCAGAAAGCTCAGCACCGGTACGCCACCTACGCTGATACTTGACCATAGTGCCACCGAGCTGTCACCATGTTCTCCCACTATGTACGCCTACATTAATAAGGACCAAAATCAACCTCTTGTCATTTTGTCAGCAAATATGGATTTTGAACTCATAAGTTGTCATGTGCCTTAGACTATATAGATTTTCCGAACAAGGTCTTTACATTTCACTCTCAATTCAGTATTTATTCATTTGATCAGTTGATCTAATCCAGTGACAACACCAAAACTTAAATGAAACACTCAACAAAACAGTACTCTCTCCCTTACCTCCCTCCCTATATTGCGATCATTAGTTTCAATACAGAGAAAAATTGAAGCCACAGATTTTTTAACAAGTTTTCAAATATTCAAGTATTCAACCATCACTACACTTCTTGAGAGACATATTATTACTTCAAGAAGCAAAAGGACGGTCAAGTCCAAAACCACAGGCCAATGAATGTAGATAATTTTAAATTCAAATGGCCCACCCCAAGCGGCAAAAAACCAAAGAGATGGCGCCTCCGACCGACCCGGAGGGTACTTTTTCCTAGTTTTCTCAAAAAATAAATATAAAAAGCTTGTTATTCTATCTCGGAGGGCATAAAATAATAATAAAAATGTTATGATGCAGCACTTAAAGTGACCGCTTTGTCAGGGGAGTAAAAATCAAATCTCAAGTAGGATATCGGAATCGCCCATGTCCATTTCGAATCCAACCTAATCCATTTACAGAGGAAAACTACGTTTGTTTTGTTCTATTTAAATTTTTTGGGAAAACATAATGATCTGGTTTAATGTGGAATGACATGAAAACGAGAATGTGGCCTATGTTATACGTGTGAAGTGAGCGGGTACTGGGTAGTGTATCCGAAGTCCATATTCTCACGTCAATGTTCTGAGTGGAAAAAAATACCTCCCACCTCAATGAAAGAATATTACTTGAAATTAAATATTAGTAATAAAATAATAATAATGTATCGAGTATAAAGTGGAAAAGGGAATTGCCTGAACATCCTGAGCGTTGACGTCCAGATGATCGGCGATAAGGAAACGAAACCGGGAAGAGTCCAAGTTGGTACCCGACCCGATGACGCGATTAGAAGGGAAACCTGAGAGTTTCCAGGCCACATAAGTCAAAACATCCACCGGATTCGAAACTATGAGGAGAACAGAGTCCGGTGAGTAACGAGCCAGCGGTGGAATGATGGCCTGAAACAGACTGACATTCCTTTGTAGCAAGTTCAGCCTGGACTCGCTGGCGATCTGACGCGCCCCGGCCGTGACGATGCAGAGATCAGATCCGACGGTCACAGAGTAATCGGTGGAGGCGTGAATCTTGGTACGGGGGAGAAACGCGGCGGCGTGCTGGAGGTCCAGCATCTCGCCGCGAAGTTTATCTGCTAGGGCGTCGACGAGGACGAGCTCGTCGGTGAGGTCTTGGGTGAGGATGGTTTGGGCGATGGCCATGCCGACGTTGCCGGTGCCGATGACGGAGATCTTGATGTGACGCTTTGTGGGAGACGGAGGAGCGGCGTTGAGAACCGGCTTGAAGAAGGCTTGAGTTAGGTCCAGGCCTCCGGGACCCAACGACGATCCTGACTCACTCTTGTGCATTTTTCTGTCCTTTGGGAGGTTTTTTTCTTGCAGACAGGGCGGAGTGTGGAAGTTGCAGGTTTTTATATGCGGGAATTTTATTTTATTTTTGGTCGAAGTATGCGGGAATTTTTTTTTGGTCAAAAAGTATGCGGGAATTGGGAGCAACTGATGGAGAGACTTTTCAACTTTAGTTTCTGATATAGGAACTTTTTAAGTTTGAACTAAAGTATTTTTTATATGTTTAATATAGAGACTTAATTCCTCATATAGCTTTACAAGATTCAACGGTCACCTCTCACAAATAAAAGAAATAAAATTGTTCGAACTCAAGCTGTACGGCGGGTACAAATTACTCCCTCTGGTCCTTACTTATTGGTATAAGGCATCAACTAACTTTTCTCACAAACCAATAAAAGTAGTTAAAATCAATAAAGTTGTCCTAGAATCTAAGTAATTTCCAATATTACCCCTACTAATTGCACTAAATTCTAATATCAAATTAATTATTACTCTCACCTACTACCCTTATTAATTAGGGGCAGACATGGAAAAAGTTAATTAATACTCATTGGCAACAAGCAAGTGCCTTATAAAAAGGATCAAATAAACTTTCTAGTTGGTGCCTTATAATAAGGACCAGAGGGAGTACTTCTTCCGGTCCTAATTATAGGAACACTTTTATAATATAATTTGTACTACATGTTTCTATAATTAGGACCGGAGGTAGTAGTTTTTTTTTGACCTGAAGTGTACAAATTAGTTTGTAACTGGTACGAATTGTAATAAATTTTATATTTCAGGGCGTGTAACTGTGTATACATTGTTTTGGCAAAAAAAAAAAAAAAAAAATTGTTTTGATGATGGGAAATATATGAATGATTAAAAACATATTTTAAAATCACACATAATATGAGTGGATATTTTTTGAATTTATTTCTCACCCTTCTGTTCGAATTGAAATTATTGCTGATAACAACAGATCTAAATGAATAACGACATGCAGATGAAAAAATTATTCAGTAAAAGAAAAAAACCGAAGAAAAGGTGAAAAAAATGTTGATGCAACCTAGAGCGGGGAATCAGGGCCGGCCCGACCTTCTAGGGCTGGCCCGTGAAGGGCCAGAGCCTGAAGTAAGAAAAACATCTGTTTTTCAAAGCCCGGCCCGAGAGCACCAGGGCCAGAGCCGGCCCTCCAGGACCCGAAAATTATTATTTCAAATTTTAACTATTTTTCCTTCATTTTTAAAGAAATATAATTAGTAAATTACAAGATGAATCATCCAACAAATAAGTATAGTTATTAATTCATAATCAAAAGCAAACTATATTCACAATGAACACATCCATAATCTTTATTTGCAACAAATAATAAACCAAATCATAAAATTAGAGTATAGTTATTATGTATTTGTAGTTAAATGGATAAATAACTCTATAACAAATACAAAATATATATAAATTAATAAATTAAAGAAGGAAAAAAAGAAAAAGTTACAGTGGAAAAGGCCGGCCCGAGACCCTCCAGGGCCAATTTCAAATATCTTATCCATTTTTTAAGTCCAGCCTTTAAACGGGCCAGCCGATGGACTTGACCCGATTTCTCAGCTCTACTGCAATCAATGAATCATGTGCTATGGTCGTTTACACACACACAACGAATATACAGTGGATTAGCTGGCATTGGTCAAAGATTTCTAGCAGGAGCAATAAATTTAGATGGAATATTGTGGATTGACCAGAAATATCCAGCACAGGTTTACATAGTCTGTGTTCTGGGGCCGGGTTGAACACCGACGTGTTGAGAATGAGAATAGAATCACATTCTCCTTTTTCTTAACTATGACTGCTGGATGTATAATTTACTCTTGACTGTGGAAGACGGGGAAGTTGTGGGGAGTGGAAGACTCCTTTAAACGCAACAGCTACGTAGGTGCGTCATCAAAGAAAAGGCTTGGATTGTGGAGTCGATAGATGGATCACCAACTTTTTATTTGTTGCTCGATATGGTTTTCATCTGTTGCTGGTCACGAGCTATTGTATCCTTTTAACCTTCAAAGTGTCGGAGGCTTTAATTTGGTTGTACGCCATAGTGACTGTAGTAATGTTTGTATCTTTTATGTTCACTATTGCCAGCTCTTTTAGATGTTAGTGTCTGGTATGTGTTGTCTTGTCTGTGGAAAAGCATGGAAGATAATATTAATATGGCAAATTTACTTTCTTTTTATTATTTATTTTTATAACAAAAAAAATGTATACTTGAGTAAAATAATATCCAGTACTTAAGGCCTAAATGAGTAGTAAATAATAGGGAATAATATATCTGCATTTACTGTAGAAAAGCATATCTGCAACAACTGCTAAATTATGCTGTTTCACACCCCCGGGGCGCATGAGATTAAAGGTAGTTCAACTTCTTGTCTGGAGGGCCGAAAATTTCAGTAAAATCTTGGAAGTGCCTCGGATCATTCAACACCAATTTTCTCAGCTTGCTCAATTTCAGTAAATCCTTCCCATCATGAGATCATTCAACACCACTTTTTAATTGCTTAATCTCAGCTTGCACATTAACTCGCGAACCAGTGCCGGTGACCTGAGAGAGATTCAGAAACGGAGAGACGGTGCAGCCATCTTCCTTCCACTGGTTGCTCCGCTGCTTTAACCACACTCTTTGGCAAGCGGATTCTCTCCAGCCACTGGAACGTGACAGACGTTTGCAACGGTTTGCTAGATGGGTTCGCTGCCATCACTGCTGGGTGCTCCGTCGTGGAGCCATGTGCTGCGATTATTTGTGGGGTCGTGGCGGCTGCGGTTTTGATTGGTTGCGTCGGTGACAGCCACGGATTGAGAGAGAGCTGGGATCTTCCTTCCATATCCATCGTCCTTGTCGCTGGAAAAGTTGAACTACCTTCAATCTTTGAAGAACGAGAAGGCTAGAGAAGAAGAGTTAGGCTGGAAAAAGAATAAGGATAAAACTCTATCATTTTGATGGTTGGTGCAGACTTGTTTTCTGCATTAAATGCAGATATGTTAATCCCTAAATAATATTAGCCACTTTGAACTTGAAACCAATTCCTTTCCGGGCTTAAGGAGTAAAGAATTCCCACATTTTCCAACAAATGAGACTATTTATCACTTTAACTAATACTTTGTTAATTTTAATTCTTACATTTGATAGAAGCATTGTGAAACAAATAATAATTATACTTTAAAATTATTAACATAAAGTTGACTTAACAATGTAAGACCTTGTTTGTACCTCTAAGTTTCGAATTCGAATCTTGAAAACATTAGTACCTAAAGGGGTAGTCACAAATTCCAAAACTGGAATACTTGAGTAAAAGGATTCAAAAAAGAGGTCGGATATTAGTTGGTACTTGGTAGTATAAAAAAATAATTATACCTTTAAAATTTGTAACAAGACATACGGATAACATATAAATTCAACCCATGACAAGTAAATACATACACTTGTAAGGACTCTGTGTGATAGAACACAGACCCTAAAGTTAAATACTCATTCCATTTCCATTTATAAAAATTCTTGAGAGTACATTTTTGTTCCTACATACAATAAAGAATTACCCCTCTGTCTATAAGACCTGGTTGATTTTTTTGGAAATATTAAGGAAGCCGATTAAATTAACTTAGAGTATTTTTATTTTTTTCTTCAAACTAAATAGTTTGACTAATAAACTAATATATAATCTAAGAAAACATAATATATGAAATAATTAAGTAATTTATTTAGCTTCTTTAATCTCTCTAAAAAAAGTCAACTAGGTCTTATAATTAGGACTAAAGATAGTAGCTTTTATCCAAAGTATTCTAGAATTTTTCAGTTACACCCTTATCTAAGAGAGAAAAGATGTAAATGTTATTAATAATAAGCCAATTTGGTTACTTTCCCTAGGGTGTGCATGGTTTGAGGGAGGGTGAGGGGGAGATTTTTTATCCTCTCTTTACCAAAAAGCTCATAGAAACTTTTCAATATTTTAAAAATATACTCTCAACAAAAAGGAATATTTCATTCATTAATGACAATTTGATCATTTTCCTACTTTCTACTCCCTTTCCTCTCACTCCCTCCTCTCAAACCAAACACGCCCTTAAGCAATGGTATCACCGTGTTAGTAAACAAAATTCTATTTATTATGCATTTAAAATTAATAACTAAAATTATATACTTTCTTTAATATTATAGTGCTATGAAAAAATATATATTTATTTCCTTTTCCAACTTGGTTAGTTTCTCTAAACAATGGTAATTACTAAAAAAATATATTTATCATTTTTTTTTGCCTAACTATTATTATATGTTTAAAGTTTATCGTTGGCAAAAATATGTTTAGGGTGTATTTGATATGAGGGATTTGAATGGGAGGGGAGGAAATTTTTTTAGGAATTGATTTAAGAAAATTGAAAAAATAGGGTTATAAAATTGTAATATAGAAAAGATGTAAGATAAAAGGGTAAGAAAAATAAATTTAAAACTTTTAACCCCACATTTTCCTCTCCTTTCTAATTAAACTTAAAAATATTTTCCCTCCATCCACTATCTCTCCAGTTCCCTCATATCAGCCAAGCCCTCAAAATTTATCATACTATGAAATGGAATATTCATTTCTTATAGAAAAGAAGAAAACAGTAAATATTATTTCATAAAAAGTTGTGTTTCCGTTGCCGGGAATCGAACCCGGGTCCCCTGGGTGAAAGCCAGATATCCTAACCGCTGGACGACAACGGAACTGTTAGTGATTTTACAATAAATAAGTATAAGACTCTAGTATTTTATCCGGAGGGACATTCTTTCTCTGACGAAACTCGCCGCCCATCACAAACATTTGGATTGGCGTGTTCTCCATAATGGAAGCCCTGGCTGAGCTTGAGCGACGTCAAATTCAACTTCTGAACCGTATAGCAAAACTAGAGCTCTCCATTCTGCCCCAACACCGCTCCATTTTATCGTCCAAACCAACCGCACGTCCTGTTGACGACAACGAAGCTGACACTGAAGCTCGCTTATCCTCTATCTTGCTCTCCAATGGTGTCGACGAATTCTCCTTCAAGAGGGTCCCTCTCGATTACTACGATTGGCCTCTTGAAGCCAGACGTGATGCCCTTGGCGCCGCTTCTCTTGATCATCTTTGCAAAAGCATAGTTTTGGTAGGTTTAATTAATATTTATCTACTTTTCTTCCATTTCGAGTGTGTTTTTTTCCTTTACTACTTTATTGGTTGAATTCTCACAGTCTTTTATCCTTTTGAGGAGGATTTAAGTGGTAATGTTGTTTGAGTGAATGGCATAAACCACTCTCAAAATAATTGAGGTGTATTTTGGTGAATATCTATAAAGACGTATCTAATTCTTACAGACCCAAATCACCTAATATTCATCTGGGACAAGATAGAACTTAGTATGCCAAGTCGAAGAAGTAATAACTAGCAGCGGAGAGGAAATTGAATCAGGACTGTCCACTAGTTCGGGGATATTTCAATTGTTCTAGGCAGAGAGAGTTTTTTTGCCGAAAATATGTTGTGTATCTTAATCTGAAGTAACCAGCACAACTAACATTGTAAGCAAATTAATGAGGTCGCCTTTTAATCGTAGTGGCCTTGAGGGGGAACTTGTTGAGATAGCAAGAGGGCTCTATCCACGAACTTGTTAGAAGACAGGATTAAATGGAGTTCAAGGAAAATAGCAGCGTCTTATTTTGCTCTAACTATAAACAGCTGGTTTGAAATTAGGTAGATAATGAAAAGTGGCTGTCTCATTTGTCTTGTGTATTTAGATTTTGAGGCAGAGGACTAAATGTATAGGCTGTTATATGTGAAAAGGAGTCATGATATCATTAATAATTGGAACTTGATATTTACTGAACACCCTTTAATTATGAATTGGAAGTTTCATATTTTGGCTGAAGCTTTGTCATTCTTTTCAGGTAAATACTCAAGCCCAGTCCAATGTAATAGACTGCAGCGATAGCAACAATTCAAAGTACTATGTTGTTGTTGTTCAGGTGCAATGCTATTTCATTCCTCTAAGTCTCTGATTGTTCACCCTTTGACCTGCTATCTTATCAATCTCATGGTTTGCAACTTTCGTTGATGCAGTACACTGCTAGGTTTAATGCTGAAGCTGTTAAAAATTTTCTGTACTCACTCAACAATGGAAAAATAGCCAAAAAGAAATTCAACTGTGAGTCCTTTGCTGTAACAACCCTCCCGACACACACAGTAGATACATACAATTTGTGGGAACATACTTGTTTCCATGTGCATGTGTACACACAATTAACAATCTTTGAGTGGTTAAATGCCATTCTGTGCATTTGTCCTGTGATTTATAGGGTAAATGGAACGAAATAACTTGTCTGGAAGAAATCTTAGCGAATATTACTGTGACATCAAAGGATCACAATTGCCATACCTATATGTTCAACTTTCAACAACAACCAGACTCATCCATTAAGTGGAATACGGTTGTATGGATCACAAAATACCATTGTGCTCTATGACTCTATCCAAAACATGTTCACCTTTCAAAAAGAAAAAAAAAATTTACAGTGGCCTCCGAATTGTGTGTATCAGTTGTTATCATATGACATTTTCAGTGGAGGAGAGTGATTGTAAAGTCAATCAAGAAAAGTTTCCATGTCTAACATGGATTTTCTCTTTTATTTTCATTCTTTGTTTATTTTTTCAAAATGTTTCTCGAGTACTTTATGATAAGATCTATTCTATTAACTTGAAATGGGGATACGAAATCTCTTGACCATGAAATGAAAAATTTACACCACATCAAATGAGCTTATGTATGATAGAAATTTAAAACATTAACTGAGTTTGAGGTCTAGTCTAGTTGATATTCATATCCTTGGCACACTGCCTCTGTACTGAACTGAAAGAAAATACTCTATGTGAACTGTGAAATAGCTTCTAAGTGTTCATTTAATCTGCATGCCTAATTATAGCTTTCCTTGTTAATAGTCCTGTCCTATATTCATTTAAATGTATAATTTATGGACGAGTCTCTGACGTTTTCTGCTTTTTTCTTCCTTTTTTCACTTTTAAATATGGTAATGTCGAATAGCTTTTATTTGTAACATATTCCTATGGTTATTATTAATGACACAGTGAGGCTTGCGCCGGAAGAGACATCTTCCGAGTTAACTGGTTATGGGCACAATGCAGTCACTTGTATTGGCATGAAGACAGACATTCCGGTAAATTAGTCTTCATCCATGCAGTTAAATATTTCCTTTTTGTAATCAAATTTTTGTTTTACTCAATCAATAGTTGAGCTGTGCGAATTTATTGAAAATTGATGCAAATCTTGATGGGTTACGAATAATAGTTAAAATCTTGAACGAGAATTCTTGAATTTCTCCCTTTTTACTATTTTGTCATCTAGTCCTTCTTCTTCTTCACATGTGCATTTGACAAAATTTTCCAGACATTTCTTCAAGATGGTCTTTCCTATTTGATGATGTATGTTTCATTGCCCTACGCTTGCTTACAGCCAATGTTGCTGAGATGTATGACAGAGGATCCATTAATTTTTGGCAGTGTCCCCTGTGTGGGATATATGATCACAACATCAATGTATGATTTGAATCCTTCTAGCATTTCTTCCAGCTGTTTTGCTGGTCCACAGTACTAAATTATCTTGTCTGATTAAAGACCAGTCTTAAAGTGACAAGAGCATCATTTGTGTAATCGTAGGAAACGAAAATGGTGTCTTACCTTATTAATTGTCGATTGAATGTTATTTCTGTTTATCTCTTTCTTAGACAAAAATAAACTGAGGTTTTAATCCTTTTGGAAGTGCCAAGTTGAATTCTTTTTTTTTTTTGGTAACATTCATACTTATTAGTTTAACAAGGGAGGTAGGTTCAAGGACCAAAAAACAGTTGACCGGTTGTTTCAGGTGATCTTGGATGAAGCCATTGTAAAACTAACTCCGGACTTTTTCTGGTTGGGTGGCGGCGAGGTTGATCTGAAGCTGGGGATAAGGACGTCTCAGTTAATCAGATTTATCAAGCCATTCATCGTCAGTTGTAGCAACAATTGACCTAGTTGAGCAGGATGTAGTACAACAGAAAGATGCATGCTTCAACTAGATTGTCCATTGGATATTGTTAGGTTTAACAGATAATTTCAGGGACGATTGCTCAAAAGTACTCAGTATAATGGATTTTTTTTCCCTTGTGGTGTTAGATAGAGTTTAATATACTGAACTTTTGGCTCCAACATTGTAATTGTAAAGTGATGCTAATTGGTTTTCATATAGCTCTTAATAGTTGAAAATTTCCGTTGTTCTACGTGATGCCTTTATTCAGCTTGAATTTGAAAGGTGTCGTTTTATTTTTCTCCTTGTTTGGTTTTTTGATAGCATTTTTCTCCATGTTTTTAGGTATACGGTTTCTACAGAACTAAAATTTGTGACAATATTCGAGAAAATAGGACACTATAATGGCACATGGGACCAGAAGTCCCCCGTTCCTTACTTTTTCTGCATTAATTCAAGGGATTTTTTTTTTAGGTTCCAAAGGATAAAAAATGTCAAAAAAATTCCAGAGAAATTCAGATGTCAGAAAAGTTCTAAAAAGTTGTTAATCTCACAAATGGAGTTATTAATCCCACCGATGAAAGTTGTTAATCCCAAATAATGAGTTGTTAATAATTTTTTTTTTGACATTTTCTATATTCCTTAGGATCTAAAAGGAATTTTTCCTTAATTCAATTTCGACAGGAGTGTTTGAGCGACCCAAATGTCAAAACTTTTTGCATAAGATACTTTCTACTATTACACAATATCATTAATAAATGCTATCCACATGACCTCATCTAACGTTACTTACAGCCGCTCAATCCATTTATTATCTCACTCAAATATAAAAATCAAATTTATTAGATTGTTTTCAAACCAGAGGTAGAAAACTGAAACTGCATTATTCACCAAATTTACTAAATTGTTTTCACTCAATTCAACTATTTTAGGGGATAAGGAAACACGATCCCAAAAGGCTGACACTTTCCTAGGAAATATTACCTCCGGTCCTAATTATTGTACTATAAAAATATTCCTATAATTAGGACGGGAGGAAGTAATATATCTTACAGATTTGACAAACTAGAAAGTAATGATTTTATCACTTTTTGACTTAAAAGTATGTAATTTATTATAAGCAAATAAGCATCGTCAGCTAGGGCTTTCCATTGTGAATGGGTGGTTTCCGGTGTGGTTGAGCATAATCCATCTCTAAGATGTCCTCCAATGTGGTGTCACCTGAGCTTGGGTTCAATGTTTCTTCCACATGGTGCTCTTCAGGTCCCAGCATTGATCTAGTGTGCCTCCTCTGCCCCAACAAAACCATATGCTTCACGTTACGTTATATCATTGTACTACCTCCTGTCTTTAATATAAAAAATAGTTGAAAAGTTGAGTTTGATCTAAAATTATGATCTTAGTCTATTTTATCTTTTATATTTATCATTTCCCCAACTAATTTATGTAACTTGTAAATCAATATATTATCTAGTATTACACGCGGTATTTCAGGAGGATAAAATCATATTTGCTATATTGACTAACTTATTTCAATTTCTTAATTAGTTCAGATTAGTTAAGTAACTTTTATAGTAAGGAGAGGGTAATAATTTTTTTTTTTTCAATCAACCAACATTTCGCAATACTACTCCATATCACAATAGTTTCATATGTTCCACGCATATTAACTACAGACGGCTGGCTATGCACGTCCTTGTATGGCTTCAGTTTGCACCGAACTAATCTTTATGCACAAAGGGAACATATTATGAGAAAAAAATTAAAGTACTGCCTCTTATTCTTACTACTTTAACCAACTTCTTTAATCTAACTAAATTAGGTAAATATGTCTTATATTAAGGACTCAAAAGAGTATCATATAAAACCGTTAGCTCCAAATACTAGACAGTGATATGGAAAAGCCATATAAAAAAAAAAAAAAAACCTAAAGAAAGACTTTTTTCTGATGAACTTGAATATTGTGGAATGAACAGAATTAAATACCAGAAGCAAGGATGGTGAATCTGTCTGAAAAGATGAAGTAGCTCCAGAATGCCGGTTGGAATAATGTCCTGAAATTCCTTAATAAAGTTATAAAACGATGAATATTTTCAAGAGCGGTCGGCAAGTGGGCATCCTAGAGGTGTGATACATCATACATAATATATAACATCAGTACGATCCTTAAAAATAGCAAAGGCGTGTATATATATTATAGGCGGACACAAAATAACAGATAGAGGCACAAAGGTTCGAGGCCATTGATCTCACCAATCTTCACTTCTTTTAAAGTGGATGCATTGCAACCACTCTCACAGATTGTTTCATCATCTGACACTTCCTTCTCCTTTAAGGTGCAAGGCCTTGGCTTTGCAGCAGCCATAAATTTCTCTAGTACTAAAACCTTGTCCAAATCCTGCGGATAATCCTTACTTTTAGCCACTCTATCAACTCCAAATGTCTCATAATATAAATATATATATATATATTGACACACACACACACAAACACTACAAACTTCCCCAGTACATTGCTTCTCTTTTTGAAAAGAGAGAAGTATGGTCTATACATATATATTATTGATGAATCGGTATTCAAAACCAACCTTATAGGAAAAGCGTTTTGCAGTCTGTTTATGAAGAAGAATGAGAGGACGGGAGGTGCATGCATGCAAAGAAAGACAGAGGAGGAGGATGAGAAGAAGAAGCTGAGAAGACATGGCCGGTGAGAAAGGACTTGGGAGTATAGGGTTAGGGCCTAGCCAGGAGCTAACGTATATGTAATGAGAGAGAACAGGAAACGTATTAAATGCGTTTTGTGTAGGAAGAGGGACGTTCTTTTAAAGAGAACGTGCATGTGTTTGGACTATGAACCTTGAAAACGAAAATGGAAAACATGGAGGGCCCTTAATTGTCTCCCTTGTCCCTAGTTTTATTGATATTATCATCTTGTAGGTTCAAGATTTGTAGCTGCCCCTTCCACCATATAGATGTCTGTTTTGAGACTCAAACTCAAGATCCAGAGGAATCTAGCGGAGGCTTATACCACTGTACAAACTCTGTGTTGGTTCCTCGTCTCTCATTTTAATTGCAGCTACTGAACTCAAAAATATATTACAATAGTTTGTTACAGTAAGCTAAGCTGATCCCTAAAAATTCATGTAGGGATACATTTGAATATAGTTAGCAAGTAACTAATCAACTTTGACTGAAACTAATTTAGTTAGAATGCTTAGCTGACACAAATAGAGCGGTTAGCTGTTACTTGTATATTATATATACAAAGCACATGAGTCATAATGGCTGGTCCACCGAGAAGGGGTTTAAGGGCGGTAGTAGTAGAGGGGACCAGACGAGAGGGCGTGTGACCCGACATATACCTCCGCCTCTCACGGGCCGGGCGAGTTTGACTCGCTCTTCGCCGATGAAGAAATTCCAAACACGGGGACCGTAGGGGAGATCGAGAAGCAAGTTTGTCGTTCGACGATTTAGACGACGAGAATGAGGACATCCGTCTTAATATTCCCCTAGCGGATGTAGAGCGGTTCATCGACAGGGGAAAACCGGCGGGAGCACGGGAACCCCGGCCCAGGCGTCTTCGCGTTCCTTTGGATTTATTGTGGATGTCGAAGGTATATGTAATTAGTTATTTTGTGAGAAATTAATTTAATTTGATACGTTTAATTCAATTTTTGTAAACTTGCGAGATAGTCACGGGAACATCGGCGGGAGGGGCTGGATGTTTCCGCTCTCACTCAGACGGGCCAGGAGATGGCGGGTGTCGGGTCGTAGTCAGTGGAGCGACAGAGCAGACCGAGCGATTGGCAATGGCTTGTCACTGATGAACCGATTCTGTCCGAGTTTGGTGGCCATTGGGGTGGTTCCCAATTTATTTCAGGATTGGAAGAAAGTGACAAAGGACACAAAGAACAAGGCGTTCTGAGAGGTTCTACGGGTAGTCAATATTGTTTAATTAAATTGTACATGTTAATAGTTATAAGTTTTAGTTTATTTCTTTCCTTATTTGTTTGTTAATTCATTAATAATTAATAATGAAATTATGATATAGAAAAAGTTTAAGCTGCTTGAACAACACAAGAGGTACGTTATGATGAAAGTGGGGGAAGGGTGGAAGAGCGGAGGAACCGTCTCTACAATATTATGAATGGAGGCGGCACTATTCCTCTGCGGCGGTGATCGAGAGAGTCCTGAGACGGCGTGGATCCGAGATCGGTGGGCGGCTTTCGTCCAATATAGGAGGGTCTTGACGGGCAGGTACATTTTATTAAATTAATTAATTGTTTCACTTAATTTATAATTTAAATTGAGTTTAGGGTTTAAATTTAAATTTTGTTTCCTCCTCCTTGCAGGCTTTGTCGCAAAGGAACACAAGAAGTCGCGCACAGCAGAGAGTCCATCACACTGCAGGGACCAAGGCGTTTGCGGTGACATACGAGGAGATGGTATGCTATTATTTAACATGATCATTGTTTTGTTTTTGAAATGACAAAGTTTATATTGTTTTAATTCTTTCGACGAAGGCTCGGGAGGAGAACACACACACGGACTATGGGAAGTTGTGGACACGCACCCATAGACACGCAGATGGGACGCCGACCTCACGAGGCGGCGAGAGGAGATAATAGTAAGTTAAAAAACATTATTTATATAATGAATGTTGTATATTTAAATTGATCGTCCGTTATTTTATTAATGGTTCATGAACTCGTTGGTCGGGCCGGATTGAGAATACCGAGGCGGAGCTACGAGCGTCGCGAGACCCGAGTCACGAGTGCAGCCAGATCCTACGGCCCCATTGAAAGGCTGCTCTGGGCCCGGTCGAGCATCTGGCGCGTTAGGGGTTTTGGCCTTGGCGCCGGGCCTAGCATGGTGTGCAGAGGACAGGCTCCTCCTCCGCTCCCGGACCCTCCGGCTCGAGGAGGCCACCGTGGGAGATTTCGAGCGATCATTGCTGAGAAGGTTCTTGAGCGAGTTGCCGCAATTGAATGCACGGAGGGTCGACGAGAGGCCGGGAATAGGCGCGAGCGGAGACCATCGGCCGTTGGTGGGACCGTCATAACTTTCGGGCGGACTTGTTTGTGGCGTCTTCGAACAAAGTTTGTGTCTGACGCACACCTTCCAGCTCCGAGCCTCCCCCTCCGTTCCTCTTTGATGATTCCGGCACACGTCTTTGCTGATGGCAACGGCAGCATTTGTCAACTCGGGTCGTGGACCACTCCCTCCGAGACGGACCCCCGAGACAAACCCCCATCGAGAGAGGACTTGATGATCATGCTCTGAAATGTAGACCTTTTTTTCTCTTTTCATGTCCAAACGAGTTGATTGAGATAACTATATTTAATTATATTGTTTTCATGTTGATCACGTTTCTTTTCTTGTTGATGGACTTTTTTTTCCATTGCTTTTAAAAAAGTGCTTTAATTATGGATTAAGCACTTCTAATGTTTGGATATACCATTTAACTCATGATTGACTAATCGGTAATATATTAACTCAATTAATCAAATGATTTGTTGAGACACATATGATTAATTAAGCAAAAGCAAATTTTGGCATCAAAGCTTTGTGCTTTTTTACTAATTTTGTGCGCAAAAGTAAATTATTCCATGACTAATCAATTTATATTAACTTATAATTCGTGATTTTTCCCTCTGTTTTTCCCAAAGCTTGTCGCGGTTCGGTAGAATGTAACCGTAACAAAGATGAATTTTGGCGCCAAGATTTGTCACGGTTTCTTCCTCAAACCGCTACAAAATTTGTGTTTGTAGCTTTGTCACGGTTTATTCCTCAAACCGCTACAAATTTTGTGTTCGTTGAACAAAATTGAATTTTGGCGCCAAGTGTAACACCCCTACTGGCCTCGCCCTTTCGGGTGGCGGATAGAGGGAATCCTTTTTATAATTACCATATTTTACCTAATTACTACTTGTTAGCATGCATTAGAGGTTCACGCAGAGTCATCCACTCTGTGCCCACAAGGCCAAAAATATACAGTTATCCAAACCCAAAATAAATATCCAAAAATAATCTTCGTACGCCACCAACTCTACCTACTCCAGCTCCGTAGTCTTACCCTTGTCGTCAGATACAGCCCTCAAAGTACTTCCTGAAGCTTTACAAAAATCTGGGATTCATAAATGGATCCCAGAGTAACCGTTAATCTCATATGTAATGCATAAACAGTGTATGTATGCAACCACAATCAGGAAAACACCAAATAAAGGCATTCAGTAACAAACGCGCAGTAACACAAATACAACATACCAAGTATATACCGTGTTAACTGCGGAAGGACTAAATGTCCTAGGAACAAACGCAGGACTGCTCAACAAAGCAAGCCCCGGATCCATAGCGCTAGGAAAAATACGGCAGTCGGGCTCTGAACCCAGACCACACTGAATGCACACAAACGCATGTCCCTTTTCAGGAGACACGGGTCCACAATCATGGAAAAACAAACATACAAGGCAACACAAGACATATGAGGATTAAGGTTACTACCTGATAGTTGACCAAAATTATCAGTATAATTTTTCTCCGGGTCCACAAGAATCAAAGTAACCCTAAAATAACCAAGATATATAAAAAAATAAGTAACTCTTCTCTTATTTGTTTGATGACTAAAAATAAATCTTTTCAACCAATCCGAAATTTTCTAAATCTCAATCTTACATCTTATTTGTGAACACGTGGAAGGCATTAAGCATACCAACAATGAATCAATTTCAACACCATAAATAAAATCAATCTCTCATGTTCTTGAAGCTAGCCGACACAACAACCCTCCATTTTCAACAACCATTTTTATAATAATAACCTTCCTTCCTAAACTCCAAACCTTAAATTCAATCATTTATTCATTTATTTTATCTTTTATTCAGTCCCAGGGGTACCACTTTCACAACCATAAAATCATAAGGCAACTGAAATAATCACTTACTTGTTCTTGGTATTCCTCCCACTAGAAACTTGATCCTTTTCGTTTCTTCCTCCTCCTTTCAGACTCAACCTTTAACATATCAAGAGAGAAGTTGTCCTTTAACATCATAAACCCACGTTGTAAGAGGTAGAGGATGGTGGAATGAGTATACAAAATGCTTACCTTCCTCTTCATTGTTGCTCATTCTTCTTGTATCTTCTTGCTAACTTTCTTGCCTTCTTTTTTTTTTTCTTCTTCTCACGCCACCAACAGTAAAAATAGGAGGAAATGAATCCTTTAAATAGAACCCAAAGCTGATCCCTTTTTTTTCCCCCTTCTTGTTCCCTCTCCATTACATGGAGAAATCTAGAGAATTTCTCCTCTCTTTTTTTCTTGTTGGTCTCTCTCTCCCTCACACATCCGGCACCCTTGGGAGATTATTAGGAAAAAAATTGTGTTTCTTCCATCTTCAAGTCACGTGCTCACTACTCCTTGCTTAATTAATATTGAATTGACTTTTCCCTCATATAATTTGTTCTTCTTTTTTTTTTTTATCCTCTCTGGTCCAGCGGTTTTGAGGGAGTGAAAAGTGCAACATTCTTTTTTTTTTTTATTCTCTTTTACTTCCTCCTCATGTCTAACCCATTGAAGATTAGTGAAGAAATATATATTTTATTTTCTTTGGCACCTATTCACGTCAGACACGTTGAGAAGGATTGAAAAAAAGTGTGTACTCCATATCTTAATCCCACGTGATGCTCCCTCCCTCCTTTAATCAAATCTGTATTGCCTCATCCATCAAATTTTCATAGGCTCACAAGTACACCTACAACTAGATCATAATTACCTACTCTTCCCTTTCTTCCATGCGACAAGATGGATCTGGGGGGTGATTTTATATAATTATCCTTTCACAAGTTCACTTCCTCTCTCTCTTATCCGACGATCTTAGAGAAGTGGGAAGTAATTTAATTATTATTTTTTTTTTCCTCTTCATCTGATCTCTCTTTCATGTCAGATGGCTAGGGAATTATTGAAGAAAAAAAATGAGCTTCTCCTTGCCTCTACCAATGTGCTCCACTTCCCTCCTTCTTGCATATCTGACGCCAAGGGAAAAAATATAAGAAAAATATTTTGTGTGTTGTTCTAATGCTTTCTAGTACACTTCCATCTCTTCTTAAATCCTTATATTGTACCATAACATGGGGTTATATTTCACCTCCTTTTATTAGACGAAAATTATAGAAATAATGAGGGAAAAATATATTTTTACATTCTTTGATATTGTCATCTCAATTTATTTGTAACCATATTTATTAACCATATTTTTCCGAATAATTCCACATTATTTCCCATAATTAATATATTCTGTCAGAAAAATAAATACCATTGACTACTATTACTTAATAAAAAAATTCATATATTCTCTTGATTAATTTATATGAAAATTTGGGGTGTTACACCAAGATTTGTGACGGTTTATTCCTTAAACCGCTACAAATTGTGTAGCGGTTATTGTCGCGGTTCATTTTTGAAACCGTGACAAAGGTGATGTTTGCAACGGTTGTTGTAGCGGTTATTTAACCGCTACAAACCAATCGATGCATTTAAAGATCCCAATTTTTGCTTCGGATGTAATTAAAGTGAGTCGTCCACATTTATGTTCTATCCTAAATTTGTTTGTTACATATGGATAAGTCATGGATCAAGATGCCGCGTAGTTCTCCTGTGTATTTAGCGGGATTGAACACTTTCTTAGATTTCGTCTTCTCTCACGCTAGCATTAATGGCAAGATCGTGTGTCCTTGTTTACGATGCAAGTTTAAGAAGTGGCAAACACGGGATTGTGCTTTGGAACATCTTCTTGTAAAGCCTTTCCCAGAAGCATATACATTCTGGGAGGTTCATGGTGAGCAACGTGGTATGGGATATGGGCTTCATCTTCCTCGAACCTCACAAGTAGGAAATCAAGTACATCAAGATGATCCGGTTAATGAAGTCTGTTCGTGATGCTTTTGGTGTTCGGGACGACAACTTCACGGCAGAAGTGCGGGGTCCGAACTGTTTTCTTCAGAATGATGCGGCTCGGGAATTTTTCAGCCTCATGGATGAGAGCGATCGTCCTTTGTATCAAGGTTGTCATAAATACTCAAAGTTATCTTTTCGATCAAATTGTACCATATCAAGTGCATGTGTGGGATCACCGATAAGGCAATGTCGATGTTCCCTGAATTACTTCGAGATGCGTTCCTCGACGCGGACATTCCCTCATCCTTCTACGAGGCGAAGAAGATAATCAACGAGATTAGGCTTGAACTACCAAAAATAGATGCACGCCCAAACGACTGTATGCTTTATTGGGGAGAGGACGATCGGAGGGAGACTTGTAAGAAGTGTCACACATCGAGGTTCAGGGGTACTTTCCTTTAAAACCTCGTTTGCAAAGATTGTTTATGTCGTCTAAGACAGTGAGCATATGAGGTGGCATCAAGATGATAAGAATCAAGATGGCAAACTCGAGACATCCACGTGATCTTTGAAGCGTGGAAAGCGTTCGACACGAGCTTTCCAGATTTCGCGGCGGAGCCCTAGGAATGTCCGTCTTGCTTTGGCGGCCGACGGTTTTAATCCGTTTGGGAATCTTAGCACAAGCTACGTATATGGCCGATTATGTTGATACCCTACAACTTGCCCCGTGGATGTGCATGAAACAAAGCTCCTTCATTATGTCCATGATCATTCCAGGGAAAAAGGCACCGGAAATGACATTGATGTGTATCTCCAACCCTGATCAAGGAGTTTGTGGAGCTGTGGAATGTAGGTGTGGAGACGTACGACGCGCACGAGAAGACACTTTTCAACTTGCGTGCGGCCTTGATTTGGACGATAAGCGACTTTTCTGGCCTCGGGACATTATCAGGTGGAATGTGCATACCGGCCTTGCGTGCCCGGCTTGCAATTTTGACTCGACTCGGTGCGCCTTCCCACATCGTAAGTGGTGCTTCATGGGTCATCGGAGGTTTCTCGATGGTACGCATGGTGAAGAAATCATAGAGCAGCTTCAGGATGTTGATGTTGAGTTTGGGAAAAAGAACGATCCGGCAAGGGCCGGGACAAAGACTGCCAGGGCTTCTGGTTCTATGCCCCAGCAATGGCGAAATGTTAGTGTCTTCTTCACTCTTCCGTATTGGAAAGATAATTTGCTCCGACACGATCTGGATGTCATGCACATTGAAAAGAATGTGTGCGACAATGTGTTGTACACGATTCTCAACGAACCGTGCAAGTCCAAAGATCATCTGCGGGCCGGGAAAGATCTACGGAGATGGGCGTTCGTGGAGACGCGTGGCCGGATGAGCATGACAGATTTCAACCGGCAAGGTTTACCCTGACAAAGCCGAATAAGGAAATCTTTCTCGCTACCTTGAAGAAAATAAAAGTTCCTGACGGGTATTCAAGCAACATATCACGATGTATTGACTTGCAGGCTCGAAAGGTTACAGGGCTGAAGAGTCATGACTCACATGTGCTTATGCAACAGTTACTTCCGCTGGCCATGAAAAATACGCTGCCTCTCGATGTGTCTCTCGTTTTGGTCGAGCTCTGTACTTTCTTCCGCAAGCTGTGTTCCAAGGTTTTGATAGTGGAGGAGCTCGACCAGCTGCAGCAGAAAATCATTCTTACGCTTTGTCATTTGGAGATGCTCTTTCCTCCGTCATTCTTCACGGTCATGGTTCACTGACGGTACACCTTGTTCAAGAGACAAAGCTTGCTGGCCCAGTTCGTCACCGATGGATGTATCCTATTGAGAGGTACTTGTTTAAAAATAATTACTTTAGCATTACAGTATATTCGCATGTTTAACCATTGATGCATCATATCGAAATTTTTCCTTGTCTACTCTACATGTTACTTGGGAAACTTAAATCTTACGTGAGGAATAAGGCGTGGCCTGAAGGTTCAATAGCAGAAGGTTATATCGGGGATGAGGTCTTGTATTTTGTTCCAGTACTTGATGACATTGAGACGTCATTCAACCGACCGCCTCGTGTAGACGATTGTCCCGAGCACGAGCTCGAGCCGGAGCCGGAGGCAACAGAGTTGTTAATCCCTCGTGTTGGTAGAGCGGTTGGCGGGAGTGAGAAATTCAAACTCACGGCACTTGAGAAGTTTCAAGCACACCAACATGTCTTGATTAAGCGCACCAAAGTTGAACCGTACCTTGATAAGGATTTCATTGCATACTATATATTTCCTTACATTTTATACATACTCACATGTCATTGCATGTTTAATTGCGGGAATTCGGGAGTCATGTGAAGCGTGAACCGAGGATCCGTACACGGACATCCTCTCGAAATTGATAGAAAGGTCCACAGAGAATTCCGAGTTGGTTTAGGAGGAGAATAATGAACGACCACAACCCGCACTCGGCGAGAATTGAGCTCTCGCTAGGCCCTCTTGACCACGCCCTAAGATATACGGCATACAATGTCAATGGTTTTAAGTTTTGCACCGTCGCACGAGATCAGGGATTGCTGACCCAAAACTCTGGTGTATATGGCACGTTTGGGACGAGGAGTTATGCGAGCAGCAGTGATGGGAACATGCGGTTCGGTGACGTCCGTATTATGGAAAGCTGCTTGATGCGGTCAGGATAAGTTACACAGGCCTTTTCACCGTGACGTTGTTCAAGTGTTTGTGGGCGAATACCACAACGTCCGGGGACTCACGATCGACGACTTAGGGATCACATCGGTGAATTTCTCCGGCCTATTCACGGTGGTCGGTCAAGAAGATGACGAGCCGTATATTCTTGCATCGAGGCCCATCGGGTTTATTATGTGGCCGATGAGAGGCACAAGGATTGGAATATGGTGGTTCACTTAAAGCCTCGGGACCTTTACGACATTGGCGATGGTGATAACGTCGCATACGATTGTGAGCCGCTCCGCCCGCCGGCTTGAAGACTTCTTCCCGAGACGGCGATGACAATTTACCTATAGTTCGGACGTTTTTAAATTTATGCTTTATAAAATAGTAAGATTTAATTAAAGTTTTAATTGTGTTCAAACATATTGACCTCACGCGTAACATTTTATGCAAACTTTCCTTGTAGGGATGGTGAAGAAGATTGAGAGAAACACTTAATGCCTATGCTGTAGGGATGCTGTAATATTATGTTTTTCAAAAAAAAAAAACTCAGAAATTAATTTGTAGCGGTTATATAACCGCTACAAACACTTAAAAACCGCGACAAATTAAACCGCTACAGTAACCGCTACAATTTAACCGCTACAAAAACATAAAAACCGCGACAAATTAAACCGCTACAGTAACCGCTACTAAATACAATAACCGCTACAAAAAAGTGAGACACCAACCGCTACAAAATGATGCGCAGACCCACCATAAATAGCCCCACCCAACCTCATTTAATATGCCTCAACTTCTTTTCTACCCACGTTTTCTCTCAGTCATCTCAAATATTTTTACGTTTCAGAACATCGTGAGTTTGAAAGGGGTAAGTACTATGTAACCGGATCAATTCTAATGTTTCTCATACTAATTTATAGTTCTTGTACTAATTAAAGTTTGTTATTTTGCAGTTGAACGGGATATATATTTCAACTTTACCTATTCTTTCATATACATTATTCAATTGATTTGTACATATAATTTTTAAATATTGAGTATTGTTTTAATCACCTCATTTCTTAGTACTTATTCTACTTACATAATCTTATTATTTTGTTTCTATACATGCACCTTATATATTTAAATTTCATAATTTACTACCTTTTATTTTTAATAAAAATATATTAATAATAATTACCATTACGCCGATAAATGAATTTTTTTAAAATCGTAATGAATTTGTAGTGATTACAATAACCGATACAAAATTGAAAAATAAAATGGCGGGTTTTTTGTAGCGGTTGTAGTAGCGGTTTGAAACCGCTACAAATATTCAAAATCACATGATGGCGGGAATATTTGTAGCGGTTTCAAAACCGCTACAAATATTCAGATGGCGGCAATTTTTTTTGGTGAAAAAATGGCGGGAATATTTGTAGCGGTTTGTAACCGCGACAAATATTCAAAATAATAAAAATGCAAAATTATCAACACATTATTCTGTAGCGGTTATGAAATCGTTACTACAACCGCTACAAGTTTATTTGTTACGTAGCGGTTATTAAAACGTTACTAAAACCGCTACAATTTTATTTGTAACGGTTAACAACCGTGACTAATGTCTCGAAACACACGTTAAACCCGCTCATTTAGTGACGGTGTTTTTGAACCGCAATGAGTTTGTAGCGGTTTTTGTATATGTAGTATCGTTTTTTTTAACCGTTACAAATCGTCTTGCCACATGCGTTTTTGTAGCGGTTTCGCTAACCGCTACAAATGTTGTTTGTCACGTCAAAAACCGTTACAAATAGGTCATTTTAACCGCTACTAATCATCGTTTTTTTTGTAGTGTCTCAGTATCCGCGCATCCTGGCCGTCCAAAAATAGATCCAACCGTTCAGAGAGAGACACCTCACTTTTTTTACACCGCATGCGGTGTAAACTCCCTGATTGTTATATTCATTTTTGGACGGCTCAGATGAAGCCGCTGAGGGAAGAGGAGGGAACCTTCTGAGATTATCTGTTTCCATGAGTCATAATATACTGGTATCACATTCAAACTCTTATTCTCTCTCACACACACACACATTTTATCACATCTTTCATGGTGTCAGAGCATTCCGTTTCTGAATCCATGGAGGCCTCTCAAAATTCTAAAGTTCTTTTATCACAGAAGAAGGATGGAGTTATTACCTTCAACCATCTGGTTTCGATTAAGCTTGAGGAGCACAATTACCACCTCTGGAAACAACAAAACGAAACAGCGATTTTTGGCCATGATCTCTAAGATTACATCGATCGTGATGTACTTTCTCCGGCTAAATGCATCTCTTCCAATGCAAATGATGAATGATTTCGTTTTAATCTGGCTTTTCGAGCTTGGCAAAAGTAGGACAAGCTTTTGATGTCTTGGATGTCTTGCTCATTGTTTGAAAGCTTCTAACTCGGATCGTCAGCTGTGACACCTCCCTGCAAATTTGGGAGAAACTTCGAACACATTTTACCTCACAAACAAAGCCGAAGCTCGCCAACTCAAAATTCAACTCAAATCAACCAAGAAATGCTTGTTGACAATGAATGAGTACTGCCTCAAAATCAAAGGATTCATTGATGCCCTAGCTGCTATTGGAGTCTCTATCTCAAAGTCGGACCACATTGTCACATTGATTACCTCTTTGAAGGTTTACCTTAGGAGTATGATTCTTTCATCATTGTCGTTATTACTAGGTGCGATTCGTATTCAGTTGATGATGTTGAGGCATTGCTCCTTGCTGAGGAGGCTCACTTGGAAAAGTAAGCCAGTAGTGAGTCCGCATTTTTCAAAATATTTTTTTCATGTTTTCTTAAAGCAGCCTAAAGTTCAACACACATATATATGAGTCATCAAATTTGTGTTTCTAGCATCAATCATTTCACTTATTAAAATTCAAAAACATAATCCATAATTCAAGAGATAAAGTTATCAAATTTGCTAAATTTTGCTGACAAAAAACATCAAATCATCCCATAGGAAACAAAATATAATAATTTAGTTTAAAGAAGGTGGGAGGAGGTTGAGATTTTTTTTGTCTTTGAGATTGGAAGGTACTAAGTGGGAGTGTGAGAATTAAGAATTTTGTAAAATTGTCATATTAAAAAAAATGAATGGGCCAACCCATGGCCTATGTGGGTCGGGCTTGTGCGACTTGTACTTTTGAGGGTTGGGAAATTTCCAACCCTAACCATTCCAAAACCAGCGGGCTACAAGTTGAGCCCATATTACCAACTCTATTTGTGTGGATTAAAACCTTTTCAACTGCTGTTTACTTGGGTAATCGGTTGCCACACTTAGCTTTGGGTGGTCTCACTCCATTTCAAAAGTCACTTGGTAAAGTTCCTAGCTATACTCATTTGTGCACCTTTGGATGTTCTTGTTTTCCTTTTACCAGACTATGTAATCGTTTTAAAATGGATTTGCATTCTGTGGAATATGTGTTTGTTGGTTATAGCTCATCTTTTAAGGGCTATAAGTGTTGGGATCCATGTGGCCAGATGTATATTTCAAGGGATGTGGTTTTTAATGGATGTGAATTCCCTTAATGTCGTTTGATTTCTGGTTATTCTACTCATCAGTCTTCTTGTTCTGTCGTTTTACCTCCTAGTAATCCACCTTCAATTATTAGGTTGTCTTCGTCTGATCAGGTTGTTAGTTCCCCTATTTCTATAGCTTCATCCTCCTCTGTTGCTCCAAGCTTGTCCAGGCCTATTGCTCCGATGGTGTCTTCGCCATCCACGGAGGTTTCTTCTTATACTGTGCCTCCAACTGCTAATTCATGTCCGCAAAGAATGGGGACTCGCTCCATGAATGGCATTTTTAAGCCTGACGTTTATGTTGTTTCTTATGCTACTGATGAACCTACCTCTGTAAGTGCAACTCTGCTCCTAGCTGGAAGAAGGCCATGGATGAGGAATACGGTGCACTAATGAAGAACAACACTTGGCATCTTGTGTCTTTGCCCCCAATAGGAAAGCTATTGGATGCAAGTGGATTTTCGAGAAAAAGACATAGCCGGATGGTTCGTGGAAACATAAAGCTCGTTTAGTAGCAAAGGGATTTCATCAACAAGGCAATATTGATTATAAAGAGAGCTTCAGCCTAGTATTAAAAACCTATCACGGTTCGCCTCATTTTATCACTTGTAGTTGCTCAAAAATGGACTATTCACCAAATTGATGTCAACAATGCATTCTTAAATTGAATTCTTCATAAAGAAGTGTATATGACTCAGCCATAAGGTTATAAAGTTTCGGATTGCTCTTTGGTATGCAAGCTGGACAAGGCACTCTATGGCCTAAAACAAGCATCACGAGCTTGATTTGAAAGACTTGGTTCAATGTCAACTAATTTTGGCTCTATGAAGAGTAAGTGTGATGAGTCTTTGTTTATTTGAAAGTATAATGGTGAGGTTACCTATGTGCTAGTTTACGTAGATGATATTATACTCACTGGTAGTTCTCCTTTGGTGATTTCTGAACTTATTTCTGCCTTAAATGCCAAATTTGCATTGAAGGATCTTGGTGATTTACACTATTTTTTGGGCGTTGGGGTTAAGTGTTTTAGTGATAATTCTTTATTCCTGTCTCAAGCTAAATACATCCGTGGCATTTTGAAAATGGCAGGTTTAAGGCTTGGGGTGAGAAAACACCTATGACCTCCAATTTGTCTCTCACTAAAGAGGCATTGTTCTCTTTGATGATGTTTCTCTTTATCATGCCATTGTTGGATCCCTCCAATATGCTACTATCACACGGCCAGATATTTGCTTTATTGTTAATAAAGTCTGTTAGTTTACCCCCTATATTGAACACTGGAAGGCCGTTAAGTGTAAACTTCGTTATCTATCTGGTTCAATCACTCATGGCTTAATCCTACGGCCTTCTCTGGTTCAACTCTGGTTGCATTGTGTGATGCTGATTGAGCTACAGATAAGGATAATCGCAGAGTGTTACAGGCTACTGCATTTACTTTGGTCCAAACTTGGTTTCCTGGTCCTCCAAGAAGCAATGTAGGTCTCGGGCAAAAAGAAAAAGAAGCAATGTAGGTTTCGCGTGTTCCATTTGTGAGGCTGAGTATAGGAGTATGGCTTCTACAGTTTCAGAACTCCTTTGGATCCAATCATTATTGAGTGAACTTCAGATTCGCTTGATTCGAGTTCCATATGTACTGTGTGATAATCTCAATGCTATTATGCTCACAACTAATCCGATTTTACATGCCAGAACTAAGAATTTAGAACTTGATCTTCACTTTGTCAGGGAACGAGCAATTCGCGGTGAAATTCGAGTTCAACACATTCCTTCCTCAAGTCAGATTGCTGATGGGTTAACCAAAGCTATTTCTAGTCGAGGTTTTTCTACGTTTAAAAGGCAGCTATGTGTTCGAGATGTACCTTAGTTTGAGGGAAAATGTTAGAATATAGTTAGCTAGTAACTAATCCGACTGAAACTATTTTAGTTAGAATGCTTAGCTGACACAAATAGAGTGGTTAGTTGTTATCTATATATTATATATCCAGAGCACACGAGTCGTATAATAAATAAAGTATCACATTCAGACTCTTATTCTCACTCTCTCATTTTATCACATTTTCAAGAGAGGGGATGGCGAATAGGGGGAACCCAACATGGTAGTTCTTGGTGGTATATTTTATAATTATAATGTTTTTTCTTTGTTGATTTAATTGCTGGCACTGGCCGCATCCATTTCTCCTTCATATGAAACATAACAAGATAACAGTACGTATAGCTCCTTTTAGTTCGTGCTAGGAAGACTATATATAATAAAAACTCGTATTCAAGTTGCAGAGACACTCAGACACCCATATGACTGGACCAACGAGATAGTTAACGAGGTGGCATGTCTTAGGTGAAACAGGTTAAAAACAGAAGGGAAAGAAGTTCAATGATCAAGTGGAATTGTAAGGACCGTAGAGAAAGATGGAAGTGTAGAATTTGGGAAATGATGGAAGGGGACATATGGATATGGGACCGACAGAGGAGTAGCAGGTGGGGAAGAGGAGCTCAAGGACAAAGGAACATGGCTAAACCGTCACTTCACTTTGTAATCTTCTTCCCCTCACAAACACCAAAAAGGTCCTTCTTTTTTGTTTCTTGTGATCAATCTTTCATTACCTACTCCTGTGGAAAAACAGAGTAGGACCTCCTTCCGGTCAAGAAACTTTTCTTTGAAAACAATAAGGCTTGTTGGTATTAAAGTTGGATAAACGTTATGTAATACCTTAAAAATCACACTGAGGGTAAATATCAAAAATTGGGAAATATACCTATTGAAAATAGGTGAATATGAGGTCTCAAACACCTTGTATTGAGTTTACTTGTTGTTAGGGTAATTTCCCTTGAAATTAGATAATTTGCAATTAGGTCCCTAAAACGTTTGAAGATTTGCAAATAGGTCCCTAAACACATTATGGGTTATAAATACCCCTGTGAAAGCTATAAAAGAAGCAAGTAAAAATCTATTTGAAATCGGGAAGGATATTGTCCCTAATTTAGGTAATTTATTAAGTTACAAACTTGGAGAAATTGTAGAAGAATGCTCAAAAAGTGGTAAATGACCAAAATACCCTCACAAATTCTAGTATAATGAAAGAGACATGGAAACACAAATGTCAATGCAAGTGTTATGAGGTAATAAGATATTCTAATTAAGAAAATTATCAACAAGTGATAATTAAGTAATTAGGTAATTACTAGCTAATTACTTAAGCATAAGCAAAGGAAATTCGGGAATAATTATGTAAAACCCTAAAATTAGTCGTTTTGGGTTGAAAATTAGTAAAAGTATATTTACTAATTACTTGGAAATTTTGGAGAAAAATAGTTGAATTTAGGTATTTTTAAGCCTAAATGCAAGAATGGACCAATAGGAGAATTTTGTAAAAAATTATGTAAAAAATAATTATTTAATTAATTAAATAATTAATTGAAAAAAAAACGAAATAAAAAAAAGGCAGAAAAAAAAGGAAAAAAAATATAAAGATAATAATAATAAAGTTTGCAAGTTGCAATTATTTTATTAATATAATTAATTAAAGTGAAATATGATGAATAGTAAATAAGAAATTAGGAAACGGATCCTATACGGAGATCCAGGAATGGGAATGTCAAAGTCAGGATAAAATATTGATCAGTGAGTTTTTATTATCCGTTAGACACTTACGGAAGTTAATTCTGAAGCCGTTTGTGCTTTTTCCTAATAAGACGAAATAGAGAAATTCTGAGAAAAGGCCAGATAGCCAAGAGGACGAAAAGGTTATGTTGTGACATTTGGAAAAGAATTGGGAATTTTCATGGACATATTTGGAATCAGTGAATTTTCTCTAGAGATTGGTGATTAGAAACGCGTTTAAGTAATAGGACTCGTACGGACACGTTTTCGAGAAACTTGGTGAACACGGAATGCCCTGTATGGAATCAAGATTTAGATTAGAATAGACATTTCTAGTAAGTAAGAGGAGATCTTCAAAGTTAGTTAACGAGAATTTTGAGATTTCTCAGAAAGTACGCGATCGGACACCGATCGGAAACTTATCGGTAAGACTGACTTCTTGAGGAAGTGAGTGACATCACCACCATGACATCATGGCTTTAAATGATGATGTCAGCTGCCAAGTGGCTCGGTGAGGATCATGACACCTTGCGAGTGCGATCCTACGGTTGAGATTAAAGGAGAAAAAGGTGCGAATTTGCCCTGAAATCTCTATAAATAGCCAACTCCTCTTCATAAGTTTTCCACACCACTTCTCACTAGCTTGGCCGAAATTTAGAGAGAGAAGCTGCAGGGAAAAGTTGTTCGGAAGTCTACAACGGGTAAGTCTCTCGGTGCAGTAGCTTTTAGTTCGGTAGTTAGTAGAATTGTTAGATAGTTTTAGTAAGTAGGGAGTGAAATTCCTACTATTGTTTTAGGCCTCATTGCATTGAAAGATGCCTAAAGAGGTAAAACTTGGTAGGGATTGAGTCCCAGAAAAGTGTAAGTAGCGTAGTCTTTGCGAAATTCCGCCAATTAGGGGTAGAAGGGCAAAATGGTAATTTTTACCTAAAATGCCGATTATTGTGTCAAATCACTAATGAAAGTGATATTACTCCTATAGGACATCGAAACTCGATTTCTTTGTCGTTCTGTTGTCCGACGGGACGTTTATTTTTTCTGTCAAAGCGGCCGTTTTCCATAAAGCGTGCGAATACGAAATCAAAGAAGGTACGTTCGCGTCTTGTAACACTAATCGATGTTTATGGTATGCATGTATGTGCTAGGTGTATTGTATGTGATAGCTTATAGCCAGACTTACGGCAGTTTATAAATATATATAAGTTACTCTTCCGCTCAAATGCTCTACTCTGATGATTTTATATGGAAAAAATTTTATACTGCTTTTGGAAAACGGGGATGTTACACGTCACTTTTATCTTAAATGACTTTTGTAAAATTTGCCTGTTTGAGTTGACTTTTAAGAAACACTTTCCCGTTAAGTTGAAACAAAATTTTTTTCACATATTTACCTCATACACTGTAAATCACGATAAAAAAGTAACTTATACCGCTAACTCAAACAGACATAATTTGTTAATTAGTGTAATACTAGCATTTATGTTTGGATAAGCTTTTATAAAAAGATTAGTTTGACATAGACTTGTTTGGTTGGATAAAATATTGAAAAATCAATTTCAAAATATTCAAATCTAAAAAAAGAAAGAAAAAAAGAAAGAGACAAAGGCCAAAAATCAGAGAAACTTTAAAATAACTTGAGTAAAAAGCCAATTGTTCCCAAAATATGTCAAACATCATGTTTTTTCCCATCCAATTAGCTTTTTTCTTTTTTCAACACGCTTCTTAGGCTTACCAATCGTATCCCAAGCAATCCCAATATATATTGGATCAAGAGGTATGAATCTTATTTCAGTAGCTCCGTGTAATTTACGGGGTGGAAAAATGTGCAGCAAGGAAGAAACTAGTCAAATTACAGCTTCTACTTGACGAGTTTCGTCATTGGAACATATCATAGTCTTGGCAAACATTCGGTTAGAAAATTACAAGCCACAAAATTAATTATTTGACCATGTCATTACCTACGTAAGCCTGCATCATCTTCCTCGTCCACCACTCTGAGGTCAAATGAGCCTGCAATCATTTCTACCTCTTAGCCACTCCCTTTGAAATTAATTTTTAAGTAAAATATCATGCCTATAGGCTATATTCTATTCAGTTACTGTAAGGGGAGAAAAAATATGCTAGTAGTAATGCTAGATGTGTCCAGATTTTGGTGCTTAGCATTAAAATAGACAATATCAACACTGTTGTGCAAAATCCCATACTTTGGGTCAGAAGGATTATAACGAAGAAATGGGAAGAATCGGTTGCGAAGTCAATGGAATTCTTGATGATTCAAAGTTTAGCCAACCAATTCCATGGGTAGGCTTATACATAGTTGCAGCATCACTAGCCTGTCTCATCGGAATGGCCACAGACACTATACTTGGTATTTGCAATCGCAAGTTCTGGTTCCCTTGCAAATATTTTTCTCTAAATGCAACTTCCTTAACCTTGATCGGTGTCGCCGTCAAATTATCGGTGGATTTAAACACCTCCATGCCTCTCCACCATGAGCAGCTTGCCAAACTCAGCAGCAGTGCTTTGATCTGCACAATTATGGCTAATTCTATGCCTTCTCTTGGAGCCATGGAGACCAAAGACATGTTCATGAACCTTATGGCTTTGGCTATACTTGTTATCACAGTAATTGTCAATATCTGCATGCAATTAGGAACTGGTGTTATCTATGTTTTCTGGAAAGAACACATCCTCCTAATGTTCCTCATGCTCATAATACTCTTGCTCATGGTCTCCTCTGCTTTGACTGTTCCAACCACCAAACAATATTTGGAATACAAATATAGCAAGAAGTATGAAATGGCAAAGAAAAAATGCTTGGCTCAAACAGAAGGGACAGTCACCCAAAGAGGTAAATATAAACTTACGATACTCTGGATGATGGCTCATACGTGTAGTCCCCAGTTTGTGGTGGGTAGGTCACCAACATGTATTGCTTCTGGTGCTTTCTGTCTTCTCAGTGCTATGATACTAGCCGAGGCTATGCTTCTATCCTACCTTATGCCTTTCAGTTTTAGATTTTGTAAGGGTGAGTCTGATTATAAGTGGTCAACCATCTTGATTCTGGTGACTCAGAACGCTGCTGTAGGAGTGGGTACTATTGCTCCAGCACTGAGATGGTTCATAGCTATAAAATTCTGCTGCCCAAAAGTAAGGAAACAGAGCAGCCACAGGAAGCAGTTCAGAGTGGAACCTTACTGGATAGAGAGCTTACTTGAAATGAAACATTGCCCTCTGAATCTACGAATCCCCAATCGGCATCGCAGGAAGTTAGCCCATGATGCAAAATTTTTGTTTCTGAGCTTTTGCATCCGTGTGCAGATGGGAATTGTGCTGATCAGCAAAGTGACCAGAATCATTTCAATTTTCCTTGTGAGCTCCGTCTTGGCGTGTTGGGATCACTGCAAGATATTGAAACTCAGGTTTAACAACAGTGGGTCAAATATCAGCTCGGGAACTGAGTCACAAATTGGGTCAAAGCCAGATCTCAGAGATTTTGTTCTGCATCTTGAAGGGGAGGAAGAACTGGTGGAGGTGATGATGAGAACAAATCATGATGCTACCAATCACTGGATTAAGGTAGGAGAAAAGAGAAAACCAAAACATCTCGTTCAATTGTTAGAGAAATCATCTGTTTCACAAGGCTTTAAAGGAGTGGGAGCTTTTGACTGTGATAAAGTTCCTTCTTTACATCCTGAAGAGCCTCCAAACATTTGGTCTCTACCTTTGGTGACACTTACTGCTATTGCAGTTGCACTCCCAAACGTCACTAAGGATTCAGTCAAACAATTGCTCGATACTGTTCATGAAGGACTTGCATATGCAGATCTTGTGGAGAATACTCTGGACAAAGAAGGAGATTTGATGAAAGTAAGACAGGCAGCACAAATTGTGTGGCTTGGAATTGATCTCTACCATAAATGGTTTGGTTTGGATTTCAGTAAGATGTCAGAGAAAAGCCCAGAAGAGACGCTCCAAAATTTAGCAGATACTGCTAAATCCTACTACGAGAAATACAAGATGAAAAATAAAGATGTGTGCTTAAAGGCAAGGCCCTCAGCATGGCCTATCAAAGTATTGGCAGCGAACTCCATGTACAGAATAAGCAACACTGTACTTTTAAATTGGAAAAGCAAGTATGAACTTGGAAGCGAGGCACTTTTTGAGGAACTGACTTTGGTGATTGCTGATATATTGGGTTCATGTCTCGTTAACTTACTACATGTTCTATCGGTCAAGTGTTTGACTAGTGCCATTGAAGAGAGGGAGGACAGTGTGCGACATGCCGGTTACATTTTTGGAAAGACCAAGAAGATTATGGAAATCCTGCACAAGAGAGAATTACCTAATCTGGCTCAGACTGGTGCGATGAAGATTGATGATTGGCGCTCAATGCATAGTCAGAACAGTAGTGACTTCCCCTTATCTCCATGTTCGCCGGAGAATAACACTGAGACAACTTCTTCTGAATCAAGTGATCTCTGCCAGATCATCATGGACCCGAGCTAGCTACCGAGGACGAGCTGGTAGTGAAAGAAAATGGAAGTTACGTGACAAAAGGAAGACAGGAGCAGTAACATAAGTCCTATTTGAATGTTAATTGTATGGCAGATAATACTGCTTGATACGCGATAAATATGAAAGTTTACCCACAATAGTTGCAAAAGCATGTTATCTGAATACCATAAGTAAAATATTTGCGTCTGCGTGTGATGAAGAAAGGAAGGGAGACTTGGATCAGTAATACTTTCGTCCTTTCAAAAGAGTGTAGCTTACATGGCAGGGTGTACCAGCAAGTTCGAGTTTTTAATGACTTTTTAAGATAAATGGGCAGCAACCACTTTCAACAGTTTATAATGGCATCAAATTAATTAATATTACCTTAAGATAACAAAGCTGTAACCATGAAATTGGGTGATTGCTTCATCCATAAGAGGCAATCCCCCAGTTTTCAGATTCTTTCTTGTATGATATGTAGTCTTGAGAACCCGAGATTACAAAAATCTTGAGTTCTCTATTCTGACAACTCTAGTTTAAGGAAAGTAGAATATGCCATTGCAAGGACCCTCCCATTCATGGGCAAGGTCTACGCACGGACACCGAGGAAGACATAAACAGACAGACAAGAGGCAAGATGCCTTTTAAGGTTGCAGGGTTGACCTTATTGTTTTTACATCCTTTTGTAGTAAGTGTAGGATTAATAACTCTTGTTAGGGTGGCTCATAGGAGACTCGTGATGCTGCTTGTTTTTTACTATAAGAGCCTTAGACGTTAGGAAGATAGACATGAATTGTTTGGAGAGTAGTTTAAGGAGTGGAGTAACGGTTTCGCATAAACTTGTGACAATCACTTGGTTGTTCGGGGCGAGGTGCACCTAACAGATTGTAGGAGTGGGGAGTCTTGTTCCTTGTATCAGAACATCAACCTTCTTGGTTGTGGGAGTCTTAGTGCTTCGACAGATTCTTTGTATTCAGCTTTATTGCAGCTGTGTTCTTGAATTACTAATCATTTCAGTTATTAATTTGTTGGTTCCTAACAAATTGGTATCAAAGCAGTGAGATCCTAAGGAAGAATGGAGGAGAGAGATTTGAGTTCAGTCAATTTCAGAGAACTAATTCAGATGCTAGGTGCAATTCTATTACCACTGCAGAACAATGGAGATGGAGTAGAGAAGCAGATGCAAAAATCCCAGACGAATGAAGTTCAAAAAATAGAGGAAGAAAATAAGAATGTTGAAGAACAATTGAAGTCTGGTCCTTTTTCAGCAAAAGAGGAGCTTGAAGAAGTTGTCAAAGACTACCTAAAAGAAGAGAAGGAAATAGAAGCAGAGGAAAAGGAAAAGGTGTTACCTTTTCCACATGATGAGGATACGAAAGAGGAGAAAAATGAAGCCAAGGTCAATGAGGAAAAGAAAGAAGAGAAAGAACCTACAGAACTAAAGTTGTCACCTTTTCCATGTGAAGAGAAACTAGGAGTTTCTAGTGAGAACCCAAGAGAAAAGATGAAGATTGAAGGTTCTCAAGTTTTAAAAGCAGCCAAAACAGTGCCAAGCATTCCTAGAGATGTCCGACAAGTCCGAAGGAGGTCTTTGCAATCAGCGTCTCACACAAACAACATGAAGAAAGAGGACGAACAGAAATAGAGCGTTAGGAGGCAGAACGATGACGGCAAAAAGGAGAAGGAAAGGTGGAGACTTGACCAGGCTAGGTTTATTAATTATAGTAGAAGCCCAAAACTAAATGACTTTAGTTTTCTTGGGCCCAATGGCTTCTTAATTAATAAAAGAAGGACAGCCCAGCCGCACCCAACATTCAGTCTCAGAATCATGAGGCAGCTAATGGGCTTGGGCCTTAAAGTGGGAGAGAAAACCCTAATCCTTCAAAGAAATAACATTGCTGCCAGCCGCAAAACACCAATTTGTGCAGCTCAACCTTTTTTCTCACTCGCTACTCACGTGGCAATAGAGAACAGAGAAGCCTCCCTGCCTTTAGTGTCCTTGCTCCGGTTAAGTGAGACAGCATCAAACAAGGCAGCAATGTTTTTTCCATTGAGCAGGACCGATGCATTAAAAATAGTGGGGATTTTGTTTGTGGAAGTGGACGAACAGATACAATTCCGAAATACGATCATTGCAACCTTTAAGGAGAATCTGATTAAGGCACAAGAGGAGATGCGGAAGCAAGCCAACAAGCATCGGCGAGATATTCAGTTTGACGTTGGGAATCAGGTTTACGTCAGAATCGAACCCTACCGGTTGCGGTCGTCGGCCAAGAAAGTTAACGAGAAGCTAAGTCTGCGATTCTATGTTCACCACTATCGAAAAGATGGAGTTTCTGGTTCAGCCTGAGGTAGTTTGCAAAACCAAGAAGCTTACAAATGGCCAGGCTGAGGTACTTATCAAGTGGATGGACATGCCTCCTTATGAGAACTCTTGGGAAGAATTGGAGACTATTTCTATACAGTTTCCATATTTTCACCTTGAGGACAAGGTGAAGCTTTTAGGGGAAGGTAATGCAAGGACCCTCCCATTCATGGGCAAGGTCTACGCACGGACACCGAGGAAGACATAAACAGACAGACAAGAGGCAAGATGCCTTTTAAGGTTGCAGGGTTGACCTTATTGTTTTTACATCCTTTTTGTAGTAAGTGTAGGATTAATAACTCTTGTTAGGGTGGCTCATAGGAGACTGTGACAGCTGCTTGTTTTTTACTATAAGAGCCTTAGACGTTAGGAAGATAGACATGAATTGTTTGGAGAGTAGTTTAAGGAGTGGAGTAACAGGTTCTGCATAAACCTGTGACAATCACTTGGTTGTTCAGGGGCAGAGGTGCACCTAACAGATTGTAGGAGTGGGGAGTCTTGTTCCTTGTATCAGAACAACAACCTTCTTGGTTGTGGGAGTCTTAGTGCTTCGACAGATTCTTTGTATTCAGCTTTATTGCAGCTGTGTTCTTGAATTACTAATCATTTCAGTTATTAATTTGTTGGTTCCTAACAAATGGAAAACAGAAAAGAGTCACTTAACTATCACATTCAAGATTTAAATCTTGTCTGTTTGTTTCCTTAACAGTAACCTCGTCCACGAAGATGTTTCTCACACCAACATAATCTAGGCATATTTCTTTTCTTTTTTGCCGTCAATCTAGGTATATTTCACATCTTGGATTTGTATTGATTTCAATTAGTCTCTCTTTACATATTGCTGCTAGCGAGAAGGTCCCTCTTCCAAAAATAGATAAGGGGCGTTTGATTAAAATGTTTCAAAAATAATTCTTTTTAATTATATTGAGAGAGATAATACCTATTATTTTCGTCAATAAATATAAAAGATATTTTCCATCTACAAAATTATTTCCATTTAATTATATTTTGTGTATCAACTGCCTCTACTTAAAGAAAATACAGAGCCGCAGCTACTGACAGAGCACATGATTACACTGAAGAAGAAAGGTTAGATTGAGTAGCAGTCCGTCCAACTCCTAAGTTTCGGTCTTTTTCACCTGCCTGCAAGTCCCCGATCGCCAAAGCCCTTCCCCTCAATTTTCTCAGTTTCCACTTTTCCCTCAAATTTATCAGATTCCACTCTGAGATGAAGAGAATGCCATACTCAAAATATCATAACTGTCACCGCAGTATCAGTGGCTCTCCGGTAGCCTAAAATCAAATGCAAGCAAAAGAAAGTAAACTTAGACACTGAACCTGACCATAATAAAAGCATTATGTTACATGTGAGAATTCGGATTCCTTTTCTTTTCCTGTCTTTTTTAAGTTGTTAGGATGAAACTAATCTTTCCAAGTTAAAAAAGGTTTATAGAGAGAAATATTTGACGTTACCTCCAAGGGAATTCACTTGTATCAATTCCAGCTTGGTGAAGCTCATCAACATACTGCAATGCCTCCCGGCACTCTTCCCGATCATCAAAGAATTCTGACTTGTCGCCTTCTATTTGGTATGTTTCTTGGCCCTTTCCAGCAACAACCTGCATCATACATATAAAGGGACACTCATTATTTCTCAAGTCAGAATCCATATTCATTTAGCTCATTAGTATGCATGAGAATGAAATAAGTGAACTCATATTTTCATAAAGAGATTGAAGAACTTACAACCACATCACCCTCCTCTCCCATTGCTACTGCAGCTCGTACAGCCACCCTCCTAATGTCATGCAGAAAAAGCCTATGGCCGTTTGGAAGAGGTGGGTAGTAGTCATTTTCCCCGTATTTCAGGTACTCCTGCATTGTCCATCCTACCCCAGCCAACATATCATCTAAAATATCCACTGCATATTAAGTAGATAATCATGTGCGTAAGTTAGGCTACTCGGGCAATTCCCGCTATTAATCATCGTCGTTTCTAATTATGGTATGAACATGCACAATAACTCTCAAAAAGATAAACAATACTGGATAAAGAAGTCAACTATTCGGAGGGCAGATTATTCAACATCTTCTATATGTGGTATATAAAAAATGATAAATACGATGTGCCTAATGTATTAAGAGAATGCATTCAATTGATTTGTATTTAGACCCTGGCACGTATTTCAGAATACACCAGTATCAAGATTTCACAAAAAAATGAAAGTTAACCTCAGTCTCTAACGTTAGTGATATCATTCATTGCATCCAATGCTATAAACCACGGTCAAAATACATACATGGATCTTCATCCTTCGGATTGTCAGACGTTAAGATGGTCACATCGCTTTTATCTGTTGCTATCTTGGTCATCATGGGTCTTTTCCCTCGTTCAGTCTTGCCACAGCAACCGAACACTACAAAGAGAAAACAAAAAGGGATAGGTAAAACAAGAAAATAATTTTAATCCAAAAGATATTCTTGTAAACTTTGGGCATATGTATAAGTAAAATGCGCAACATGTGAGTTGGTACCCTTGACTGAAATTTCAAGATAAGTCAACCTCAACCAAGAAATTTCCAGTCTCAAACAGTGAGAACAATCAGAATACCATACGCAGAGAGAAAATAACCGTGCCAGGGTTTCATCAAACGATTTTTCGTTTTAATCTCTTATTTAAATTAGAAAAAAATCATGATAGGTACAAGATAATTTCAGTCAAACAATATACATTTTAAACTTTGGCATGTGCATTAATAATATGTGCTACATGAGCATTTATTGTGCACCCTAGATAAAATGTAATTTTCAGATAACACCAGCCAATCTCAGCTTAATATCTTCCAAGTCTCAACGGTTGAGAAGAATTTGAATACCATGCGCATAGAGAAAAATAAACATGCGGCAATTTCAAAAACGATGTTTCATTTTGATCTGTTCATATTTAAATAAAATTGAAAAGGAAATTTTACTACGGATATTATCTAAGGGAAACACAAACGTACCAGTTATAATCCTCCGAGGTCCAAGCTCTCTTACGAAATCTAGCAATCTAGACAACGCATCAGGAGTCTTAGCA
Organism: Acacia pycnantha; assembly: GCA_025563575.1. Classification (NCBI taxonomy): domain Eukaryota; kingdom Viridiplantae; phylum Streptophyta; class Magnoliopsida; order Fabales; family Fabaceae; genus Acacia; species Acacia pycnantha. Next base: position 194,438 of record JAMWYP010000296.1, read on the forward strand.
CAGTCCACTATTACCCCAAATGCTTGTTCCTCATCAATTAACTCACACCTACCAGGAACTGCATCAACTTCTTCAATCCCTCTGACAATGTCCTCTAAAGGTGCCCCAACAGCAATGCCAACTGCCACGGCACCAAGAATGTTGTAAATATTATGTCTTCCAAGTAAACCTGATGAAATTTCTAGTATCCCACTGGGGGTATTAACCAAGACCTGTGTCTCAAACAGAGAGAGCTCAAACTTCAAGGGATGAACATCTGCATACTTATTCTCCAGTGCAAATGTCACAACAGGGACTTCAGGGTTCCCTTGCGAAACAAAGAAAGTTGCATTTGGATCATCAATGTTGACAACTTTTCTGTTCCGTTCAGGGTCCACCATTTTTGAAAATAGTTTAGCTGTTGCATCTCTATATGCCTCCTCAGACCCATGGAGACCCACATTGTCCCCTTCCAAATTTGTAAAAACTGCAATATCAAAATCAACCTCATTGAACTTTCCTAAGGCTAGTCCTAGAGAAGAAGTCTCCATGACTAGTGCTTCAGTTCCATTGTGAAGCATCTTTGCCATCAAGTTTTGAACTAAAACAGCATCTGGTATTGTGTTCTCCGACTCTAATTTATTATCCCCATGCACGTAATGAGCAACTGAGCTCAACATTCCTGTCCGCAGTCCCATTGCTTCATACATGCTTTTTATCAAATATGCCCCTGTTGTTTTGCCATATGTCCCAGTTATCCCGATTGTTGCTATGTTTCTTGATGGATACTTGTAAAAGGATGCAGCCAATGCAGGGAGAATCGCATTAGTATCTTCCACAATCACCAGTGCCTTGCAACCCAAGGTCTCTTCTATGTCTATCTCTTCACTCGCCACCACGGCAACTGCTCCTCTCTTGTCTGCCTCAGTTAAGTACATGTATCCATCAGTATTTTTCCCAACACAGCATACAAACAAATTTCCCGGAGTGACTAGCCTTGAATCATGCTGAATTCCGGTAATCTCAATTTCCAAATTACCGGATACCGATATAGGTACGACCTTACTCTCATCCAAAAGCTCAGCCAGAGTCATTTTAAATTTGGGTTCCACAATCCTAGCCTTACTTTTTCCATAGCTGTCAAAATCTAAATCAAACGATGAATTTAAGGATGAAGTCTGACTTTTATGGTCGAATTCACTCACCTCACCCCTGAATTTATCCGAGCCCTGTGCATCAGAATCATCGGAAGTAATTCTGAGCCCCTGGAGTTCGTCAATCTCCTCCAAATCAACGACCTCCTCGGGCTGCAGCTCATTAACTTCCTCAACAACCTCATCAGAAACCGTCGCTTTTTTCCTGGGATTCGGCTCAAGGAGCCCCTGCTCCACAAACTCTTTACGCTTCATCGCGATAGCCTTATCAATTTCACTGAACAAATCATCCCCGTAACTTTCAGAATCCAGAGCAGGATTGTCTGGAGCATCTTCAACATCGGCAATGGCAGCGAGGAATGTGGACTGGTTCTTTTTAAAATCTTCTTCTTGAAGCTCGCGAGCACGGGCGGCTTGGCGCTCAATTTGCTGGAATTTGGAGACCCCGTGACTGGAATCCTCCATGGCTTCTGGTGGGTCATCGTCTGCGGGGTTGGGATAGTACTTACCGTCAGGGCCTATAGCCAAAGGAGCTCGTAGAGTTCGAAATGGAGGAGACAGAGAATGAAGCAAGGGTCTGAAAGGAGCGTGTCGAGAATTTACAGCGACGAAGTTGAATTTAGGAGAAAGGGAGTATGGAAGAGAAAGGAATGTCAAAGCCATACTGAGGTGCAGCTCAGCGATGAAGTGACCGGGGAAAACTTGAGTGGGGTTTTAGCTGAGCGAACGGAAAATAGATAGGGGTTTGCACTGCACTTTACACTTACAGTTAGAGGTTGGGAAAAATAACTTAAATACCTTACCTTCTGAATTTAAAAAACCCCCCACAATGTCTGTTAGAAATAGATTTATAAATAAAAAATGAGGTATCACTCTGATTTTATTTAGAAGTTTATTTTTATTCTCTTAGAAATAGACTTATAAATATAACTGGAATGGTGGAATGGTAGAGATCAATTTAAAATTCTTAAGTGTTTATAATTTTACAATATCATCCATTAATTTTTGGGAAAATCCATATAGGGGCCCTTTTTGGTCAAGAAAACCCAAAAAAGGCCCCAAGACTCTGCCAAACCCAAAAAAGGCCTCAGGGCCTTCATAGGTATTAAGTTCAAATAGTAAATTACATTGTTGCCCCTGTTTCCTTCCCTTCCCATCATTACTTTTCTCTCACAAATAGACCTTTTCTAATTTCATTTCCTGGAAGACGATTCCGCCGGAGCCGAGAAGGAAGAATCATCAGCGGTGGAGCGAATAGTAGACGATTCCGCCGGAGCTGAGAATGAAGAATCATCAACCGGTGGAGGTAAGAGTAGATGATTCCGATGGAGCCAAGAAAGAAGAATCATCAGCGGCGGCGACTGCTCTATCGGTCTATTTTATGAGGTTGGATTTCTTCCAAGGTTTCGCCTATCCTATTTATTTTATTTCATTCCTTCCCCCTTCAAGCGCTAATCGAGGAATGGCAATACCGTTTCAGCCAATAAACACAGTTTCCGCAGATTGGAATTCGTACGCAGCATCACAACCTACGGAGGAGAATTTTGATTCTGCTTTTGGTTTTGACATCGAATCTACCGTTAGGTCTGCCAACGACACAGTGACGGGTACCTTCAGCGTGTAAGCCATCTTCGCTACTCCTTACACGTATCTCTTTAGATTTCATTTCAGCCTGGTTATGCTTTCTTGGTGGTTATAATGCTTTCGGAGTTGGATGTGTGATGGGTTTTTGAATTTTGCTGATCTGCGACTGTCTGTGGTAAAATGCATGATTACTAAGATTGCAGCTTAATAAAAGCACACAATTAACAAATTGCTTTGTATGATCTGGTGATTTGTAAGTGGTACAGGCTGTAAAGAGACCAAAGTGATCGGTGGTAATTTATGCAATCAGTTGAATCTGAAATAATTGTTAGAGCTTGTTTAGTTTTGCTTATCCTTAGGATGGATGTTCTTAGTACACATTCTAATTCACAAAGAACAACACTTTTTGATTGACTCTATTGGTCCTTGTGATAGGTAGCACAATGGAGGAATTAGAAAAAGGAGAACGATATCTATAGTTTTTGCGATCGCAAGATATACATCAAAATACAAGTTAAATTTTGAGTTTAGCAAGGATGAAAATACTGAGATGCATGTGTTGTAAGTAGTGACAGAAGCTGAAATTGCCTCAGATTTTCAAATTCTTATATTACCTCTTGGTAATGTGAATTCAACTCTAGGACCACTTGAGTTGACTTGATGACCAATCTTTACACTCTGTTATCAAGATACTTTATTTTTGCTATAAATATAGTCTATGTGTCTTTTGATCACTCATCATTCCCCTTGTTGTGTACTGCATTTATTGGTATATGTAGTTTGGGCTCATTGGTTGGATTAGTTAGACCTGCTTAATCTCCTTATTTATTATGTAGAAAAACCAGTATGTAAGCTACGTGGTAGTCTTGTTCTCAAATATTTTGTATTTTCAATTTTTATTGAAGTCCTTATTTCCGGTCAATTTTTTTTTTCTGCCACTAGTAATGTTCCTTCCAGGAAAGCCCTCCTATATTTTGGTTTGCTTCTAGCAACTGGGGTCTTCTTTCTTTTCATTGCATTTACCTTATTCCTTCCTGTTATGGACTGCAAGAATGAATATATTCGATTGTAATGTTGGGCATTTGTTTGATGCTTTCTAATGATGTTTTAACCTTACTAGACACTGTTATGGACCACCAAAAGGAGGCATGTTTTATTATTTGTTTGTTCTTGTTGCTGCTCTCTTTATTAGGTTCATGATTTTTGTTAATTATGATCAAGGGTAATTTTAGATGAACTTCATTTACAATTGTTGTAGGTACACGAGCAAGAAGGCTTTAGTATAAGAAGAAGCAAGAACATGCCGAAATCTACTCTATGGATGAAATTTGTGATTTGAAGGTGGGCTTCTTGTGGTGGCTGGTCACCCATCCTCACGACAACCATCGCCAAAAAGTGTTGTATTTGATTGAGGACTACCACAAGTAGAAGAAGAGACATTAGGGGCATATTGTTAGGACACATTGTAATTGACCACAAATATGTATTTATGTACATAGGCTGACTTGTTTTTAATTGTACCTAAATTTCAGTGGTTGTATGAAAGATTTTATTACAACAATTGTGTTGAACACTTGAGTTCATATGTAGGACAAAGTTTTGTAAATTTTATGATGTAGGTGATATGACATTTTAATATGAATGAGAACGACATTGTTTCCTGCATGCATATCTGGTCATTGTTAGTTGTGTGTGCAGATGCTGCAAAATGGGATATAATAAGGTACCCATTTACCAACATTATCAAGAAAAACTAACAACATGATCAGTTCCCTTTAACAACATCATCAGCCCCCATTAACAACATGATCAGGCCCCTTTAACAACAACATCAACCCCATTTGACAACCAAATCAGACCCCTTTAACATAAACATCAGACAAAAGAAGAACCATATCAGAAAAAATGCATAACTATATCAACATCATGGACTGACAACATAATCAGCCCCCACTAACAACATCATCAGCACCCACTAACAACATGATGAGCCCCCACTGACAACATGATCAGCCCCCACTAACAACGTGATCAGTAACCATTAACAACAACATCAGTCCCCATTAACAACATGATTAGCCCTTTAACAACCAAATCATAGACGCTTAACATATATTTTTCAACGTCATTTACAATTGTCTTACAATATGAAAATGTGTACATAAATGAAGAAGTATCCAAGCTAAGTTTGCACTTCACGCAAATTTCAGTATTTTCTTCCCCATTCTGATGACGCTATGAAAGTTAGCAACTCCTTGTATGTTGTTCCTTCCTTGATGTTTCTTGTTCTTACCATTCCACCAATATACTCACTTTCTTGTCCTCCCCCATATACAATGTTACCTCCCACATGGATGAAACATAATAGGTTCTTCCCGGAAGTACTAGTCATCTTTAATTATGATCTGCAACATAAAGTTTGTATTAACAACTTAATCACCATAATAACAACTAAAGCGTAGGTATTAACAACAATATCATTTCAACGTTTTCAAATTCATTCATTCCCCCTAACAAACAGATCCCCTTTGTTTCCATGCCCAAAAAAAGAGCAACCTACAGCGTTTTAACATTCAGCTCGTATTAACAACTATATCAGTCATATTAACAACTAAAACAGTGTGTATTAACAACTATCTCATTTCAGCATTTTTTAACCAAATGTAGCTTCATCCCATTAACTCATTACACCTTTCCCTCTGTTTTCATGCCAAAAAACAGAGCAACATATTTTTCCACCCCACCCACCAATGATTAAAGACCAACTAGAATGGTGATAATGATATCTTGAACAAAATCTTAGTATTTCTTGCCTATTTCCTATCTCATAATAACATAAATTTAAGGGTCTGTAATTGGGAAGAAACATCAAGGAAGGAACAACATTTAAGGGTCTATGATTTGGTTGTTAAAGGGCTGATCATGTTGTCAGTGGGTGCTGATGATGTTGTTAGTTTGGGTTGATCATGTTGTTAGTGGGGGCTGATCATGTTGTCAGTGGGGGCTGATCATGTTGTCAATGGGTGCTGATGATGTTGTCAGTGGGTGCTGATGTGGTTATCAGTTTTTTCTGATATGGTTGTTTATTGGGGTTGATATAGTTGTGCATTTTTTCTGATATGGTTGTTCTTTTGTTTCTGATGTTGATATGAAAGGGTGCTGATGATGTTGTTAGTTTGGGCTGATCATGTTGTTAGTGGGTCCGATGTAGTTGTTAATGGGGTGATGTAGTTGTTAGTGGGGTGATGTAGTTGTTAATGGGGGCGATAATGTTGATAAATGAGTACCTTATTATATCTCATTTTCCTGCTTCTGCACACACAACTAACAATGACCAGAGATGCATGTAGGAAACAATTGTCGTTCTCATTCATATTAAAATGTCATGTCACCTACATCAGAAAATTTACAAAACTTTGTCCTAAATATGAACTCAAGTGTTCTGCACAATTGCTGTAATAAAATCTGTCATACAACCACTAAAATTTAGATACATTTAAAAACAAGTCAGCCTATGTATATAAAGGATTGCTTCTTAACGGCTCATCTTCCGCTTGTGGGAGTCCTCTATCATCGAATTTAAAGATCTTCCAACTTCCTCGAATTTAAAGATCTTCCATGCATGCCCCAGCGCATTAGTGCTCCTTCAACTTGATTACTCACATTCTGATGAGGCATCTCAACTATGTTTTGTTCTTTGTTTTCCTGTGTCACAAGAAAAAAAAACATGCTAAGACTTAATTATAGCAGATGGCAGAGTCCCCAACCAAAAGGAAATGGAAATGGGCCAAATGGTTATACAATTTGCGCATATAGAAATGGAAATGGAAATGGAAATGGGCCAAATGGCTAGAGCAATGAAATTCAATTTGCGCATCATCTTCAAGTGCATGCTCATCATTTTGCTCTTGGTGTTGGGATAGTTGGTTGAAAGATTCCCAAAACTTTGAAAAAAGAAAAAATCTGATTCACAATTTCATTTGATTCATCGATTTGTAAGTCTCAACAATTAGTGTCAAAGGTATTACACCAATAACCAAAGCCACCATCCCTAACACCATATACTCCAAGACAACACTGAAATTCAATTCAGGACAAGCTACCCCATAAACCAGAGTTAATCATAAGCTGAAAACCAGATTCAAAACACAAACTTACCAAATCCCAAATCCTAAGCCATCTGCATCCACTTGTTGAGAGCCAAAGCCTCACACACAAAGAAGATAGAAGGTTGCATGAGAGGAACAATTACTCAAATCCATGACATATTCCAGCTTCTTTAGCAGTATTGCCATCAACCCTTTGCGCATATAGAATTATTTGAACTAAAAAGTGCTAAAACATAATGCAATAAGATCTATGATCCAGGTTCTTCAATGGATGTTGTCAATTGGTGTCAGACTCTCCACATGATTGAAACTAGGAAGAAGAGGGTCACATTTGCATATAGCAAATATCTTAAATTCATCGGTATTTATATTGGACAGAAGTATAACAACTTTTGGTTCATCATTCTCTGCTTCATGTTCATATCCACTAATCAATTTAAATCCAAGAAACTTTCAGATTGTTGGCATAATTTTAATATCGCATTTGTAGACAACTTTATCCCCCCAAATAATCGGGGACCGTCTTAAGCCTGGACAGAGGAACCTACTATATTTCATAGTCCAACTACAAAATAGGACTCATCAATCAACGAATCAAGCAAAAACAAAAAACGATAAATAAATCTTCTTTCTTGAATTTCCACATAGATAAAACCCACTCACAATGGTTTACTTCAACCAAAATAAATTAGTGCAAACCAACTTACAATTACAATACAGAAAAATTGAAAACTGATAAAAATGGAATTGTAAATTAGCATCAAGGAATTGAAATCAAGAACTGAATTATGCAGAAGGAAACCTAACATAGACAGGTGGAGAGAGAGAGAAAACAATAGAAACAAAACAAAGGACCGAAAAACCTAATCCCTAAACATTTTCCTACCTTTGGCAAACCGACAACGGCGACGGCGAGACTTTCGACGGCGGGACGAGGGGTCTTCTCCGTGTGGCGCCAAAACTCAATCTCAATCTGATCGTGTGTTTACCTTGGGAAACTTCTGCTTGCTTTTGCTTTTTTAATAAGGGTATTCCTGTCTTTTCATTTTATAACTTAATCCCCATCAGGGCCCTAGGGCCTCTTCTGGATTTGTCAGATTCTTAGGGCCTCAACTGGGATTTCAGAGTTTAAAAGGGCCCTAGTACGGATTTTCCCTTAATTTTTTAACTTAAAAAAAGGCACATCATCGGTCAAAGCAACAACACTAGCAGTGACTATTTTTTTTGTTTAAATTTTTCTTTTACAAAATGTGGAGTCGGGATTTGAACCCACCTCACCTTAGTAGTTCAAAAGGCTTGGTGGCCTAATCTCTTTGATAAATATATATATATATATATATATAATAGGGTTGATTAAAGGGGTAAAGATAAAATATCAACTGAATAATAATATTAATTAAATGAGTAATTATATTGACTAAAAACATAATGATATAAGCTAAATGAATCATAATATAAACTAAAGGCCTATACATATTGAATAAAAACGTAATGATGTATAAAGGTTGTGACCATAGGCCTTGACCTTTGTCCCTAGTCCAAGCTAATCCAAAAACATTGCAATCAAATCAAGAACATTACTCCTTATTCTATTCTATATTCTATTTGTAGGTGGAGAAAGAAAGAAATTTGTGATCATTTTTATAGGTTATATTATTAAATTTTTCACTTAATTGTATAATTTCACCCTTCATTTAAAAATTAAACTCACTGATGTTGTCCTTGAACATCATGATACATATCTAAGAAATATTGAACTCTGATTTATGCTCTTCCCACCCATAAAATCCCCCAATTTTCTCAAACTTAAACCTTTATAGGATATATTTGGGTTGTCGATAGAAAAATATATCCACGCAAGTCGAGACAAATTTATTTTCACAAACTTATCTTATATACAGTAAATCATGTTAGAAAAATAATTTTTGTCACTAATTCAAACAGACACTATCACTTGAGAAAACAAGCCTTTGGTGCAAAAGTTAACCCAATGAATTAAATGGCAGCGGGCAAGATGCGTTATTACTGAGTATACTAGAAATTAAATGTCAAGGTCTTTGTTGGACATATTATTCTCATAATAAAATCAAACTTAAGGATAATATTTATTTCCCTCTGCGGAGCCCATTTTTTGGTATGCGTGAATAATTATACAATTTTTAGTTATATATAACAGTTTTTTTTTTTGTCAGAATGAAATGTGTTTCTAAAATTTATTTAAAATTAATTTTATTCAATATTTAAATGTAATAAAATAATTTAATGTATTACCAAATACCATATGCTAAGAGTCTGTTTGAATTGGCATTGGAAAAACATGTTCACCTAAGTCGAAACACAACTTTTCTTACAAACTTACTTTATATACTGTAGGCCCACATGAGATTGGCAGCGGGCCAATACTGTATCAGCCCACAAGTCGCAAGCGGCCTCTAGCAAGACATTACGACTACCCAATTCATATGGGGATCGTTGATGCGATATAACCAATCGTATAACCATGTCACGTCCCTTTTGCACGCGATAATTTGGTCAGGATGAGGCATTGAGAAAGTCAACTTCCTGTTTTTGACCATCACTTTCTCGATTCTTGAGTAGTCTAACAATTGAAATGAAAACTCTTTTCCATCGTAGTATGACCATACATTTCTTAGACTCACTCATCGAGGGGCCCAGTATTATCTCTCTACAAATGTGAGGGACAAATTCCATCTTGACCATTCACATTCCTCCGCATGAAAATCACTGATCCCGATCATAGCCTTTATCATCACCCAGTCAAAGGTGACTTTTGACTAGGTCAAAGACCAGCGACTTATCATGTAGGAATCCATGATGATCTCAGGTCAAAGGGCGTTGTGACGCGGTTATACATAAGAAAATCTTATGACTTATTCCATGCAGCTTTCTCATAGTGGGTCGGTCCAACACCTTGTACTCTTACAAGTGCCTATGACTTTGATTCGTATCTCCATACCTCATCAAAGTCACACTGGTCTTAACTCATCTTCACTCCTGCGCAGATGACCAACCAGGGACATTTAGGATAATCTTTTAGACATATCGAGGGATACAGTTATCAATGTAAACAGGCAAACAAAATGATAACAAGAAGAGAATACTTTAAATAACATAAATGTCTAAAGTACAATGTCTTGCCCCTAGGACACAATTTCCAACAGTTAGCATTATTCCTCAACCCGCAGATACAGGGAAGGTTGATTTGGTGATGAATGTGGTGGAGCGTCCTAGTGGAGGATTTTCAGTTGGTGGTGGAATATCAAGTGGGATTACTAGTGGTCCTCTGTTTGGACTAATTGGAAGTTTTGCCTATTCTGGTATAGAGTTTAGTCGACCAGTCAGGCCAAAGTGGAGTGGAACTGCAGGGCTTATTTGAAGGAGAAGCTGACACTTACTTGGTACTGATTTGCACATTATTCTCTGATAAATATGGGAAAAGAAAGAGTGGGTTTACTGGAAGAATGGGAAACAAAATACCAGCTCCGAGATTGTTGAAGTTGACTCCTCAACCCAATCAGTATTTGAACTGCATGATGGATCCGATGTGGTTGTCACTTTGTTAAGGAAAAATTACAGGAAGGAGTGATAAACCTAAAGAATGCCAAGTCAGAAGAACAAATTGGCTTTGGCTGACATATTGACAAAGAACTTGCGAATAGAAGCTCATAAGTATTTGCCTGGCAAGTTAGGTGTCATTGATACATATAGCCCTAACTTGAGGGGGAGTGTTAATATGAGTAATTAGTAGTCTTGTATTAGTAGAGTAGTCTTGTATTAGTTGTATATTGTTGAATGGACTTGAGTCTATATAAAGCAGAGAGAGTCATTGTATATAAGACTCGATAATGATGAATAAGATACACATTCATTAGTTTAACAAACCGCATAACCAAGCACCAGAACTTTCTCGAATTATGCCTCCTCACGCAGCTTGCTTCAACTGGTACACCGACCCATCTACATCAACTCTAACATAGCATTCTGGGGGTGTAAACCATCGAGCTTCCACTCGATCAGCTGGCACCTGGAATATCAAGTGCTATAGTTTCCTGCTGCACCTTTCTTAGCTTCAAGCTACTAAAACTATCCAGCTATGTCACCATCAATAAGAGTGGCTTCTTCGATCTTTGTGGAAGTGGGCACGACGCTAACACGGCCTACTGGAATGGATTACGGATACAAGTTCACGACGAGCAACGTCTCTGAACTCAAGAAATCCTCCTTCTTTGCATTTTGATAGCAGTCTAGCTAGCTGCTTCTTCCTTCGTCATCTTCACCTTAATTCACTCTCTTATCCCCTCTCTTTCCACCACTACGTACTGCTAATAATTCTCTCTCTCTCTCTTTTTCTTTTTGCTAAATGATAGGGAAAAACTTTAAAGCCTTATAAACTCCGCAAGTATACGGGCCGTATCAAGTAATAAAGTAGTGAGAAAAGATCGTCCCACGAGGACTAGTATTCCAGCCACTAATTCGTTATCTTAGCTTTAGTTGGACAAATGAGTAAAAGAGTGTGAGTTGTAACCTAACAGAATTTTTAAGGAGTTTAATAGAAAACACGCATTCAAGATGAAGAATCTCAAAGACGATAGTTTAGAAAAGTTAATCAGTGGAGACAAACGCAGCCAGGGCATAGAAATCCCCCATGTTCATCCAAGTATTTGAATTAAATCCCTAATTGACTATTATTTCCCATGATTGACGATCAATTCTCTAAAATTAGACTAAGTCCCAATGTCTTGACGCTACCTTAGTCCGTTATCTTTAAAAACAACCTAATGTCTTAGTATTGTTTGGAAAGATCAATTATTTAAACCTGAATTGTAAGATCGCATAAACTCGTAAGCCTATGTCTAGGTCATGCAACTCTATGACGAATTAACGGTTCAGTTAAATGCACCAACATCTCTATTGTCATACACCAACCTATGAACAATCTAAAAGGTGATCATTCTTTAAGAAAGCTTTAAGCAAAGATAATTCATTCAATCATGGAAAATAACGTTCAATCAAGAATTCAAACAAATACTTAAATTCGCATAGGGTTCATCCTCACCCTAACTACTAAAGAAAATTAGCCGAGCATGGCTAGGTTAACAAAATAGAAGAAAAGAGATGAAAATTTGAATTGTTCTTGCATCCTCTTTCTTCCTTCACTAATCTCCTCCTTTTCTTCCTTTATCCTTTCTCTCTAAACCTTTGGTAAATACCGAAGTTTAGAGAGCATAAGGATGTTATTTTCTCTCGTGTGTACTTTGGTTGCTTCTGCATCTTGTCTCTCTGTTGTCAGTGTGTATCTCCCTTGCTCTTTATATAGAAATTCCCTTAGGCTGACTTGGTCGTGATCTGATCCTGTCTTAAATACAAGATATGCAATATCCTTATGAGATCTCCAATCATCTCCAAATCTTTGCAATCCACTCTCTCATATCACACAATTTATTCAAATTGATTTCCTTTTCTGCTCCTTTCTCAATCAGCTAATAACTCCTGCAAGATATATAAATAGTAATAAATTTAATCCAATATATCTCAGAATTGATACTCATTTAATTATAAAATCTGCACTTATCAAACTCTTCCGCACTTAAATCTTTGCTTGTCCTCAAGCAAAAGAATAGAATTCATTATCTAAATGAGAATGACATTGTTTTTGACTTTCCTAAACAGTGAGCAGTTACCACCACACTCAGATCATGTTATCAAAATTTATCCAGTTAATGTCTTATAAGATTGGGTCACTAAGCCAATAGCCTTAAACAATAGCCAGTAATAAGCACCACAATAAGTTTAATAAAATATTATTCTACTTAATTCCTCCGAAAAACTCAAATGCCCCCATTAAACCAAGCTTTGCGGTTAATTTTATAGGGATCCTCATGTAAGAAATAACTCTTTTTTTTCATTTTATTTACTTATTTATTTTTATTCGAGCCGTTGTAGGTCCCCTTTACGCGACCACGCACATGGGTGATGCGGCACCGGTTACTTGGTTACTCCAACAGTGCACCGTAATCTTGAGCCGTTGTAGGTCCCCTTTGACGCGATCCCGCACATGGGTGATGCGGCACCGGTTACTCGGTTACTCCAACGAGCACCTCAAGAGGCTTTTAGCTCAACTCATAACCCTCTTTGACCTTACTGTTTGACGCGACCCCGCTGCATGGGTGATGCGGCCACGGTTACTAAGTAGGTCTAGAAAAATCATTGGAGTTGTGTTTCTTTTTTTTTTTTTTTTCTTTTTTTTTCTTTTTTTCATAATAACTCACTTGAGTCCTTTCCCTAAACAAAAGATTTACTTGGTCAACAAAGGGCATAATCTCATCTCCTAGAGGAATCAGGTATCAAAATATTCAAAACCTCTCCAGATTGTTTACAAAAATTCAATGCTCAGGGGCTTAGTTGACACATTCTTTTCCTTTTTATTGTTTTACTTGATAATACTTTCTAAGATGGGGATGCTCAAAGTTAAGGTCAATCGAACAAAAACTCAAGAATTTTTTTCAAGGGAATTCTTTTCAATTGAATAAGAACAAGCAACACCAAAGAATTCATATCCCTACCCCACACATAAATCGAGACAGGTGTCCCCTTTGTTGGAACAATAAATAAAAGGAAAGGAACTAGTACTCCCTGGTTTAAGCCGTTAATGCCGATGTAGAGTGCTCTGTCAAAAATCATTGGAGTGGTCGTGGCGTCCTCTGTGCGGACCGCATCGTCGAATCGTTGTCGTCCTCGGTGGTTGACAACTAGTTGGGTCTATATTCTGCTTGATGCAAAGGGCCTCGACCATCCGGGTCAGATAAGTGAGAGAGAAAGAGAAAGAAGAAGGAGGAAGGGGGTGGTTGAAAGTGAGGAATTTTTTTTTTTTTTGGCCACTTGGCCGAGAGTTGGCGCCCTGGGCGCCAACTTACTGCCCAAAAAAATATTTTTTTTTTTAGCATGGAACTTATAATTTGATCCACACTTTTCACATCCTTCCTATCCTACCAATAACTACTAAGACTAAATAAAAATGAAAAAGAAAACTTATTGTGTTGCCTCCCAATCAGCGCTTGTTTAACGTCTTGAGCTTGACGGATATCACCTTAATTCTCAGCTTCCAGTTGCCACGGAGGTTCCTCCTCTGTCAATGTCTCCACCATGGTAAGGCTTCAATCTCTGTTGTCCCGGATGAAACGCTTTTGGAAGAATCCTCCTGTCATGCCATCTCTTGATTTTTTCTTGAATGGCAAATGAAAGTGGTCCTGCAGTGGCATCATTCAACCTCCTACAATTCATACACATTCTCCACTGCATCTAACAGTTTCACCACCTCGTCTCGCCACTTCCTTCATAGTCGGGTTAAGTCTCCTCCGGGGCTGCCTTCTTGGTTTCACATGGTCCTCTATCAGAATTTTATGAGTGCAAAATGAAGGACTAATCCCTTTAAATCGGATATAGACCACCTTTATGGTAGTCTTGTAGGTAGTCAAAACTTTCAAGCAACTTCTCTTCGTCGGTAGGGGACAACTCGGTGCTAACAATAATGGGATAAGTGTCATCCTTCCCTAGAAAAACATACTTGATTAGAAGGGAGCTCCTTTAGTTCCACCTTAGGAGTAACGGGTGGCGCATCATAATCTTTCTTCTTGACTCCTCAACACAGTAAATGAGAATTCTCCTTTACAGAAACCTCTTCTTCCACTTGTAACAATTGAGCAAGATCATCCTCCATAGGCTCATCTGAACCAACCTGAAAAACTTCTTGAATGGCCTCATCAACCACGTCAATTTTGAAACAGTCACTATTATCAGCTGGGTATTTCATGGATGAAACACATTGTAAGTGACTTTCATCATTCATTTGAAACTCCATTTTCCTGTGACTACATCAATTACCGCTCTAGCGGTAGCCAAGAAGGGTCTTCCCAAAAGTAAAGGAATTTCAGCATCTTCCTCCATGTTAAGAACCACAAAATCCCGGGAAGATGAATTTGTCCACTTTCACAAGCACATCCTCAATGACACCTTCTGGCTTCTTAATGGACCTATCCGCCAACTATAATGACATCATAGTAGGCTTCATCTCTTTAATGCCGAGAGCTTTTGAAACAGATAAGGGCATTAAATTAATACTAGCTCCCAGATCACAAAGTGCTCTGCCCATATTGACATTCCCTATTGCACAAGGAATGCTAAAGTGCACTGGATCTTTAAGCTTTGGTGGCAACTTAGTTTGAATGATGGCACTACTTCTTTGAGTCAATGCTCTTGTTTACGCCTCTTGCAACTTATGCTTCTTGGAAAGCAAATCTTTCATGAACTTTGCATAATTAGGCATATTTTCAAGAGCTTCGCAAAAGGAATGTTAATGCAATTTCTTAAAAATATCCCGAACACGGCATCTTTGTTGCTTCGAATCTCTTTGCTTGAACCTTTGGGGGTAAGGAGGTTTTGCATAAGAAGGAGTGGGAGGCTTCTTTGTAGCTATCTCCTTTGGAACCTACTGCACATTACATTGCTCAACCTCTTCCTCCCCTTTCTCAGACTTGTCCTTCATTGGAACAGATTTCTCAACCGGCTGAACCACTATACCACTCTTTGTAGTTATGACCTTACAATGCTCTTTTGGATTGACCACAGTATCACTAGGGAAGGACCCTTGGCTTCTCTATGCTATTTGCTTTGATAAGCTCGACTAATCGATGCTCCAAGTTTCGGATCGAAGCCCCCGATTTTGAGAGAAGAATTTGTTTCATTCGGAAAGCTTTTGTTTCATTCAGAAAGCTTCGACCCCTTCATGTATTCGGTAGTCTTGAGAGTCAAGCTGTGTCAAAGCCTTTTCCAGATCGGTGGTGGTGGTTTGGTGGAAGCTGGCCGAGGTCTTGATCGGGGTTTATAGGAGAAGTTTGGGTGAGATTTCCGGCCCAGGATTGTATGTCTTTGCTATATGGATTAAAGCTGATTTGTAGGAGGATTACCCATGTATTTTACCTCTGCTTGTTTCTTGATAATGAATGTTGCACAGCATTAATCATCATTCTAGAGGATGGAAGCATCCCATTTAAGAATATTCTCACCTGATCATAGTCTTGCAGCTCATGTTGTGGGCACTTCCTAAGCAACTCCTTGAATCTTGCCCACGCTTCACAATATGATTCCCATTGCCTTGAGTAAAGCAATTGATGTCCAGAAAGCGCTTTGTATATTTAGAAGAAGGAAAAATTTCTCAAGGAACTTTGTGGTAATAATGTCCCAAGTGGAGAGACTTCCATTAGGACAAGAACGAAGCCAAGCTCCTGCTTTTCCCGTCAAAGAGAAAGGAAACAGTCTCACACGAATAGCTTCTCCGAAACCCCATTCATCTTGATGGTATCACAAATTTGCGAAAAGTCTCGATATCTTTGATTAGGATCCTCTAAATCACTCCCACTAAAAGAGCGTTGTTGAACCAAGCTTATGAGGGCTGGCTTGATCTTAAAATTATTTGCATTCACGGCAGGATTGACAATGCTAGTTGCGGCTGTCTTTTCAATTTCAGGATCAAACTGCAGAGAATTTCTGTCAGTGGTACCTCGCATAAACAGAGTATGATAACAAAAGAAAAAGAAAAATCCAATCTAGAGTTTCAATAACTACTCTTAGTGTTGAAATAGAACTAGTCCTCGGCAACGGCGCCAAAAACTTGATAGGGAAAAACTTTAAAGCCTTATAAACTCCGCAAGTATACGGGCCGTATCAAGTAATAAAGTAGTGAGAAAAGATCGTCCCACGAGGACTAGTATTCCAGCCACTAATTCGTTATCTTAGCTTTAGTTGGACAAATGAGTAAAAGAGGGTGAGTTGTAACCTAACAGAATTTTTAAGGAGTTTAATAGAAAACACGCATTCAAGATGAAGAATCTCAAAGACGATAGTTTAGAAAAGTTAATCAGTGGAGACAAACGCAGCTAGGGCATAGAAATCCCCCTATGTTCATCCAAGTATTTGAATTAAATCCCTAATTGACTATTATTTCCCATGATTGACGATCAATTCTCTAAAATTAGACTAAGTCTCAATGTCTTGACGCTACCTTAGTCCGTTATCTTTAAAAACAACCTAATGTCTTAGTATTGTTTGGAAAGATCAATTATTTAAACCAGAATTGTAAGATCGCATAAACTCGTAAGCCTATGTCTAGGTCATGCAACTCTATGACGAATTAACGGTTCAGATTAAATGCACCAACATCTCTATTGTCATACACCAACCTATGAACAATCTAAAAGGTGATCATTCTTTAAGAAAGCTTTAAGCAAAGATAATTCATTCAATCATGGAAAATAACGTTCAATCAAGAATTCAAACAAATACTTAAATTCGCATAGGTCTCCTCCTTTTCTTCCTTTATCCTTTCTCTCTAAACCTTTGGTAAATACCGAAGTTTAGAGAGCATAAGGATGTTATTTTCTCTCGTGTGTACTTTGGTTGCTTCTGCATCTTGTCTCTCTGTTGTCAGTGTGTATCTCCCTTGCTCTTTATATAGAAATTCCCTTAGGCTGACTTGGTCGTGATCTGATCCTGTCTTAAATACAAGATATGCAATATCCTTTTGAGATCTCCAATCATCTCCAAATCTTTGCAATCCACTCTCTCATATCACACAATTTATTCAAATTGATTTCCTTTTTCTGCTCCTTTCTCAATCAGCTAATAACTCCTGCAAGATATATAAATAGTAATAAATTTAATCCAATATATCTCAGAATTGATACTCATTTAATTATAAAATCTGCACTTATCACTAAACATAGGTACTAAGATACTCTACCATATACTAAATATGAACACCTCTTCTAACAGAGATTCAAATCTGTGAGGGACTACTAGAGCTGGTGTTTATAATCTCTCCTCATCAATTTCCTTTTCCTTCACCATTACTCATCATCATCTCATAAAATTGTAGGCTCTGAATCAGCAAACCTCACACTTTTCTTCACTACTGCATTTTATGGGTGCTTGCGCGTATTCGTCAACTCATCTCTAAAAACAGCCGTTTGTGCTTGGCCTTGCTCTACTACCCCACTACCTCGACATCTTATGCTTGCCATTCAAGCACCTAGACAATGTGTGCATCATTTTGTTTTTGTATGGTACTCATCTTTTTTCATATATTAATATAATTGGTTGATGTCTTATATTTGGGATACTTTGAAAAGAAATTTATAAATTTAGGACATAAAGTGGTTTGAGAGATTTTATATTTAGGATTAAATCTAATCTCAACTACTTCTCATATTAAAGACATATTGTTTATCTTTTTTTCGTATACTAATATAATAGGTTATTTTTTTGACATTGAGCCTGTTTGTGATAGTAGTAATAGAAGTGACTTATTTTCAATATGACTTTTGCAGAATTAAGATAGAATAAAAGTCAGATTGTAAATGTGATTTATGTTTGGGATAGCGGTGGATAAGTGGTTTTTTTTTTTCCAAATATGCTCTTATTTGGAATAGCGTTTCAAAAATCAATCGAGATGAAAATGACTAAAAAAGACATGAACTGCTAACATACATACATGTGTGTGTATTCGTTGTATACATTGTGATAATTGAACATAAAAATTTAAATTATTATTAGTTGTTTAATTCATTTGAATACAATTTTCTCATTAATCTTAATATAACAATGATGACTACTCATACAAAAAATCCAAATTAATGATGCTAAAACCCAATGTTAAATATAGGCTAACGGAAAATCAGAAGGCAGAAGCCAAGTCTTTTGGCTTCTCCTTAGAAGCCAGAAGCCAAGTTTTTTTGCTTCGCCTCAGAAGTTACTTTTGAAAGAAAAGACCAGTTGCCTAAGATGAGATCCCAAACACACCAAAATTTATCTTATTCCCTACTGGGTGTTTACCCCTCCATTGGGCTTTTTTGGCTTGGCAACGTCATGCCAAACAGGCTAGTATGATTTGTAATCAACGGGGTTGACATAAATGGTAAGCAGTTTGTGTCACTTAAGTAAGGTTTCGAGTTTGAGCCTTGTGAATGCAAAAAAAAAAAAAAAAACCGCTAGGGGACTCTCCCACCATAGCTAGGTGCGCGACGCGGGTCGGATCTAGATTAGTCAGGGCGAAGCTCTGGACACCGGATGGACAACAAAAAATAGTATGATTTGGAACAAAAAATACACTATTCAACCTTTTATAGCGAGTATGATTTGGAACAAAGAAGGACACTATTCAAGACCGATGTGGTTTCATACAAGCTACGAGTCTATTATACACTTCAAGACCTTTTATAAAGAGTCTATTAAAGCTATGGATGTCTGGATATAGCTGAACACTTGAATTTATTTTTATTTTTTCACTTTTATTTTGATTTGATTCTTTTAAAAGTATATTTTTTTTTAATGCGGACTAGACTTGGCTGGCGTATAATAAAAAGATTCGATACTTCCTAAATACTAGGATAAACTTAACTGCCTTGCAACAGACACGATTCGTTTATGATTAAAACGACGAACGAAACAAATGAGAAGTTGAAGAAGATAGTTCATAGTTGCACAATACAATCTCAATATAGCTAATTACAGTTTAAGATGACAACAATACGAGTTCTATTATAACTCATCTAAACAAGTCTTAGTAAGTCATTTTGACACTCAGCCTTTTTGTTAACCTGAAATTGACCAGCCTATTTATTTATAATCAAATAGTTGGAAAGGAATACTCATGCAAAAAGGCAAAAAAGTCATACGTTTTTCATTATTTGAGTTAGGTGGGAAATTGGGAATGCTTTTTATTATTTTCTCAAACTAGTTAGTATCAAAATTAAAAAAAATAAAAATAAAAAAAAATTGAACGAAATTAGAAACCATCCTGTCATTTCACCAAAGCAGTTAAAACATCCCAATAATTCAAACGATTTAGTTTGGCTTACATTTTTTCCGGGATCCAAATGCATCTCCAAAATCATCGTTTGAAAAACAAGATCAGCAAACAAACAAACTAGGCCTGCCCCTGAACGTCATATCCACTCCACTCTCTTAATTTTCGGACTTGTGATTCTTCCAATCAAGAGTTTTTCCGAGTTCGTAGAAATTCATGGGATTGAATCGATCTAAAACCGCGGTGTTCCATCTGCATTGTAGTTTAATATCTATATTGGATTGATGAATCTGCCGTCTCATCGATTCCCCGATTTGTTTGAGCTCTCTTTCTTTCAAATATCCAAAGCGTGGCACTAGAGCTCTCTGTTCCTCAGGTCTGTCCCTCATTTCTTCCTCAAAATGGGTTCTTGCCGATCTGCTTCTTTCTTTCTTTTCTGTTCTTTTGTTAACAATGCGGCTGTGATTTGAAATATTATATGTCTCGTTAATTGTCAAATTCTTAATTTTTTATTTTTCTGATGTGCGTATATCCACTTCTGGCCCGTAATTTTACCAAGGTTTGAGCCAGCAGTGATTAATGAGCTGAAAAAATCATTCATACCATGACATGTTTTCATTTCTCTCTCTCTCTCTCTCTTTTTTTTTTCCCAAGGCAACGTGATTCAGCTGGACCAACACTGTATATTCTCCAATGTAGTTAAGCTGAATGGGACTTTTCGTCGAACGTTAAGGTGTTAAAAAAAATTGTGTAGCGTTAATAATCCTGTCATGCTATCTTACTTTTTCCATATTAGTTTTTAATCTTTATTTACTGACGAGTAGCCTCCAGAAAAGCAATAAATGTTTTAGAGGTTTAAGATGCTATTTTTTCAGCAGTAACCATTTTCATGCAGTATTTTAAACTCTTGTTTCTTAGATATCCTTGGTCCGGAATTTGGACAAATGTTTGTCAAGTATCTTCGGATACACCCACCCACGTAAGATACTAAACCAATTGGATTTAGATGTGCTTACTAGGATGTTTTCTTGTAACAGTGTGCAGGCATATCTAATTAAGAGTGCTGGAGTCTGTGTTTGAGATAGACATGCAGTTGCAACAAAAAGAACAGGGAAAAAGGGGAATTGACAGCTTAAATGGTCATCCTGGTAATGTTATCCTAACAGAAGCTTTAGGAGGTATGCTTAAAGATGACCAAGCTATTAGTCTCTGATCCTTTGATTATGCGTATTCCATCGCCCCTTAGCATAAGTCTAGATTATAATTTGCTTTCAGGCAGCCGGCAGGAATCTCTGGTGAAGTGGATAAATAGTGTCCTTCCTCACTTAAATCTACCCATAGAAACTTCAGAGGAGGAACTAAGGGCATTGCTGAGGGATGGATCTGTATTATGCAGTATTTTGGACATGCTGATTCCGGGATCAGTGGAAGTAGTAGGACTTTCTTTCAGTTTGCTTTACGTTTATATATTGTTTATCATCATTTTTTATTGTTTGATGACTCTATATACCCTTTTGTTTTGGTTTTTATTTTTAGTTGCACTGTCATCTATGTTAGAGCATATTTTTCATATTATATTTCTTCTAAGAAACTGCCTGTTAACTTTAGGGAGGTTATTCTCTGGATGAGCAAGCAAACATTAGAAGGTTTCTTCAGGCTATGAACGAGCTGGGATTGCCTGGATTGGATTCGTCAAGGCTAGAGCAGGTATAAGAAGTTTCTTTGTGCAATATAATTTGAGGAAATAGTTGAAAAGTTGGGTTTCGTTGAAGATGAAAGATTGCAAACTTAAACTTGGTATGGGACAGGGGACCCTTTGTTCATGCTTGATTGTAGGGTTGGCTAAGAAATACCTGGTTATAGGTGGTCTTGTCACACATAAAGGAAATCCTTTGTACAATTTAGAAGTAGCATTGACTATTTTTCCGCTGGAGCTTGGGAGGATGATATTAGTTCCTTTACATCTCTCTCTTGGATGATGAAACAAGTAGTCTTGGTATGTCCTCTAGATTTGGTTAGGCTTTGAACTAAGTGAGGCTGGTTACATTGAATCGTACAGCATTAAGGTGCTTAACCAACTCTTTAGATGTAGCATTTACCAATAGATCCTGTTTGGTAACTCCCTTGAGTGTCCTTTTTGGTCTCCATCTACAGCTCATCATAGGGGCTAAAGACCATTTTCTCAAGCCTCCTCACTGGCACCTTATCAACCTTCTTTGTACATATTCGAACCACCTTAAATGTTTCTACCATCTTTTCCATAATAGATATGCACATGTCCAAACTTTTTGTTTGTTTGTAAAACCACATTTTCATCTTAACATTCTCATCTATGCTATCCCAACCTTTTGCTCTTATTGTCCTTTCAATGCCCAACATTCACTGCTATATAATGTCATTGTTCTCATAGCAAAACTACAAAACTTCTTTTTAAGCTTAGTAGGTACTTTACAATCACAAAGAACTTATGACGCTTTTCTAATTTCAATTACCCAGCCTGTATCACGCGTGCAACATCTCCATTAATTTCACCATATTCCTTTTCCTTTCCAAGTTTTACGATATTATTTCTGGTCTGAGATTATATGCAGGGATCGATGGGGCACGTGTTGCAATGCCTTGAGGTTCTGAAAACTCATTTTGCTTCAAATGTTAAGAGAGAAAATATCCAAAGTCTTTCCAGAAAGAGGTGGGATCAATCAGATCTAGCATACTTGGCCTATGGAAGTGAAGAGAGGCTAAAATTTTCAGTTGATTCAAATTTCGAACATGAAGTTGAGGGTTCAGTAACATCAGGTATTGTGATCCTTTTCTTATGGAACTGGAACAAAAGTGTAGTGTGAGTTTCACTAAGTGGGTAGAGTAGCTATGATAAACTAAGGCATCATCTGCTGATTTCTGTTTGTGAACTTCTTAATTCTTTCAATGTTTTTTTTATTTTGCCTTTGGTGGGCTGGGTATATGAATTGAATTGGTTAAATTTCAAATTTGTATCTGATTTAGCTCATCTCACTATTGTTGTACATAAGCATTGCAAACCTTAGCAAAGTTCATGTAAATGATCTCCATTAGAATAATGAAAATATTGTGATCACTTTTCTGGAACAGAAGTAGATAGATTTATTATTATTATTATTATGTACCTCAATATGGAAACTTCTTGAGGATTGAAGATTTAGAGATTAGATGTACCCTGGGCTTAATGTGAGATTAAGTTTGAAGAACAGAATTCTTGTGGCATGTTCTAACTATAAACTTTTCCCTCACTAGAACTTTGCAAACAGATCTTTTTGTGGGAGTCAATTTTCAGTTTAAAGTTAGACTTAGATGATTTTGTGCATAATAATTAATTTGGGGTGCAAAATTATATTTCTCACATTAAGATAATAGTTTTTGGTTTTGCTTATGTTTTTCCTGTTTATAAATGTGTTAAATGTCTCAAGTAGACTATAAAGATCACAAATTCAAATTTCTGCCATAAATTGATGAGCTAGTTGGTTGTCCAACTTCACATGTGATAGAACTTAAGTACTTTCAGCGGCATAGGCTATAGTATTGGCAAAAAAAGAAGATAAAAACCACAGACCATTGAAGGTAGTGGGAGAAAACCGGATATATTGTTAATATAATTCCTTTGTTTAATTATGCCACTGCAATTTGAATTTAAACCTTCTGTGGCAATTTGGTATACCATACTTTATGTTCTCTCTGCAGATAAAGAACTCTTACAGTTGAAACGGGGATTGCATGTGGATCTTTCTGATGATAAAATTATGGAGTTACTCAAATCAAACAGTTTAGACGTAAGCCAAAGAGCTACTTGTCCATGTCTATGTCCCCTCTGTTAGTGTGTTTATCATTAAACTATATTGTAGCATGTTCTGTTGTAAACTAATATATGATCCTCAAGCATTAGTTTTTCACCCCTGCAGAATGCCTCGACTCAGTCACTTTTTGACATAGGAAATAGGATTATGGGGGATATCTTTGGAAGAAAGAATGGGGATGTGCCTCAAGTAAGAACCCAGATCACTGTACTATTTCTGCAATAAATATGTAACACAACTCAGTTTTGCTATTCATGCGTACTTTCTCGTTTTTCATTACTGAGCAGCATCTGTATTTTCCTTTTCAATTTTATGTTTGTAGTCTCAGCAAGCAGCACTGCTGTTGAGAAAAATTCTTCAAGTGATAGAGTGGCGCTTTTCTAATCAAGCAGATAGCCTGAAAAATGTAATATATACATTCTTTATGCATTTTTTTCTTGATTTATGTTTTGGTTATTTTTAGTGGATGATATTTATGCTGTTTTATATCTGCAGCAAAACAATCTTTTCAAGGTTCGTGAGGGGAAGTACCAATCGAAAATAAATGCACTTGAAACCCTAGCAGCAGGGACAACTCAAGAGAATGAGGTATTTTCTTTTTCTTTATCAATAGGTTTGCATGTGTGTCTTATCGTATCTTGTAATTTTTTTCTTACATTGCTGTATGTTCTACTATTGCTAATTTTGTTATTATTATCTGCATAATTAATATTAAAGTTATTTCTACTCTCTGCAGGTTGTCAAAAGTTGGTTACAGAAGTTCAAGGTTCAAACCAATCCCCTGCCCTGTCTTAATTCTCGCTACTTTCACTGTCATTATAGCTTTACTACAAACTTATCCACCACTATTCTCTATTTTTTCCGGGTACATGATGGGGCAGATGTTGGAATGTTAGACCTATTGCTTGATGGAGCAGTTGTTTGAATATTAGACCTATTGCTTACTATTTGTACCCCTTACCAATAGACCACTCTTGGGGATTTATAATCTCTACTTGCATATTGAAGAAAAACAAATTATGAGTGACTATCAACTTGGTATACCATTAAAATGCTAATGCACCAAAGAGGCTTGGCTGTTTGTCACTGTGGGTTTACAAAAAATTATTTAATTTCTAGTTCTTATGTCAGTTGAAGCTTCTGAGAAATTGGGATACAGGTAATCTTAACATAATTTGTATTAGCTACTAACTTGATGCAATTATCTGTATTTCAGTTCGCTCTTAAAGTTGAGAAAACTAAAATGGAGGAGAAAAACAAACTTGACGAGCAAGATGTTGCTCATTTAAAACAAGAAAAAGTCCGTTTTGAAATTGAGATTTCTGCATTGAAGCAAGAATTGGAAATGGTCAAAAAAGCACATGAAGAGCTCCGTGTGCAGTCAGAATTACATGCTGAAGAATGCAAATCCGAATACGTGGAGAGGATACGAGAACTAGAATGTGGTCTTGCTGATGCAAGGAATCAAGCCAGTAAATTGGAGGCATTTATGGAATCTAAATCTCTTAAATGGAAGAACAAAGAGAATACCTATCAAAGTTTCATTAATTACCAATTCGGAGCATTCAAGGTTTGTTGTTTTGTTCACCACCCTTATGGTTTATTTTTTAAAAACTTGTACCGTTAATCTTTCCTTCTGCACAGGAATTGAGAGCTGCGATGGAATCTCTAAAAGATGATGTACTAAAAACCAGAAGAAGCTACTCAGAAGAATTCAAGTATTTGGGTAGGAAAGATTGTTTAAAATAGAGCAAAATTTATCATTTATTTATTTTTTATTGAATTAATATTTACAAGATGTGTTTATATTTTTAGGGATGACGTTCAAAAGTCTAGCTGAAGCTGCTGAAAATTATCACGTAGTTCTTACAGAAAATCGGAAATTATATAATGAAGTTCAAGACTTGAAAGGTAGATAGCATTGTTTGCCTATCAATATTTTGTATTGAGGTCTATCATTGAGTTGGCCTACTTGTGTTGCTTTGCTATATTGCTGATCTGCTATCTCTTTTTTCCCCTCCCTGTCTCTCTCTAACAAGCCTCATTTCTGAATAGGAAATATCCGGGTATATTGTCGAATAAGACCCTTTCTTCCCGGGCAAAGTCAAAATCAGACAACCATTGAATTGATTGGTGATAATGGAGAATTAGTTGTCAGCAATCCTCTCAAACAAGGAAAAGAGAGTCGTAAACTTTTTAAATTTAACAAGGTTTTTGGTCCAACAGCAAGTCAAGGTAACCCATTGTTTTTTGTCTAGTTCATAGTAATACAATTATTTAACTGTTTTTGTTGGACAGATGGAGTAGATAGTATTCTTCTAATGCACCAACATTTTATGCTTGCAGAAGAAGTATTCGTGGACACCCAACCTCTAATTCGTTCCGTACTTGATGGGTACAAGGTCTGCATATTTGCTTATGGTCAAACTGGCTCAGGAAAGACATATACAATGGTATGCATTTTGCTTATTCATCCATATTTTGACCATATGTTTGGTTTCAAACTGCACGAGATATAACTTGCATAGTATTTTCTTCCACCAGAGTGGACCTAACCTATCATCAAAATCAGATTGGGGAGTCAATTACCGAGCACTACATGATTTATTCCATATTTCCCAAAGTAGGAAAGGCTCTATAGTTTATGAAGTTGGTGTTCAAATGGTTGAGATTTATAATGAACAAGTTCGCGATTTACTATCAAGCACTGGCCCTCCAAAGAGATATCCTTACCATTTGTCTTTTTATTTTTCATATTAAGTTTTTGGAAAAATTAATCATTCAGTTCATATAGTTTTGACTCAATTAAAACTCAGTCATTGAACTTTGACTCTATGCAACTCATTCCCTATAGTTCTGAGCTCAATCCCTGAACTTTGACTTGACGCAATTTAACCCTTATAATTTTGATTGTTTAAAATATTAGTCCCTATATTTTAGAAAATAAACTATAAAGACTTAAACTATCCATTAAACATTAGGGACTAACATTTTAAAAGTTAAAACTATAGAGACTAGATTGTGTTGAATCAAACAAGGACAAAATTTTAACTGAGTTAAAACTATAGAGACCAAATGATTAATCTTCCCAATTTTTATAAGATTATGCGAGTCTTTCCTTGTGTTTGTGCAGAGAATCATGTGTAGGCATCTAAGTATATAAACACGTTTTTTTTTTTCCTTTCTCCTTGGATTTTGAGGAAAGCCAATGTAAGTATTATTTCCTTGACTTGCATACACTTGGGATTTGGAATTCTTCCCAACCAAATGGGTTGGTTGTTCCTGATGCAAGTTTGCATACTGTGAATTCAATGACGGATGTGCTGGAGTTGATGAACATTGGACTGATGAATCGAGCAACTGGTTCCACAGCCTTAAATGAAAGAAGTAGCAGATCACATAGGTTGTATTCACAGTTTTGAGATTTTCTGATGTCCTATTTTCTCAATAGTTAATGCTTGAAATTCATAACATTTGTATAACTCTGTGATAGTGTTCTTACTGTTCATGTTCGTGGCATGGATTTGGAGACCAACACTTTATTGCGTGGATGTCTACATCTTGTAGATCTTGCAGGGAGTGAGAGAGTAGAGCGTTCTGAAGCAACAGGAGATAGGCTTAAGGAGGCTCAGCATATAAATAAATCACTATCAGCACTTGGAGATGTGATTTTTGCTCTAGCACAAAAGAGTTCACATGTTCCTTATAGAAATAGTAAATTGACTCAACTTCTTCAAAGTTCGTTAGGTAATGTCACTCTTTAGTTTTTTATTTGGTCGTTCTTGTATCACCATGCAATTTGTGATATCACGTTTGGTTACTTTTTTAAAGCATGGCATGTTCACAAGTCACACTAACTGTGCCTTTTTTCTTTCCTCTTTTCTTTTAGGTGGTCAAGCAAAAACCCTCATGTTTGTACAGCTTAACCCTGATACTGCTTCATACTCTGAAACGATAAGCACCTTGAAGTTTGCGGTGAGGGTTTCAGGTGTTGAGCTAGGTGCTGCTCGTAGTAATAGAGAGGGAAGGGATGTCAAAGAACTCTTAGAGCAGGTTACTTTAAATTTTGATTGCATGCTACATAGATATTCTAATTTATGGGAATACTGTTAAAGTTCTGTTATCAGCAAAACATTAAGTTTTAGGATGCTAGTTTTGTATATCTTGGTATTTGTGCCGCATCACTCTAAAGTGCTGTGCCCGCATAGGTATATGGACAGCGGATGAAGCTCTAAAATTAAACTTATTTGGTTTGGAAGATAATGAAAGGGGAAGGAAAGCTAAAGAAATTAATTTTCCCCTGTTTGAATTACGGAGGAAGAGTAAAAAAATTCCCTTCATCCCTCTCTTTCTTAATTGTTGTTGAGGGAATATGAATAGGGATAAATTAGGAAAATAATGACAAATATGAAAACTATATCTTATATTTAGGACCAAGATCAACCCCCAAATATAT
This sequence comes from Acacia pycnantha, assembly GCA_025563575.1. Classification (NCBI taxonomy): domain Eukaryota; kingdom Viridiplantae; phylum Streptophyta; class Magnoliopsida; order Fabales; family Fabaceae; genus Acacia; species Acacia pycnantha. The sequence continues at coordinate 222,427 of JAMWYP010000296.1, forward strand.
CTTATATTAAGGACCGGAGGAGTATTTCTTTTGTAGGCATGAAACTATTCATGGCCTAATAATACCTGTAGTTGTGAACTGAAACCATTTGGCTTTCACTAATGTTTGTAACTGACCTTTGACTTAATGATCTTTCTTGCAGGTAGCATCTCTCAAAGATGCACTTACAAGGAAGGATGAAGAGATTGAGCGGTTGCAGCAGCTCAAGGCTAATCTCAACGTTGCCAAGCATGGGATGATGAGGTATGGGTCTTCATCTCCAAAGAGACATTCCATTGGAGGAGCTTCGAGGCATAGCACTAGACTTTCTGGAGCTGGGGCCTTGCGAGCAGCTGAAAGAACAGCTTCTGACATGGACAACTGCTCGGAGTATAGTGATAAGCATTCGGAAGCTGGTTCTCATCAGTCCATGGATGATCTCAGAAACAGGCCCAGCTCCCCACTGGTCAAATCATCCAAAGAAGATACAAGCCAGAATGTCAATGACGACATTGATCTCTTAGGATTTGGAGATGCAGATTCTGAGGAGAGATTAAGTGATATATCTGACAGTGGCCTTTCAATGGGAACAGAAACTGATGGTTCCATCTGCAGCATTGTGGAGTACACTCTTTTCCCTGAAGCGGAGAAGGAGAAGCCAGCTGAAACTTCTCCAAGTAAGAGCACAACAATTGACAACTTGTCAGCTGTAAACAAAGAGATGTGAGTGTTGTTGTTTCTCAAGTTCATCTTATGCACAAAGCAGTATTAACTTTGATTTCATTCCAAGTCCTGTAATTGCTTTGATTTTCTTCCCTACCATCTTTATTCAAAGCAAAGCTGATTTTTGTTTTTGTCGGATACAGGTCCACTTTGGCGTCCAAAATTCCCAAAGCCGCGGAAGTTCTACAAAAAGGACCAATAAAATCTTCCAGGTTTTCAATGAACAGAAGTTCCTCAAAGATTTCCTCAGGTGAGTACATCTAGCTGTGCTATTCTCCACAATAAATGACTAACCTCTGTTTTGCTCTCACAAACTTCCTAATCTAACTTACATAGGTGTCAAGAAAACCACTACCGGTAGCTCAACTTCAGTGAAGGCCCCTACTAAACGATGGCAATAATTTGGATGCCACTTGGATAATTTTACTGACAGGAATTTATTATTCATACTAGGTACTTATTATTGTCATCTACAATGTACTCACAGCAATGGCTAGAACCTTGTAATTGGATCAGGCGTTTGAAAACTCTAGCCTGTAATTGGTTTGTATGATATCATAGTCAATGTTTAGCTTGAAAAGGTTATCAGGTTCAAGCATTACTGCGCCTAATTAAAGTTAGCTCTCTCAAGTATTTTTTTTCTTTTGTATTCCTATCGATTTAAATTCGAGACTTCATACTCAAGCAGTCAAAACCCCATCCACTAGAATTAGCACGTGCTAATAGTAGCATACATCTCTTTAATAAAATTTAAGTGAAGCTGGACTTAGTTATAGTCTAATTTCAAATTCATTTATTACAATTTTATTATGTTTTCCTATTTCCATTTATTTTCAAATATACTGCATAAAGCCAACTTTATGAAACTAGAATTTCACCTACCCATGCACCAGAATTTCAAAAGATGCAGGCGAAAAATCAAGGCCACAGTTTTGTTTTAACACCAACATATGTTGTATATGTTGACTAGACAATCCAATTCCATTAGGAATTGAGGTCTCAAAGAAGGGAACCTACCTGGTCTTGATTGTGATCTGTCACAGGTTGAGACTTGAGACGAGCTGTCTTGGTTTTTGACCCAATTTATCTTTTGAAATAAGAGTCCCTTTTATTTCTAACTCAAAACTCATGCTCACATACCAACCACTCTCAAGTGGTCGTCATGTCAGAACATTCCGCTGAATTTCATTGGTTTTGTCTTGATTTGAGTTCATTTGAATTACATGCATACATGATTTGATTTATAGTAGTTTTTTAAAAGAGAGAGTATGTATTTTCATCTCAATCTAACACACACACACACGAAGAAAATTCATTATCCGTTTGTTTCTTGTCTTTCTCAAAATATCTCAATCTTCACTGATCTATTTTCGCCGGATAATGTGATAGATAATCCAGAGAATGAGAGAGAGAGAGAGACACACACACACACACCAGTTAGAGACAACGTTGAAAGCATTATAATATTTAATCCTTAGTGGAGTTGAACTCTCTTTTCTTTTTTCATGTTGTCGTTTCCTACATATTGGATGTGTCATTTTTTTAATAAGCGGCCAAAAAGTCAATAATCAAATAAATTGATTTAATTTTAATGAGTTACTAAGTAGTACCTCCATTTTTTTTTATCAGTTTTCTTAATCTAAAATCTAATTCATAATACAAATTTTATTATAAACAAAATCTTGTATCAAAGATAAGAGGTAACGTCAACATAAAAAATTTAGATTTTGGTATGGCTATGGTAGAACCAACATCAGAATCTAACAATATCACATTAAAAAATGATACCCACAAGAAGTGTAAAAATATAAATTTACTGTCGAAATCGCAGAACTGTACCATTAAAACTTAGAAGAATGACAGGAAAAATATCATTTGAACTTTAAAATCCGAACAGAAATAGGATTAACAAAAACAATAAAGTAATGACTTGTTTTGTTGTGAAATTACCTTTTTATAATTTTAAAATTCAAGTGATATTTTGTTAAATTTTCCCTTAAAACATTCTTAAATATACATTGATGATATCAATTGATTGATTCAGCCGTTAAGTTTTGTTTAGTTTCCACAAACCGTAGGTTATGGTTTCAGTTTCTTAAAAAGTAGAGAAAGCCAGTCAAGGCAGCGGGTACTTGAAACAGGGACGGTTAAGTTCACAACGCCGCCTGCAAAACGTGAGTCCCAAGCCACCAACGTTTCACATTTTTCTATCATGTTTCTTCCAAAATATTAATCTATAGTTTTATAAGGACTTATATTTGAGATAATCGTTGTTAGCTTCACTAATGTGTTGTTAACATCGTTAAGTGTGCTGACGTGGATAATTAATTAGGTTTATCACTTATATAGTGCATGCTTTAAATTTAAATGCACAATTTTTGTTTTTAAGAAAAAAAAAGAGGTTTATGACCATGGGGAAAAAAAAATCAAAAGTAATGTCCAGTTTTGTATTATTATAAATCGATGTTGAGTTTTGCTAAATTTAAATGAGCAAATTATAAACTTTTGCACGCTAAAAAACAGAACAGCTATTTTTTTTTTTTGGTCAGAACAGAACAGCTATTGAGAATCTCAGTTTGAAGATATCTCTCAGAAAAATACATATAAAATTGGTTAGCTACTTAACCGTAGATTCTTTTTCTGTCAACCACTTAATTATAGTCTCTTGACTTTTTTTTTTTTTTAAAGCAGATTCTTGCATTTTAAAGGAAAGAAAAAGGAAAAATTCTTTAAAATCTTAAAGGAACAAGAAAATATAAAAAATGTCCCACATAAAATTCTAATGTCAAAAAGATCTTAAAGAGTTGTTAATTATCTATCGAAGGAGTTGTTAATAAGATTGTTTTGACATTAGAATTTTCTGTGAGACATTTTTGACATTTTTTTATTCCTTAGAACTTTAAAGAGATTTAAAAAAAAAAAAACATAATAGGCAGATTTTTTTGGCTAACCGATATATTCAATTGATTAAGTTATGAAAAAGTCAAAAAAAAAAAAAAAAATTGATCAAACTATGCAGATCAACAGGCTGTCAAGAAAAATGTTAGACCAAAACATAAAACAGTCTGTCAAGAGAAATGGAAATACTCTTTTTTTTTTTAATTATGATATTAATTTTCTTGGCCAAAATTTATGATATTATTACTCGTTTTGAATTTTGACTTTCAAAGAAAATTTTCGTTTATTCGAGCATGGATTAAAATTTTTAAATTAAATATTTTTTTATTTTTGTATTAAAAAAATGACAGCAAAGGGAGTAGTACGAGTACCATTTAATACATTTCGTTTTCTAAATTTAAAGCGTTCAGATTAAAAAAATTTATTCTAAAATTTCTGCGGAGTTTTCTTTGACCGGAAAATTTATGCAGAGTTTAATGAGAGAATAAAAATTGAATTAAAAATAAAATTTATGCGCACTTTCATTTTTTTTTTCTCCCTTTCAATCTTAATTTTATCACGAGTTAGTACCTTAAAACAATTTAAAAAAATCATTAACATTTTTTCATTTTAAAAATTCATTTATTCATATAAAACACAAACACACACACACAATATATATATATATATTATAATACAAAGACAAACAAGCAGCTTGATTGGAATGTGATCTTATGTGTGAAAAGCCTAATTTTAAAAATGGATCGATGTCGGTGGAAAATACAGGAAGGGCTGACAAAACCATCGTGCCCGCAGCAAAGTAAGGGTAATAAGAAATTTATAATTTTGAATTTTTTTTTACATTTATTTATAATTAATTTTCAATTTTGAATTAGCTCAAAAATTGAAATTGAAAATTCTTTATATTCGGCAAAGAAGCACTAGATGGCGACGACCAGGAATTCAGGCTCAGCTTACTTTCTGAAACCATTTTTATGAAAATTATAGTTAAATTTATATTACAGACGCCAAAATCACAACAATCAACGAAAGATCATTCACTTTTCCTGACTTTTGACTGAATCGAGGTCGAGGAAACGCTCGGTTTGTTGAGGTACTCAATGCTTATCGGGTTTACTCCAATTCCTCTTTAAATTCATCGTGCTTTGATGCGTATGTATGCTCCTTGCTGGTCACTTGAGATCTTCGATTCTGTAAAACTAGTTCATTTGCTGCTTTCAAAGAGTCATGGTTGATTTTTTCTGTTATTTCAACGTTGGACTGACGCATTTTACTTGAATTGATGTTTTGAGCTTCACAGGGCTGGTTTTATTATTGGGTATTAACAATTCTAGAAGCACTGTTTAGCTGAATCGAACGAGTATTGATTCGCTGCAAAAGGTTGGTTTTTAAGTTTTTCTAATGCTGAATATTCAATCTCGTTCTACTTATTTGGTGCTAGTTTCAGGTATATATGCTATGTGTAGTTATCGTCTCAGGCAAGTGCTAGGAGTTCGCCACCCCCAACCTCAGCTGCGAGCTAAAAAAAGCTTCAAAGTGACATTCAATTATGAAATCTTGACGCGTGATTCTACCATCGTTTCCTAGTACCAGCCTGCTCGGGAATTGTTTTCCTATTTCGTGATAATTTTTATTTGAGGAAAACTTTTTCTGGGAAATCAAAATATGTAACTCCGGCCTGAAACCTTAATAACATATCCCATTGTAATTAATCGGTAACGGGCATTTTCAGTAGGAGATTGCGATAAACTCTACTTATGTTGTGAGTTAAAGGAAGTTTGGTAAATTTGAAGCGTCTACACTAACTAATAATACCAATGTACTCTAGGTTTAAGATGGGGTGTGATTTTTCCAAGTTCTCAGCATGCTGCTCGGGTACAGAGCAAAGTGGTCCAGTTCCTGACGCAAATATTGATGGTAAGTTATGGTCATATGTGCATCTTTTGTTCTTGCTACCATGAGAATGCTGCAATCACCGAGTTCTGATTTCCATTTCAGAAAATGAAGAGAATAGTGAGGCCACTGATGTGCCACCATTTCAAGAATACACAATTGATCAGCTTAGGAAGGCTACTTCTGGATTTGCCGTTGAGAATATAGTTTCTGAGCATGGAGAAAAGGCTCCAAATGTGGTTTATAAAGGGAAACTAGAAAATACACGAATTGCTGTCAAACGGTTCAATAGATCAGCCTGGCCTGATGCGAGACAATTTTCAGTAAGTATAAGTGGCTTTATGTGCCAAATTTTTGTATATTTGATAAAGTGGCTTTGATGAAGCTTTCTTTTACTCTTCTGCATTTCCCAATATAATGCTCAATCTTTTTGATGTTCTGCTAAGGACACATTGAAGTCTTATGTGTTGGGGAATGTCAGAATTAAACATTATTCATTTTGTATGTTGTCTCTTTATCTGTAATAGGTAAGTGTACTGTTATTTTATGGAAACCGAACTGAAAATGCTATTAAAATGTTACAATTCTGCCAGAGTGTACAGTATAAGCAGAATTCTAGTCTGAAATTGAAAATGGAAAATAAATAGCAAAAAATCTGGCACTTCGAGGGGCTAGTCTCTCCCAAAGAAAGCACTAGTAGCTTGTCTACCTTCCCTGTGATCTACTCTCTCTCTCTCTTACACACTCTCTCACATGCTCACACCTCACAAAGCGCATGGGTCGGTTACCAGCCGTGCCCATATTTACAAGTCCAACAGCTTCCCTGCCCTTGAAGTTTCAACTTGAACTCAAACATGAAAGTCAAAGTTGGAATCCATGGCTTCTTCCTAGATAAATCAGCTTAAGGCTGTCCTCTTCATATGCCCTTACAAAATTATAGGAGAACTTAAGTTCATAAGCAGCAACTTCTCCTTGATCAGAAACAATGATCTCCACCTCACGCTGTATAACAACTAAAATTTGAGTAACTAGACACTCACAGTAACTTCCCAATGTATGATTTTGTCCTGTTAACTCTTCATCAAGGTAATCAAAATCCAAAAGGCATAGTTCTCGAATATCAAAGTAAGTTAATCAAAGCACCCTTTGAACTACACTCCTGTTACACTTTGCTCATTTCTGAAGTTCCGTAAGTGTTTCAGCAAAGCCATTGGCCCCCATAAAAGCCTCTTCATCATCATCATCTTCAGTAAGCATCAGTGAAGAACACGTGCTAGGTAAACTTCTTGAACCATGTGCGTTACTATCCCCCTGGTTTGTCAATAAAAGAGCCTGTATAACATCCTATGACCTTTTGTTAGCTCAAAAAAATAAGATTGAAATCAAAGGTACTGTGCAAACTGATGCTAGTATAGCGGCCATTCCAACTATCAATAATCGACCACCTATAAGCTTATAACCCTTGCAAAAATTGTTACATATTGGTATCTGTTAATCAGATCAACAGCCATCCTCTAGTGAATGAAGCCCCTTTCTCAATATGTTGAACCTGTGCTTATCCACACTTAAATTCCATTAGGCTTTCATGTGAATGATGTGTGAAAGGTCATAATAAAACTATTAATAACAAAACTCAAATCATTATGCATTTGAAACAGATTGGAAATCAGAAGGATTCCAGTGTTTATCTTTGAACTAGATTCTTCATGCCAGGGAACTTACAGAGTACAGCTATCAGAACAAACTGCTTCGTGTGTGTGTGCAAGCAGGCATCGTCTGGAAGAAACAACTCTGATATCCCAGTATAAATTTTCATGGCCATGACATTATTATTCCTATAATGCATAGACCTGCATGTATGAATTTATTTAAATTAATGATTTACCAACTACCAACAGATAAAAAAGGATAAACCTGATAATCAGTATTTGTAGGCTTCTCTTTGAGCTTCCTGGAACATCTTCAGAATTATCTTTGTTTTTTTTGGGCCATTCAGCTATATCATATGCAGTGTTAAACATCACCTTTTCTAGTTTTATATGTTCTGAACTTTGGGAAGTTATATTTACTTTTCCATTTAAAATATGGGTGTAGGGGTTATTAATGGTTCTCAAACTAGGAAGCATCTGTGATTTAATAAGAAAAAAGTAATGTTCAAAGTACTTAACTTGATTTATGGCTTTGAGGGTTTCATTTTACTCATAGGGCCTCTTGAATTGTTTTTCACCATTTTGGATTTTTCTTTTCTATAGGCAACTTGGTTGGAGCATGGTTTTCATTATTTGTTCTTTTAGCAACATTTTTTTTTACGCCCCTTCAGGAAGAAGCCATGGCTGTTGGACATCTAAGGAACGAAAGATTGGCAAATTTACTTGGATGTTGCTGTGATGGTGATGAGAGGTTACTTGTTGCAGAATATATGCCTAATGATACTTTGGCAAAGCACTTGTTTCACTGTAAGTGCGCTAACAAGCAACAAATTCTGCTTCTCTGCAATGAAGTTTGCATTTTTCTATTTCATTTTATATATAGTTATTATCCATTCAATGACCCGTAGAAACCTGGTTTCGCTAGGCCATAATTTATGGGAACATTCATTGCCTGCGTAAAAACATATCTACACTTTGATTTCTTCAATCTTATATTTCTATCAATCTTCAAAATTCTGTCTATCATATGTACTAATTGTAGCTATGATTCTTTTGTGCGGTACTATCTGGTTAAATGCAATTCATTGACCTTACTGAATTCTTGTTTACATGATTATGCAGGGGAAACTCAGCCCATGAAATGGGCAATGCGACTAAGGGTTGCTTTATACCTTGCCCAAGCGCTAGAATATTGTACTAGCAAAGGACGTGCCCTATATCATGATCTAAATGCTTATAGAGTGCTTTTTGATGATGTAAGTTCATTTCCTCCAATATCACAAAATCCTGTTAATGTTATAGTTGGAGTGCGGCTTGTTTGCAATTTAAGTTTCATGACAAAGCCCAGTTGACTTTAAATATATAAACAGTCTTCAAAAAATTATACTTCCTCCAGTTCTTAATATAAGACTCAGTTGACTTTTTTGGAGAGATTAAGGAAGATAAATAAATTACTTTAAAGTATTTTTATGTCTCGTTATCACTAAAAGTTGGGTTTGGAGTTTTTAAAAGCTTTAGGGTAGAATCAACAAAAAATGAACTAGGGTTTTAAGTGGAAGGGTTTATAAACATGTCTAGTCAAGAAGTAAGTCTGTAGTAAGATAAATTCACGAAAATGATCGAGGCATAGTCTAGGCTTTGTACTCTATAACCTCTAAGTAAGATGAAAACACCAGATTAAAAGAAATGAACAAAGTGGGATAAGACCCTCTCCTAGATGACTTCTCTAGGTAGGGACTACTTAAATTATTTAAGTACGAAAAATATAGAAAACTGAAACTCAATTACATATAGGACATAGGGGTCTCCATTATAAATTATAAAAAGATTGCATTGATACCTTATACTATATGATTTGGACCAACTCTTTCTTTTTTTTTTTTCCTTAATTTCATAATCCTTAAAGAGTGGGTAAGCATAAAAGATCAGGAAAGAAAGTAAGTGCCAATATGCCGGATTAAGAAGCAAAGGAAGAGTATGCTATTGTGGGTGAAAGTGAAACTGCCTAGACTTTGTTTTTCAAGCTTTTAACAGTAAGTGCTGACTATCCTCATGCTCTCTTATTGTTATTCAGGAAGGAAATCCTAGACTCTCATGCTTTGGCTTGATGAAAAACAGTCGGGATGGTAAAAGTTACAGTACAAACCTGGCATTTACTCCGCCTGAGTATTTAAGGACAGGTTCTCCCTTAAACTTGTTGCATCACAAATTTTTATTATTTGATGTTCTACTTCTATGTATGTGTGGTGGTTGAACTTCAAGACCATGTTATTTGGAGTTCTCTTGCTACGATTGTTATTTTATTATAAGACTGGGTCACTGAACTTTTTTTCTAGGGCCAATTTAATGCTTTAATGTTTTCTTCTCTAAGCTTTCAGTCGTAAGCTATTTCTATGGACATTCAGCCCATGTTGAAAAAAATGATATATATGTGTGTGTGTGTGTGTGTGTGTGTGTGTGTGTTTGACTGCTGATAGTTGTGATAGTTCACTATCATTAATCTGCAAATTTTTTATTTCGTAACTATATGTTATATGATAGTAAGTGTTTTTTGTCTCCTGATCGTGCAGGTAGAGTTACTCCTGAAAGTGTAACATATAGTTTTGGAACCCTTTTGCTTGACCTTCTCAGTGGAAAGCATATTCCTCCAAGCCATGTAAGTTCCTTTCCTTGGTGGAAGATTCTGCATACCAAGTATATTGCACCTTCTGAGTTATACCCCTTTATGTGGCTAAAACTATTCTGTTGCGAACATCAACCTTATTTGTTTGTGAACATTTTACCATAATGATTGAATTAATAATTTTTAGCTCGAAGTCAAAGCAATAAGTTGTGATTTTAATTAAGTTGAACATCTAACAGTTAATTTCATATTTTTTTTAGGCACTTGACCTGATTCGAGACAGGAACCTTCAGATGCTGACAGATTCTTGTCTAGAAGGACAATTTTCAAATGATGAGGGGACTGAATTAGTGCGCTTGGCCTCACGATGTTTACAATCAGAACCTCGGGAGCGTCCTTATCCAAAGTCATTGGTTTCTGCTTTAATAGATCTGCAGAAGGATTCTGAGGTTGTCTTATAAGTGGTTCACTGTATTATATATTTTTTGAAAAATTGCTCATCTTTCTTTATTCAGTTTCCAGCATCGACAGTTTATTTTGGCAAGTCATTGGCTTCGACCTTTGCTAAGAATTAATAGCGTACTCTAGTAAGCTGTAATGAACTCATGTGTAACGTTTTCCAGGTTCCTTCTCATGTTTTGATGGGTATACCACATGGCACAAATGCTTTACCACTTTCACCATTTGGTGAGGCATGTCTAAGAATGGATTTGACTGCCATCCATGAGGTCCTTGAAAAACTTGGGTATAAAGATGATGAGGGTGCTGCTACTGAGGTTTGTTTCTTATGAGTAAATTGTCAAGTGTGATTCTATGGTCGTGATAATCATTTAAATCTTCTAGTACTTTGTTATCATCTTCATTCTTCTTTTTCAAATGTATCTCTGATTTTGATGTCCATACAAGTTGCTTTTGTTATTTTACGTGAACCTTATTCATAATATAATTTTTGTTGGGCTCAGCATGGTGCTGTGTGTATATTTGGTATGGTGTTAAAAGGTAGAAAGTAACTCTTGGTTTATTCTATATTTTAATGACCCTCATGTATTCTGTAAATGTGTGTAGTTGCAATATGTCAAAATTTTTTAGCATTACGTACCTTTGAAAGGTTGAATATGAGTATGAAGTCGAATGCAACATGGCTTGAATTTTTATGAACTTCACATGCGTATTTTATTATTGACCTGATTTTCCAGGTAAATTGGGTTATCTGCTCACTTTTTTTTTTTTTTTTAAACTTTCTGCAGCTTTCATTCCAAATGTGGACCAACCAGATGCAAGAAACACTGAACTCAAAGAAGAAGGGTGATTCCGCTTTTCGTCATAAAGACTTCAAAGCTGCAATTGATAGCTATACTCAGGTTTGTACATTTCATAGCTCTTAATTTGCGTATATCCTAGAACATATATGAACTTTCTGTCTTCTTGAGTAGAAAATGGAACAGAGATGATAAGGATGTTTAAAGCTCTGTTCTGATTGAGTGTTTTAACCATTGTTGTCAAACTCGCAAGTTGACTCTCTGAGTTTACCGTTTTTACTGCTTTTAGTTTACAAAAACAAGTCGAGTCAAGTGGTAAACTCTTAAACTTACTCTTAAACTCATGTTAACTTTTTTGATTTGGTCATACTCAGCGGCTTTATATATAAATTTTATAGAATTTCTTTATTAAATATGATAAATGATGAACGTTGATGGATTTAATTTCAATTATTTGGATTTAAAATATATTTAAATCAAATTGTTGTCATTTTATATTTTAATTATTTAATTATACACTAGTAATACATATTTAATAATGAAAGTAAACTCTTACGAGTTTTCACGATACGAGTTTACGTCACTGTCACGAGTTTGCTTAAACTCATGAGTTTGACAACCTTGGTTTTAACCACTCCAATTGTCACCCAATATATATATATGTGTGTGTGAACTTGGCAGCTTAAGTTTGACAAGATAAAGCATATAAAGAGATAGTGAACAATTTAATGGGCTATAATCTGTGAAGATACTTCATAGGTCTGAATCAATTATAACATGCCGTTGATGGCTTTGTTGCAATGCATGCAGTTCATTGATGTTGGAACTATGGTTTCTCCAACTGTTTATGCACGCCGCAGTCTGTCTTATCTCATGAACAACATGCCAGAAGAAGCACTGAAGGATGCATTGCAGGCACAATTAATTTCCCCTGTTTGGCATATTGCTTCCTACTTACAAGCTGTGGCACTTCTTGCATTGGGCAGGGAAAATGAGGCCCAGATGGCACTTAAAGAGGCTTCTTCACTTGAAAGTAAAAAGAACACAAATTAATTGAGGTCACTAGCTGGGTCTCGTTCGCTCAACAAAAAAAAGTAGAAAAAGGCAAGATTTTTATCCCAAAAAAGAAAAAAGAAAAATCAAGATCTTATTTTCCTTTCCCAAAGATAATTTACATAGAGCACAGGATAGTGTCTACAAAATCTGGGCAAATTCCCCAGTTCCTTATTGGACAACTTGTCGCGTGGATAGAGTGGTTTATTATACTTCCTTGTGCACAAGTGGTTCATTGGTTGGCATGAAGAATTCTCCTGCACAGACTTAAGTCTTTGCAGAAAGTATTCAAATTACTTTGCATAAGGTTTTCTGTTGCATGCTCAAAAAGGGAAAAAGTGTTTCTTTTGTTGCGGTTTAATTTCTTACTCTAGTACATAGATCTAGGGACTATTTTGAGAACTTCTGGCAGAGTGACTTTGTAAAGGATTCGTCTAGCGTTTGAGAATGCAGTTGTTGGGTAAATGTTGTCGTTGTGCTTGTATTTATGTACAGAGTAATCAATTGTGGCTGGCATGTTGATCTGAAGTAGGCTGTTTTGTATGTTATTGATTCTGCTTCTAATAAGAATTTTTTCAGCTATATTCTCAGATTTCGCTCCTGTTTTCATTTGATCATGAAATAATTGTGGGTTTGGGAGATAAAGCATAATTTGTAATACTCTACTAGTTAGCTATTTTTTTCCCATGCAATATACAGACAATGCGCATGGGACAATAATTTAATTTGCATGCTTGAAAAAGGGAACTTATCCAAAAATGTGGGAAAATGTTAAATGAATGAAAAGAAAGTTCCACTGAGGCTAAATAATAGAGGGCAGCCTAGTACAGGCTCCCATCAAGTGGATTTTAGGGTATGTTTGGTTTGAGGGAAGGAGAGGGGAGGGAAGGGGAGAGAAAAAAATGAGAGGAGGGAATTTTTTTAAAAAAAATTGAGTGTAGTGGGGCCCACATATTTTCATCTCCCCTCCTTTTTTTTTCGCTCCCCTCCCCTCCCCTCAAACCAAACATACCAGCATACCCTCAAGGAATGTCATATTGACGCAATCTTATTTTCGTAGCAGTTTTTAGATTAGCTATTTCTACTTCCCCCATTTTATAAATTGTAGTAACCAAAAAATTGGGCATCATTCTCTCTTATTTTTTATAACTGTCATCGTTCTCTCTTAGATGCTAGGCTCTTCAATCCAACATTCCAGGTAAAAAAAAAAATAGTACTTTGGTCTTTATTATAAAATCCATTTTAACTAATACCACATATCAAGAATTGTTATTTAAGTTGTTAAATATACTTAAAGTTTTTCAAGTTTACTCTTTTAAAAAAAATTCTCTCTCTTCATTTAGAAATCATTCTTACATATCTTTCCTATTTCTCTTTTCTAATAAAAATAAAATTGAAAAACATAGTATTTATTTTTTTTTATACATTTGGCAAGCCTAAGCTTGAAAGACAAAATATACATCATCTAGGATACAGAACTAATCGCATCCTCAACATGCATATTGTCAAGTATGAATTGAGTTCTACATCTTAAATGCACCTGTGGAATTACCTTTAACTGCATATCAACTACATATGCTTCTTTATCTAAAACATCAGCGCATTCAATAGACTCCCTACTTGAGTGAGAAAAACAACTTCTCATTTGCCGTACATAAGTTGACGTGTGGCCTTAATTTCAGCTTTGAATGGATGATCCAATATTCCAATGTACTATCCCTCAATAAAATATTCAGTGCCTCCAATGAATGAAAAAAACCAGTACTTTTTGAAAATTTTAAACTTATAATAACATGTAAGTAGACTTATGCTCAAGACTAAAAATTTATTTTAAAAGTAGACTTAAGCACGAGAGCGGTAAATATCACTATACTCACTCCTACTTTTGACTTTCTTTGACCAAAAAAGTATTCTCCCGTCCTAAATATAAGATAAAGTTGATTTTTTTTTAGAAATTAAGGAAGCTAATTAAAGTATTTTAGAGTATTTTTATTTTTTTCTCTAAACTAATTAATTTGACTAATAAAATAATATATAATCTAAGGATACACAACATATCATATGATTAAGTAACTTATTTATCTTCTTTAATCACTCCCTAAAAAGTCAACTATATTTTATATTTAAGATCGGAAGGAAGACTATATTTAACTTTGTACTAGCAGTGGAAGTTGTTTTTGAAGAAGAAGAGGAGATTATTAAGCCCTGGCTGATCTAGGAAATACTAGTTTATGTGGGGCTGAAAATTCAAATTAATTAATCTGAGGAGATTAGTGAGCTGTACCTTTAGTCACCCAACTCTCTGAATTGTAGCTGTAATGGGTTCTTTTTTAGGGCATTAGAAGCTGCATAAATAACTGACGATGCATCACGCATAGCATCTAACTGCCTTATCGGTAAGAATTTGATTACTTATGCTAAGATAGAGTTGTCAAAGATAGCTTCATTCCTTGTCATCCGCAAAGTCTAGCTGTCTCCTTGGAATTTATTTATTTTGCTGGCATAGCTTCCTTGTCAAGTTATGTAGTTTAGAGGTTATCCATACTTGAGGTGATAGTACCTCCGGTCTTTAATATAATATCTCATTTTTAGTGTAAATTATACTACAACGAGATTTTATGTTAAAGACAGAAGTTAATACTTCTTCTGATCCTAAATATAAGATAGAGTTGACTTTTTTTTTTTGAGATATTAAGAAAGCTAATTAAATCACTTTAAATATTTATATTTGTCATTTTTCTCCATTCTCCAACTTATAAATTGATATATAATCTAAAGATACACAACATATTATATGATTAAATAACTTATTTAGATTCTTTAATCTTATCAATGAGAGTTAACTTTGTCTTATATTTAAGACGAGGATTATTATATTACTTAGTAACCATTATGCTTGTCTTTCTTCTTTGTGATCCATCATATAAACGCTGTGATACATCAATCCCTTCTTTTCATTGTCATAGCTAAAAGTTGGTTTTTATTCATAGGGTAAAATAACATTTAGCACCTTCGGTTATTTGTTAGTTGTATTTGCACCATAATCTTATTTATGGTGCATCCACAAACACTTTGGTGTTGGTGTTTATTTTTATGGTGTTGGACACACCGAGCATCTTAAACCATAAATAAAATTAAAGTGCCGGATATAATTGAAACATAACATTAGAAATGCTTATAGAGCACCAAGAAAATAATATAAAAATGCTAAATGCACCATAAATAAGATTAGGATACTCGATGCTACTAGAAAGTAATATTAGAGTGTTAGGTGCTACCTTACATTTTAATATTTATTCAAATGGATGTATCATCAACCATCACTTGCAAAACTTGTGTTTAGTGAACTCAAACACCCTAATCTTGATATTAACAATGCGTGTTACAAAATAAGCCAATCAGCTGAATTCCACCAATCCAAGTGTGAGGGTTCCAATTTAAATTTACAATCCCATGGAATGTAATTGAAGTGGTTGAAGATTATTGAGTTCATTGCTAGTGGTAAAATAGGGATGCGGCTAGGGCCCTCTTCTCTTAGATCCTCTTCTACCAAATTACGCCGTTTTGGCACATAAACACCTCATACTTTTTTTTTAAATATTTCAGGATACTGACCGGTGCTAAAAAAATACTTCAGGATACTGACCGATACTGAAAAAATATTTCATGATTTCTAAAAAATTATTTTAAGATCTTGAAAAAATAATTCAGGGTATTGACTGGTACTACAAATATATTTGAGGATACTGATTGGTACTGAAAAAATACTTCATGATCTTAAAAAATTATTTTAGGATCTTGAAAAAATATTTCAGGGTACTGACTGGTACTTTCAGGATACTAACTGGTACTGAACAAAATACTTCATGATCTTGAAAAATTATTTTAGGATCTTTTTAAAATATCATAAAGTATACTTTTAGTACCAGTTAGTATCTTGAAATATTTTTTTCAAGATCTTAGAATAATTTTTGAAGATCATGAAGTATTTTCTTAGTACCAGTCAATATCTTCAAGTATATTTTTAGTATCTGTCAATACCCTAGATTTTTTTTTAAGGATCATGAAATATTTTTTTAGTACCGATCAGCATCCTGAAGTATCTTTTTAGCACTCGTCAATATATGAAATATTAAAAAAAAAAAGCATGAGGTTCATTGTTTGTACGACAAAACAAAACGGCGCAGTTTGGTTGAAGAGGATGGAAGATGATTGATCCTGAGGCCTTGTTTGATACGAGGAAAATTTGAGGAGGGAAAGTGATAAGTGCATATTTTATAATTAAATGAGTATCAATTCTGAGATATATTGGATTAAATTTATTACTATTGTATATATCTTGCAGGAGTTATTAGCTGATTGAGAAAGGAGCAGAAAAAGGAAATCAATTTGAATCAATTGTGTGATATGAGAGAGTGGATTACAAAATATTTGGAGGTGATTGGAGATCTCAAAAGGATATTGCATATCCTTTATTTAAGAAAGGATCAGATCACGGCCCAAGTGAGCCTAAGGGAATTTCTATATAAAGAAAAAGGGAGAGACACACTAGAGAGAAGGGAGACAAGACGGAGAAGCGACAAAAGCATGGAAGAAAGAAAAAAACATCCTTATGCTCTCTAAATTTCGGTATTTACCAAAGGTTTAGAGAGAAAAGGGCTGAAGAAAGAAAAGGGCTGAAGAAAGAAAGAAGGACGCAAGAACAATTCTGATTTTCATCTCTTTTATTTTATTTTGTTAACCTAGCCATGCTTGGCTAGTCTTCTTTAGTAGTTAGGGCGAGGATGAACCCTATGCGAATTTGAGTATTTGTTTGAATTCTCTACTGAACGTTATTTACCATGATTGAATGAATTATCTTTGCTTAAAGCTTTCTTAAAGACTGATCACCTTTTAGATTGTTCATAGGTTGGTGTATGACAATAGAGATGTTGGTGCATTTAACTAGAACCGTTAATTCATCGTAGAGTTACATGACCTAGACATAGGCTTACGAGTTTATGCGATCTCATAATTCTGGTTTATATAATCTTTCCAAACAATACTAAGACGTTAGGTTGTTTTCAAAGATAACGGACTAAGGTAGTGTCAAGACATTGGGACTTAGTCTAATTTTAGAGAATTGATCGTCAATCATGCGAATAATAATAAATTAGGGATTTAATTCAAATACTTAGAGGAACATAGGGGAATTCTATGCCCTAGCTGCGTTTTTCTCTATCAATTTTCTTTTCTTTTAATTAAATTCAATCTAGTTTTCTCAACTTAAACGAAATTGTGAAATTAATGCCTAACTAAAGTTTGTGATACTAAGTCCTCGTGGGAACGATACTTTTCTTATCACTTTATTACTTGATACGGCCCGTATACTTGCGGAGTTATAGGCTTTAAAGTTTTGCCCTATCAGAAAGGAAAGGAATGGAAGATTGGGAGGGAGCTTAAAAAGTTGAGCTGTTTGGGAGACAAAGGAATAGAACTTAAGTTAAGAGAAGATGAAATGTTTGGTAAGAAGAATTGGGTGTTGGTTAAGTGGGAAGGTGAGGCAAAATTCCCACAATGCCCCTTTAATAAAAAATGGAGAAAATATATTGATTGTAACAATTTTTTTTATCAGACATAAACAAGCCTAAAACCAGATGGCGTGATGGTTGAGAAGCAAAAGTGAAGGAGATGTCAATGGGATAGTAGAGGGCGAGGAGCATAACGGTTGTCGGAGCTGAGAAGAATGACGGACATAAAAGTAATTAGAGGCGGAGGAGTCAAAACTTTGTTAATGAAACTGTGACATTTGCAACAGGATGATGGTGGCCCAATAAAAGTTGGAAGGGTGTGAAGGTTTGTTAAAGGGGGATGAAAACTCAGTCTCAGATTCAGACTCGAACCTATCAACATTGATCCTACTAATTTTACACCGACTGTAACATCCTCCATTTTAAAGTACAATTATTAATTATTAACTTGATTACATCATTCATTAAAATATTTGATGTACACAGTTGAGCTTTGGATTTTACTAGGCCCATAATTTAAAACTAAATATTGCTTTAGAATTTGCCAGAATATCCAAAATTTACTAGAAAATGCCAAGTGAGCCCTAATGACGTGGCAATATATAATAATTCAACATGTATTAAAAAGGTGGAAGCACTACCGGTAACAAAAGTAACTTAAGCTTTTGAAGCCTTCCCCGATTGACCCACACGAGAACTATCACCTGAAAAATATTTGTAACCATCAATCCAGCTCATTATAAATGCTAATACGTGCTCGTGAGGTGGCAAGTGAAACATTTTAAATAACGAGTACTAGATATCAAATTTACAAATTCATCAGATCACAATTTCTAAAATAAAATTTCTATATCAAATTTCATATCATGAATCAGATATATAACATGTCAAGCAATAGATCGATACCCAGACAATCCTTACCACCCCCATCCTTATTCCGCTGACATAACCCATGGGCTGTAACGTAATAGGTTTAATCTCTATGACAAGACTACACCAAGCTCTCCAATAATGAGGTATAGCCCGGTCAAAGGCTATAGAACTCATATCGGACAATGGGTTCCCTTTCTTTCAAATATAGAAAGGTGTCACTATCCTAAGGGCTGACCCTTAACCTGACCAAAGAAAAAGGATGATACCAAGGACCCTGAAAATATCAAAGTCATCCACTGTGCACCGAGTGGTGACATACCACGTGGTATTATATACACAATAACTCTCATAATCACTCCACATCCATCACCACTCCACATCATCATAATCTTGGCATGCATATATAAGATTCCAAAAATGATTTATAAAAATAATACAACATCTCAATAATTTGTATGATGGCAATATTCTTTCAGCTCAAGAAACCATAAAAAGTATATTGTCCGTAATATATAATATCACTAATCATTCCAAAATAAATCCTACAAGGCAACTTCATAAAAAACATAGCTTTCATGGATTAAAAATCACTCACAAATCATCATACAAGCAAGTACAATGAGTGGAAAGTGGTTACCTCAAATTCTTGACACAAAAACTAAACTTGAGAGAGATCAAGTCCACTCTAAAAATAAATACATAATTATACGTTGCATTAACAAAAATACCTACTAATACAATAATAATTAATTAATTGAACTATAATTGTCTTATTTTAGTTTTCTAAGAATAAGTGAGAATTTTATTTATTCCTTAAATCATCGTTACAATCTCATTTTCTTCATAAATTATTTCTCACTAATTATGATAATCAAAATATCACCATGTCCTCAATTTTACCAAAATACCCAATTTCCTATAATATAAGTTTTCACCTAAATATTCATATTCATTATTGTTCTGGTGTAGAACACAGATTGACTAGCCCTGAGGGGCTAGGATGTTGGTGTAGATTGGGACTTGACCTAGGAGTGATTCCTAGGGCCTACGTACCCTGAAGAGGGATCAAAGTCCACGTAGTTCGAGGATTAATGGAGGCGTTTAGCCTAAGGGGATGGTCGTACGCTCTGTGACGGCTGTGTGTGATTAGCCGGAGCTTAGACCGTGTAGAAGATAGGAGATCGGAGATAGGAGATAATCTGTAGAAGATGAAGATGCCTGAACCTTTGGGGTTTTACTCGTATTTGTAGAGTGTACCTTAGGGTTAGATCTCCCGCATCGTGTGTCATCGTGTGTCATCGTGTGTCCATGAATCTCGGCAACCTCCCCTTTGAATAGGTCTTGCGGTTTAGATCTGTGGGTCGGTTGAGATAATGGGCCTTGACCAGGTCCATAACAGATGCCCCCAAGCTCGGTAGTTCATGTGTCTGAGCTGCCGAGGTTAATTGTTTGCTTGACTGTGAAATACAGACTTGGCCGAGCTATATTCAGTATGCACGGATCGTTTAGTTTGCTCATTTCGAATGCTTGTTCGAGTTTGCAAACTCCCGGTTATTGACAACTGTATAGTAATTGCTCCCCATCCTGATAGTCCAGGTCTCTGGGCTATCGGGGTGGATCTATTGTTGAGTCCGAATATCTTATCCGAGATGCTACCACTCGTTTGATTTTGATAAAGTGTCTATCCGAGTTTCAAAGAACTTCGGAGTTACTTGTATTCTGATTGAATTGCCCCCGCACATGTAGTCCGAGTTTGCTTTGAAACCGTGTTGACTTGATCATTAATGAAAGTTTGTTCACTTCCGATCAATTCGAATATTTATGTAGAGTTTCATCCGTGTCCACGATGAACTGATATAGTGAACTCGCATTAGTTTTTGGAGTACTATTAAGTGACCGGGCCAGGGTCAAAGGTGAGATATGCAGAATCTGCGAAAGTGCGAAAGTGCATCCGGTATTGAAACCGTAAAGTGGTGAGGGGTCAGTATTCTAACTGCCTCGTATAATTCCAGGTTCGTTGACCGGTCATCCTAGGATAAAGGGAAGTTGTCACCTGCCCGGGTTTGGTTTTTCACCAAAGCGTCCGAACATTTTGACTGATCGTGGTCGGCATGACAGTTCCGCTTGATATCCTGGAGTAAGTTAGGAAGCGTCCGGGCTGCGATAGCTCTACGGAGACAATTCCCTCCGACTGAAAAGCCGGGTTTTATTCTTCAGTTCGTATTTGAATTACGACCGGGTTCAGTGACCCTGTATTCGCTCTTTTGTTGATGTCTTTGTCGTTAGAGCAATTGGAGGAGATTGAATCAATGCTCTCGACTGAGAGTTTCTTTACACGGAGCCGGATTGTAACTGTATTAAGCGTAACCGGGGTCCGCCTTCTTTTTGCTTGCCGCAAAACTTTACGCGGAGCCGGATTTTAGCCATATTAAGTGTAACCGGGTCCGCCTTCTTTTGCTTCCCGCGAAACTTTACGCGGAGCCCGATTTTAACCGTATTAAGTGTAACGGGGTTCACCTTCAAATTTACACAGAGCCGGGATTGTAACCAGATTTGGTGTAACCGGGTTCCGCCTTCTTTTCATGTTCGTCAACACTTTATGCAGAGCCCGGATTGTAACCGTATTAGGTGTAATCGGGTTCCACCTTCAAATTTATACGGAGCCGGGATTTCAACCAGATTTGGTGTAATCGAGGTCCGCCTTCAAATTTACTTCCCGCGAAACTTTACGCGGAGCCCCGATTTTAACCGTATTAAGTGTAACCGGGGTTCGCCTTCAAAACTTTAATTGCCGAAGACATTTAGGCATAGATGAGGAATGATTTAATTGATAAATCAAGCATTTATATATGTCCGATATAAAGTTGTAATGTAGCAACCAAGTGAATTGAAAATACCGGCTTCCATTGAACACCCATGTCAACAATGAGATTTCATTGGTGACAAAGAATAAGAACAATAATATTCTTCTGACCCATGCTGGGAGAGAATAAGCTAGAACTCGAAGCAGTAGAATCAACTTGACATACAGTTATAGCCATTGAGAACAAGAGACTCAGCCAAAAGTATAATAAAAGGAAACCAGTCATGGCCATGCATTAGTCGCGAATGAAAATGGTTAATTTTCCATGCAAGATATTGCACATGTTCCTCAAAAAGAACTTCCCCAAAATGTTAGGTGCTTGAAGCCGGGTGTTGACGATATCAACAATATGAATAATATGGGCAAGGATATTGATCCTCGCCAAATACGTCATTTTGCAATGTTTATATATCAGACAACACAATATCCTTTAAAATAATGGCAGTTGTAATTTGTAGAAAACATACCAGATAATGAAAAGCCTTGTTCACAATTACTTTGGAGATCCACAGGAGACGAGGGGTGATGGCTATGCATGTCCGTAACAGTTTGAACATGAAAAATGGACCCTTTGTATAGATAAAGTAATAAACAAAACATAGTGCCTTATCCCCCATAAAAAAAACACTAAACGAAGCAACCAAATGGAGCCCACCACCATGAAACAACGCGGGCCCTGTCTTTGTCCGGCAAGTAGGGCCCACCTTCCCCACCTCAAGTCATGATTTTCACTACACTGTCCAACGTCACCCATGCGGTCGGGAATAGAGAGAATCGGGCCAGAAAAATTTCTGTTTTTCAATGCCCGAGGCATTTCGATAACCGATGGATAAGCACAGATCCACGGGTTGAAGGAATTTCAGTCTTTCTCGGAACATTTCGGGAAAATCTCGCCTATGGAAACAAGAACGACGGCAAAAGAACCAAGAATAACTGTTGTCAAAACCCCAGATCTCGTCAAAATATTCCCAATACAGAACGCAGCGTTTGAAGCAAGAACGTGGACTGAAACCCAAGGCCGAACTAGTACTGAGACGTAGGTCTTCTCCATCTTACCACAGGTCTATCAACGATTGCGTTTGATGCCGGCTCTCATGAACGCATCCACCCCGGTCCCAGGTCAGATGCCGGCTTCATGAAGGCATCTATCCCGGTTTTCCTTGTCAAAAAAAAAAATCCGAGAATGCTGCTGTTAATCAATTATGCAACGCCAAAGTCGGCCTCCAACGCTGAGCCCGAGGAATTTCTCTGATGCGGTGGGATTTTAAGGCAAAATTATCCCATTGAGGGCTCAAAATTAACAGCTATCAATTGGAGGCATGATCGACACATCATCATCATCCGTAACCTAGGCCTTCGATTAAAAAGATCAATTGATATATGACCTAATTAAACCTTATGAATAATCCTGGCAGGAGTGAAGTGTGAAGGGGAAGAAGGCTGCTGCTTTTGATATTGACCATCTTTGGTCATGGGAATCAAAATTTACGGGTCCCCACAGACGGCGCCACTGTTCTGGTGTAGAACACAGATTGACTAGCCCTGAGGGGCTAGGATGTTGGTGTAGATTGGGACTTGACCTAGGAGTGATTCCTAGGGCCTACGTACCCTGAAGAGGGATCAAAGTCCACGTAGTTCGAGGATTAATGGAGGCGTTTAGCCTAAGGGGATGGTCGTACGCCCGTGACTTTGTGTGTGATTAGCCGGAGCTTAGACCGTGTAGAAGATAGGAGATCGGAGATAGGAGATAATCTGTAGAAGATGAAGATGCCGAACCTTTGGGGTTTTACTCGTATTTGTAGAGTGTACCTTAGGGTTAGATCTCCCGCATCGTGTGTCATCGTGTGTCCATGAATCTCGGCAACCTCCCCTTTGAATAGGTCTTGCGGTTTAGATCTGTGGGTCGGTTGAGATAATGGGCCTTGACCAGGTCCATAACAATTATAAACCTCAAATTTAATACTTTTAATTCTCAATGTAACCTCCAATAAATTATAAACTCAGATACAAAATACCTAATATTACAAATCTCAATTTCTCAACCTAATACTAACTTATATAAGCTTATCCCAATTTATTTAATAAATCTTCAAACCTCCACATAACCAAAATCATATCAAACTTTAATTTAAATTTCAAAACCCAACTCATAATTTCATATAGTACAAGATTTAGCAAAACTAACCGATTAAACCTTTAATAATATCTCTAGTAATCTAACTAAATGTTTTAATTCTCATTTAATCGGTAAAAATATCCTATATGACATAAATCCTAAATTCTTTTAAGTAGAAAATAACTTTAAATTCCCACAACAATCAACTAACAAATCTAAACCGATTAAAGTTAGTTATTAATCATGCTCTTCATATATACAGTTATCTATTATCAAAACTCAAAACTTTGCTAATATTCAAATCTCAAAATTTTCACTAATCAGTATTATATTACCCTCATTAGAAAGAAAAAAATTGTGTAGAATAACTTTCATGAAAAATGTTTATCAAAAAAGAATTAGTTTAGTTACCTAAATAATCTTATAAAATAAACAACATACCTTAAAATATCTTCTAAAACCTTCTTTTCTTCCTCCTCTCACTCAAGCTTCGTCTCTCCAGCGCGCTCTCATCGTCTCTCTATCTCACTCAACCATCGAAAACACACACACACACACATATAACACCATCACAAAACCATCACCCACACATATATAACACTAATAGAGGCGGTGGATTCATTTGCAATAATTACTCCCTCCCACGTATATATATTAGGTATAGTTTTTTTTAATATTAGTTTATTATATTAATTTATTCATTATTTATTTATTTTTTCCTTTTCTTCTCTTACACGTTTTTGCCCCTTTATCTATTATTATTATTTTTTTAACAACAATAAAATATTATTACATTCATCACATCCTTATTCCACTAATTTATTTTACTATCATAAATGACGTTTTATATGAAAACCTTTATTTTGACAATTACATAATAAATTTATATATCATGATTAATTAATTTTTCTTATTTATAATTAAATCCTATTATAAAAATTAGGATGTTACACAGACTTTTGCCAACTAACATGATGTCATAGTCCTCCAGTTTTTACTTGTTCAAATCAGACTTTGCCTCTGGAATCACATTCGCCTCTGTTACCTTTTCAGTTGCTGGGACAACTTAGCCCGAACATGAATACATTCAAATGATGGTGTTGAGTTTGAACGTAAGGCGCTAAAATGAGAACGCGTTTGAAACAGAATTTTGACAGTAATCAAACTTCTACATCAGTTCATATTAGAACAGGACAATAACAACAATATGACAAGCTACTTTGATTGCACCCACTAAAAAAACAAAAGAAACGAACCAAAATTTTGTATAGCCCATATCATATTTAATTGCAACCTTTCACATCTTTAGACACAACAACATAGATTTTCTCTTCAACCACCCTTGGATTAGGCTCCTCTACCAATTCCCCCATTCCACCACAGCGATTTTAAGATACCAAAGATTATCGAATTAATAAAAACTTGACACTCTTACCGTAATATACTTAATCTTGAAGCAATATTCCACTCAAATCAACAACTGCTATAATCGAAAACTCACACAGTCACATCGACTTCGATTGTGCTTCACTTTCGCTTTTGTTCAACTTATCCATCGCCTCCAACACCCACTGTAGTTCAAAGCTTCTTCATCGAGTGATTCGTCCAACTCGTGGCTACCTCATCGTTTTCAATAGGTACAGTTTTTTCAAAGAGCTTTTTTTGTTAGAAAATTTCACTCTCCTAGAAACTTTTCAACTCTTCAGCTTCTTTTGGAGGGATTCAACCTTCCCATATTTAATGAAACTTTCAGCCTCGCGGGAACTCTTGTCGACAGAAGATAAGCACACCAAAGATGTATTTTTAAAGGAAACCTTGTTAAGTTCCCTTCCCATAATCCAACTTCTGTGTAACAAATATGGCCCAAAAAAAAAAGGACCCTGGCCGCTTCCACTAAATAGAGGGGTGATTTTCTGCCTTTATTGTTTAAAATTGATGGATGAATTTAGGCGGGCCTACTAATCTCCTACGACACCTCATTATCTACAATTAGAAAGAGATCCAATGGTATATACCCGCATCATCATCATGTGCACCTGTCCTCTAGCATTAAATGATATCAGATAGGGTTCAGATTGAGAGCTTGAATCACCAAAATCGTAGTTTCAAAAACAATTTTTTTTTAAGTTGAGATACAATTCCTTTTACATATTTATTTTGTAAATCGTAAAAATCATTATCCAAAAACTAATCCAAACACGCACTAAATTAAAAGAAAGTTAAGTGGGAAAAAAATCCCCAAAAATACGAATTAGGATTCTTTTCTCTATCTTTCCCATTCGCTCCTCTTTTACTCTCATATCTACATAGTTTTGAGGTAAAAATAAGTTAAGGAAATTTTTTTTTGGGAAAAAAGTCATCAATCATCATCGAATATTTTTTTAATAGTATCCAGCATTCCAAATTAATTTATTTTTTATTTTTTTTTTGAGTATTAATATTTTATATATTTAAACGGGAGAGATTGATTGTCCAATTAAAATTCAGTTAACACATAATGTCCGAATAATCATTATTTTCCTAAAAATATAAGTAGTTAAAAAACCAAGCAAAGCTGTCATATTTGTTATCTTCAAGCAAACCTCGGGCCTGTCAAGAGTTCTGACTTCTGATCGAAAAGCGCGGCACCGCTTCTCTATCTGTGTTGTCTTCACAAGGTTGAGTTCAGCGTATTAACTTCTTAATTTCTCTATAATTTACGTTTTTAATTTCTTGAGTAGAATTCTTTGTTCAGGTATAGAAGATTGATTGTTTGGTCCGATTTGATTGACGAGCCGCCTCTCTCTCTCTCTCCCTCTCTGTTTTTTGAGGGAAGATTATCGGCAAAGTCATTAAAGTCAAATTGGAGCTTTTCCTCCATTCCAGAATTTTGTTGTCTGCGAAGTATGCTGGAAATTTCATAAATAATCAACTAGGATGATTCTTTGAAACTTAGGGCTTTTTTATTTTGTACCGAGTATTAGTCTAATTATAAGCTTTGATTTAATGTAAAAAAAAAAAAAAAAACTTTGATTTATTTCGAGTTGTGGGTTATATGCGCGCCTTATTGTTTATATGTTTATTTATGTTCTTGGTATGGGTTAAGCAATTATCGTATGTTGAATTTCAACTACACCATATCTGCTAGACTATCAGGATTTATTTATTTTGAGAGATCGTGTCTTGTTTTTGCGTGACAGATTAGTTACACCTTTATCAGATAACATGAATTTTATTGTACTGATTTCAGGAGGAATGGCTAAGAGTTACTTCAAACAGGAGCATGATCTTGGTATATACTTGTTTTTATTTAAAATTCTCATGTTAATTAATTTGGTGTGTTTGGAAACTGAGAAATTTAGAAATGAATGATTTCTTTTGTCAGAGAAGAGAAGAGCTGAGGCTGCTAGGATCAGAGATAAATACCCAGACAGGATCCCAGTAAGAACTGAGAACTTATAAAAAAAATTTATCTTAGTGATAATATCTCCATCTATGATATAATATACGGCTGTAGTTTAAGCATAATTATTCTTTTATCTGTTTTGCCTGATGTGAGAGCCGATGCTTTCCATAGTTATGGTTGTCTTGTCTGAATCTGGTTTGGTGTCTTCAAATTTATTCGTCTGTTTGTCTATTTTCTTTTTCACGTCTGCTGAACAACACTTGAAGTTTGGATCAGAAGTATATAGAATATTTAATCCTGGATTCTTCATTGAACAATAGATTAACTTTTATTATTGAAAAGTATATAGATAGGTCTAAGACAGGCATACCACAATTGGTGCAACGCCAACATATAGAATCAGTGAGGATTCGAGGTAAACACCCAATGGTCAAGGAAACTCAATCCCACCTGTAAGCCAACCTTTGTTGACAAAATAACAACCTTTTGATGAGCAGAAACTTGGTTAATGTTGATAAATTCACTGTTTTAGTATTTTATATCAATTTGTTCTCTTATATTCTTAAAATATTCATGGTTTTCAGTTTTCAATTTTATGAAATCACAATCTGTTTTTAGAGATAGTTTAAAGTTTAATTTGAGGCTCCTGCAGAAACATACATTGTCAAGGATGTTGTGGGTAAATTTATGGTTTGACTTATTGCTTGCTTCTTCTCCTGCTTCAATTGGAATTGGAATGCCATTGCCATTATACTTTTAACATTTCTACCTTTAAGCTTTCCTGTCTTTGGATATGCCTGAAGGTGATTGTGGAGAAGGCAGAAAGGAGTGATATCCCAAGTATAGACAAGAAGAAGTAAGATTGGCACTTTGCTTATTTATTTTATTTCCTGCCTTGGGGCCTCTGTTTTCAAAAAGTAAATTTTAATAGTGAAATTGACATTATTTGTTTCTAAACTAGAGCATATTAATGTTAAGAGGGAAGCTGCTGGCTTAGGAAAGTGGATTGAGAAAGATCTTGACTTTGAATTCAGCATTTCTCTCTTGTTCTCTGTCTTGCTCATCTACTAAAGGCTTTGGTATTTAACACCATAAGTTTGCTGCAAATAATGACTTGAATATAAAGAGCTGTTCTGACTTTAGTCCAAGACTATTCACTATAATTAAAAGATTATCTGATATTATTAACGCCCAAATCCCAATTCGTGATGCCCTGGGAAATTGAGGATAAAATTGCTGGTTCTATGGTGTGTACGCTCCATTTCTTGTAAGGACATGAAATCAGCCTTTGGTAAAGCGCAATTAAACTACTATTTTTCTTTTACGAAAAGAATGTTGACAATTTATTTGCATTTGGCTCTTGCGTTGCTTGATGATGATGGCTGGACAATTGTTGCTCTATTACATAGCAAATTGTAGATTTTAAGGTAGAAATGATGCTATTCTTGTCCAGTGTAGCCTTTTCCAAGTAGCATTTCAAACTGATGGAATAATATTGCAGGTACCTTGTCCCTGCTGACCTGACAGTTGGACAGTTTGTCTATGTCATCCGCAAAAGGATCAAGTTGAGTGCAGAAAAGGCCATTTTTATATTTGTGGACAATGTCCTCCCCCCAACGGGTAATCTTTTTGGCAAATTACATGATTCTTCCCTTATTGCAACATAATGCTTTAGTCATCTAATCCTGAATAGCACTGTATAACATCAACCTTTCAGGTGCAATTATGTCTGCTATATATGATGAGAAGAAGGATGAAGACGGGTTCCTTTATGTTACATACAGTGGCGAAAACACCTTCGGAAATCTGACTTCTTAGCTGCAGTATTAGCTTCTCTTATTTTACAGTATAATATCATCCCGTAGTTTTCATTGGCTTGTCTGATGATTCCATTATGTTACTCATTGTATCTAGAACCTTGCTTTCAAAACTATGTACAGTTGTATATAAATTACAAGGACCTGTTCAATGCACAAGTTTCTTCCTTGGCACTCAACCTTCTAGATATATTCTAATTCACATACTCTGAACTTGAGTCCTATAGTTCTAGTGTTTAAATCAAGAGATGGGGTAGAGGGATTATGTTATGTCTCGAAAGTTTCGAGTTTTAACCTCTAGGCTTGGGTATTCACTCAGTCCGGTGTCACGTTTTTCTCTGACTTGGCTATCTTATCTGCTAGGATGCCAAAGAAAAAAAAGAGGAATTAAAATGGGTAAAAGATAAAATTTCTAAAATTCCATGTAGATTTGATGGAGGAATTTGAGATTTCCAAATCTCTCCAAACCTTTCGAATTGACCAATATGCTCTTGATTACAATTTGAAACAGCATATGGAATGAATGAAGTTGGAAAACTTGATACTGAAGTTGTTAATTTATATTCTCATGTTAATCTGCATCATGATGTTATTGATCCATGAAATTTGTGCCCTAAAAAGCGTACCTTCAACTTGTACCCTAAAAAGCATACCTACAGGGTTGTTAGTTTTTTAGGATATAAAGTGAAAAAGCACAATGAAATGGTTAATTTACATTCCTATATTGTTAATCTATATACTGATGTTGTTATTGATCCCTGAAACTTATGACCTGAAAAAGGAGTTGTGAAAAATGATGAAGTCGTTAATTTAAATTCTTGTGTTAATCTATATACTACTCCCTTTGGTCCTTATTATTATTATAAGGCACCAATTAACTTTTCTCACAAACCAATGAAAACTGTTAAAATCAATAAAGTTGTCTTATAATTTAAATAATTTTCAATATTACCCCTACTAATTGCACTAAACTTTAATATTATATTAATTATTATTTTCACCCACTACCCTTATTAATTATGGGCATACATAGAAAAAAATAATTAATACTCCTTAAGAACAAGCAAGTGCCTTATAAAAAGACCAAATAAACTTATTAATTGATGTCTTATAATAAGGACCAAAGGGAGTATATACTATATGCTGATGTTGTTATGACCTTAAAACTTATGACATGAAAATTATACCTGGAAAAGAATTAAAACTCATGACATGAAAATTATACCTGGAAAAGAAGAAGTTGTGAAAAGGGATAATGAAGTTGTTAATTTAAATTATCATATTGCTAATCCATGTGTTAATTTCAATTCTTAACTTGTCAATGTCTAAAATAAATTATGCAACAAAAGCCACTAACATCCGGATAAGAATGACTATATCATATATACAGAAGTAGGCAACAAAAGCCACAATAACAATTCATAGGGTAGCCCAGAGGTACGTTTGGTTTGAGGGGAGGGAAGGAAATTTTGTGGGCCCCACTACACTAAATGTTCCCACTATTTTCTCCTCCCCTCCTTTTTTTTCCCTCCCCTTCCCTTCCCTCCAACCATGCACACACTAAGGTTGCTTGTGGCAGCAACAGCAACCACCAACATTCCATGAAATCCTAGATAACGATTTGTATAAGCTAATCTTGACCAAACATGTTCCATGCAAAATACTCACTCAAGTCCTAAATATAAGATGGATTTGAATTTTTTGGAGAGATTAATAAAACTAAATAAATTACTTAATCATATTTGTGTATCCTTAAATTATATATCAATTTATTAGTCAAACTAATTGGTTTGGAAAAAAAAATATTCTGAAGTAATTTAATTAACTTCCTTAATCTCTTAAAAAAAGTCAACTATGCTTATATTTATGACATAAGAGAGTAGTAAGTAATTACAATAACATGGTGCCCCAACAACCATCTTCAACCATCACCTTGTCATGTGTTTCTAATATCTCTCCTTCTTCAACAACCATCTTCACTCTTCTGCAAAACAAATGTTGTCATTCCCTTTTTGATTCTAGTCATTCAAACAATCAATGCATGTAAATTTCTTAGTATGGCAGCAAACTCCTCAACTTTAGTATGGCAGCAAATGGAACAAATATAACGTGGCAAACAGCTAGACCAAAAGCACACCCACTAAGTTCCGACTAATGAGAAGGACTGCCAGCAAGAAGTGATTGGCACTTTAACCAAGTCTGGCCTGCTATTTCAAGCTGTTTCAACAAATTTCTTCTCAGTTTTTCCTTTTTCTAGCCGGAGGAGTGGGATTTTAACAATATGCTATAATCCTAAGCCAGACCTACAAATAATAAATCGCAAACGCTAGTCGCCAAACCATACAACATCTAGAATCCTAACAAACAAAGGGGCATTCAATATTTAGCTCAGACAAATACCCAGATACCTCCAGAGTTATTGATACAAAAACCTGAAATAAATTACGATGAGTACCTTTTCCGCCAGAAACCAGAGGGAGCAGTTTTGGGTAAGAATCGAAATTCAAACATGAAATTAAAGTAAACGGGAAACAACGAATCCAGGAAAAGAGACATATCGTTTCAAAGAGGCACGTTTCAGTATAACTTGATTCAGAAGAAACCCCAACTTGGCCAAAGATCACAACAGAAGATCTCGGCGAAATCTCCACCTTGACGTTGTGTTCTTGCGCTACACGAAGATGATACTCCATATCTAACAAAGGAATGTTTTGCTGACAGACAATTTCTTTGGTCACCATCTTCTGGCTCACAATCATCTTAAAATTTGGCTAATGTCTCCTTTGCTCAACTCGATTGCTACGATCTATAGAAATCGAAGTCAAAATTTCTTAGACGGCAATTCATATCGAGAATTGAGAAGAAACAGAAAAGGAGAAACGAAAAGGTTAGACGGACAGGTGAGCGAGAGGGAAAGCGAACCAGAACGGATAAGGCCCCGGTGGAATGAACCTTTGCGCAGTGATCCGCAAAGTGCCGCCACTTTGATTGCCGCAATGGAGCTCCGGTGACTCCAGCATCGTGGTTTTGAGACTATTATCTGAATTGTAGAAGGATTGAGCGGGAATCAAATAATGTCAGAAAGGGGATCACGATTTTCATTCGTATGAGAAAAGGAGAAGGAGGAAGAGAAAGAAGTTGAAGATATGCAACTGAGAAGCCATCGTTATTGCCGAACATGAGGCCACTGGCGGCGGCCATGAAACCTGAAGTGGCGACAATCCGAGTGCTCTTTCCATCAACGTTGCTACTACTAGTGAGAAGATTGGAGAGAAGGTGAGAAAATGCCGGATCAGAGAGCACTCGGATGAGAGAATGGGGCAAGGGCAATGAGGTAATTTAAAAACATTTCATATTATCTCATAATCTGACATGAGATTTCAGAAATTTGACTCCTTATTTATCTTTTCCCTATTTTAACAATATTTTACTGGGATTTTTCCAAAAAGAAAAGAGGAAATATCATTAACATTACTTTATTACTAATAATATCAATCATTATTACAATCAGGACCTCCTTTTTTTTTTTTTTGACATTTTGTTTACAGAAAGTTTAGGTGGCCATTTATGCAGAGGCATAATGATGCTTGACTGCGTAAAGTGAGCCATCATGGACAGTCTCAAATGGTCCAAAGCAAACAATACAGAATCAAATAAATGCCAAAACTAACTTCGGTTTGGATCTAGCCAAAGGGTATATTTCCTCAAAATATAGCAAATTAAGGATTCCTAATTTTTACCAACTTTCCCTCTTCATTTTCTTCCTACCAAACAACTCAAGCCATCTTCCCTCATCTTTCAAATCTTCCTTTCCTTTCCTTTCCTTTCCCTCCTCCAAAGTTCCTTTCCCTCCCCAAACTTTCTTTATAACAAACGGGTCCTAAGGTTAGAATCTTCATTAGAAGATGTGCTCATATTTAGTGTGTTCGATAATGTATTGAATATAATTGTCCCCATCAGAAGGACACTCACATTTAATGATTGTCAATGTCTTCAAAAAAACAGTGCTTAGTGGGGAAAGGCCAAAAGTGGCCTTCCCTTGAGGAAGGAAAAAATTGATAATGACGTGTGTAGTAGGAGTGGGTGCTTTGAGTTTCTGGTAAAAAGTGAATGGCATTGAGGCAGTTATCCTACCAATTGGGAGAGAAGAGGGGTCACAGTTTATATAGTAACCAAAGAGTATCCAATAATTGTTCTTCTAGTCGGTGGTTGGCAGATTTGTAATTGCAATTAGGTGTGCTACTAACAACATTAAACTACTAATGCCATAACTAAGCTTTGGGTCGTGAAGCAGACTTCATTTCTCTCGCACTGGGAAACAAACATGAAGCAACTGGGAAAAAGGAGCCCAAAAAAAGGTGGCAGGATTTTAACAATAATATTTATTAATATTAAAATATTCTCATATTATAGCGTGTCCAAGTTTAGCAGTTTTAATAATATAGTATTTTTAAGCAGAGTTTTTATATGTTTTTTTAAAAAAAAAATTATTATGGGCAAAATTTCCATTTCCATTTCCATTTCCATTATTTCGAGTTTCAACGCACGTTCAGACGCTCATAATGTTCTCTCTCTAGTCTCTACCACAGAGAAAATAGAAAAAGGGAAGGCTTGTCGTCGCGGCATCGCATTGCAGTTCCTCAATTCTTCCATTCCCTCCTCCGTCTTCTCGATCTATCCGCCCTTCTTGCGGTGACCAAACATACATGAACTAGATTCTGCGCATCTCGATCTCGCTGCCTCCACTGTCGTCCCGGAACAGCTTTTGCGGGTCACTCTTCCTATACCAATTGCCATTGTTCCGAGATGAGCACCGGCGAGCTCCTTAGCATCGAACCTCTGGAACTCAAGTTCCCCTGTAAGTTTTCTCCTGGATCTATTTGTTGTTTTCTAGGGTTTTCTCATGCTCTTGTTTTAATTCTGAATTTTCGTTCGTTTGTTTTTAGTTGAGTTGAAGAAGCAGATCTCATGCTCCATTCAATTGTCAAATAAGACCGACGACTATGTGGCCTTCAAGGTAGCACAATTAGTTCCCCTTTCGTTCTTCTCAATGATTATCCATGAATTCTTTGTTCGCGGAGGATGTCTCAATTGTGAATTTTGGCTTCGCTTCTCGTATAAAGCTGTCAGTGCCATAAGATCTTTTGAATTGACCTTAATATTAAGTATTGGCGATATTAATGAGACTTCCTCTTGTAGTTAATGCTGCATGTCCAAAGAAGAAACCATTTTGGTCATAGTTGTAGTTTTAATTCGAAAGATTTAGTAATGATTATCACTTGCAAGATTTGCATTTTGAGTTTGTATTTTTCATGTCTAGGTCAAAACAACCAACCCAAAGAAATATTGCGTTCGTCCAAACACTGGAATTGTCTTGCCGCGATCTACGTGTGATGTTATAGGTACTCATGTTAATGCCTAAATATACTTTACATTCTTTTTCCCTTGTTTTGATTTATGGTCAATCCTTGATTGTTGGTGTTTGGCTTTTCTTAAGTTACCATGCAAGCGCAAAAAGACGCTCCACCTGATATGCAATGCAAGGATAAATTTCTTCTTCAAAGTGTAAAAACAAATGATGTTACCAACCCGAAGGATATCAATACAGAAATGGTATTATACAACTTCCCAATTATCAGAACAACTTACTTAGACTTGGGAGTGTTTTTTCTTTTTTTATTTGGATAATCTTTGTGCGAAATCACAATATTTATGTCATTGGGCTTGTCTAGTTCAATAAGGAGGCTGGGCATGTGGTCGAGGAGTCCAAATTAAGAGTGGTGTATGTTTCTCCACCTCAACCACCATCTCCAGTTCCCGAAGGTTCTGAGGAAGGATCATCACCCAGGGCTTCTGTTTCAGAAAATGGAAATGTCAGTAGTGCTGACTTTCCCACAGTAGGTTCCTAATTTGTTTATGGTTTTCATGAGCCCCCTTCTTCCCTATACAAATTCAAGGACTTAAACTTAATCAACCTTTGTTGTCGGGGTACTGCAGGTAACAAAAGCATTTACTGACTACTCCGGGGTTGAAGAAAAATCTGGAGAGGTGAAAAAAAGAATCTATAAGTGAATTCCTTGTTTGTCAATACGTATTTTGTTTTGTGGGTATTTCTTATTAATTGACTGGCAGTATTATTTGCAAACTTTTATTGTTTATTTCTTAATCCTTGATGCTTTGTTTCCGTAATACCAGTTCCATTTGTTTTTCTTGTTCATCTGTTTACATTTGCTTGAAAG
Source organism: Acacia pycnantha (assembly GCA_025563575.1). Taxonomy (NCBI): domain Eukaryota; kingdom Viridiplantae; phylum Streptophyta; class Magnoliopsida; order Fabales; family Fabaceae; genus Acacia; species Acacia pycnantha. The sequence goes on from JAMWYP010000296.1 coordinate 257,307, forward strand.
AATAGGAACACTCTTTAGTAAAAAACTATAGTGAGATCTATAGGCTGCTGCATGCATCCTTTATCTAGTTGTGATAACACACACACGCACACAATATGCTATTAAGAAGCATTCGTATGCTCTTTTTTCAAGCTCATTATCGAAAGGAAATTTCCTAAATGAAATTTGCATCACAACTTTAAGGTGTTTGGACTCCTGATTTTTTCAATTGGAAACTTAGAGGTTCCAAGCTTCCTTGCTCATCCATTTTAATTCAATGGTTATTTTAATCAGCATCAAGTTGTTTCTGCTATGTGCATATTTGTGAATTTTGTCGAACTCTTTCATTCATGCATTCAATACAAATGAATTTATATGCATACCGAACACAGAACAGAGATGCCCTTAGAAAATAAACTTGGTTGGATGTTGACTTTTCCTTTTTAAATTTTATTTTTAATAAGTAGTTTCATTTATCTTTCAGAAGTATGTGACATGTGTGTTTGCCATTGATTGCTGAATCCCTCACAAGTGCAAAATTCTGACATTATGTCATTTCCCATGTGGATAAAGAAATGCATCTTGTTGTTAGGCTAATTTTTGTACATGAATGCACACATAAGTATCTTGTTTCAAGTTTACAAATTTAGGCTTGATTATGATCTTTTGATCAGGTTTATGGCTTTATGCTAGGTTTATGTTACATGACTCAGCATTTTTCTGCTTTAGAGAGTGGAGACTGTTGTCCTTTATCTGGATAATTTTGACAGTAATTCCCAAGGGACAACGTGTTATGTAGATTGTGAATATAATTAGGTTAGATAATTTGGGGATTAGGTTAGGCTAGATTGGGGATTTATTGGCACAAGTAATCCTATGAGGCCAGTGACATGGCACTACACTAATTCTATGAGGCCATATGGGTAGTTAGGTAATTAGTTAATATAGACTTAGTAATATCAGTTAGTACTCAGGGAAATTAGCGCATAGCTGAATCAGTATTAATGAATAAGGCTAGTGCCTGTATAAGAGAGAGCCTATGCCTATTGTATGTACTTTTGATTGTGTATGAATGAATAGCAGAGCAACAGTTCTGTCTACCTCCTCTCTCTCTATGTTTCTCTTCCCAATCCCTCTCTCTTCTGTTTCCCCTGTGTTACGTTAGATTTCTACACCAATTGCATCACAATGTGTTCCCCTGTATGACCAAAACTGCAGGATAAGTTCAAAATTTTCAAGTGCCAACAAGTTGTACTGTTGTGACTTTATATTGAATTAGGAGATAGAAGAAGAGAAAATCAATGAGTTTCTTCTTTTGTTTGATCAAAGGCTGTGATTCATGTCAGGCATATATCTTTTACAGTTTGTACCATATGACAACTTTATTTGATGGTGATTGCTTTTGATGCAGGCAAAAGCTCTAATCTCAAGGCTGACAGAGGAGAAGAATAATGCAGTTCAACTAAATAGCAAGCTTGCCCAGGAACTGGTAAGTGATTAACTAAGTATACAAGCTTTTAGACGAAAAATCTGAAAAATCTTTATTGCCTATTTGTTTATCTATATTTCTTTTCTTTTTTGTGAATGAAGAGAGAACAGTGAATCTGATTTATGAGTGGAAATCTTTAAGAGTAATACCCTTCTTACATTGTGATGGGTATCCAAGTGGGATGGGGAACCCTATCCCCAAAAGCTAGTTGTTGAGGTAGGAGAACCAACCCACTTAAATACCCTATTGGTCATCCCATACTACTCAATCTAGGACTCATTTTCCCATATTACTATGTTTTCATCACATTGTTATCATAGTTCTGAACATAATTTAAAGGAAAGTAGATGAATAATGGAACTTTAGCTTTAACTAGTTGTGACAAAAAAACTACTGGTTTTGCTTGGTGGGCCGTGAATGCGCAATTTATCAATTTATCTGGTAAACTACCGGGGGCTCGTGTAGCCCATTCTGGACCGGAGCAATGAACCTATTTGAAGTGACTGATTTTGTACCAGAATAGCCCATGTATGAACAAGGCTTAATCTTACTTCCCCATCTAGCTACTCTAGTCTCTAGGTTGGGGGGTAGGTCCTGGTGGGGAAGTTATAGACACCTTTCCATCTTTGTGTCTGGAGTGCTTAACTTAATTTCCTTTGCAGTATTGGGCTCTAGCGGTAATAAATACCCTATTGATCATCCCATACTACTCAATGTAGGACTTATTTTCCCATACTACTAAGTTTTCATCATATTGTTATCATAGTTCTGAACATAATTAAAAGGAAAGTAGATGAAATAATATGAAGAGGGCGGTCTTGATCTTTTAAATGGCTGCCCATGGGCCTATGGCTGAACCTGATGGGTGTTTGATTTTACTGAGCGGTCATGTCAACTGTTAAGTCTAGTTTACTTTGCGTCCCACATTGGTTTGGGAAAGGCAGTCTGTGCCATCAGCCATAAGTATTATGTTTGGAATCCAGGATGAAGTAAATAAATCTGATGTTCTCTGTAAGAGATAGATTAGAAGAATGCAACTGATTTTTAGATCTTGTGGGAACTTTAGTAACGGGACTTGGATTTGAAAGTCAGTTGTTATAAATTTTACAAGTTAAGTGGGCACATTGATTTTAATTTCATTAAAGCTTTTTATTATGTGTGTCTGACACATCTTTACAGAAATAGAGGGGCATTTTTTTTTTCTTTGCCTTGGCATGTGAATTCACGACATGTTTATTAATGGGCTTCATGTGTATTGTTACTATGGAATACTGTGAGAACAGGAACGTACAATTTCTGCCATTAGGCTTAGTGTTAAACCTGGGTCCCTTCATGAAGACATGTTTTTTAATGGACGAGGAAAAATTGCTGCCTTGGTCCAATACATCACCCTGATTTTTGTGTTACTATGAAACTGGGATGCTCACTCCAATGTTTGCCTGCCTGCAGGAGGTGCTGAAGCGTGGAGTCAACAAAACTGGTGGTGGAGTCTCTATAGTGTTTGTTATCTTAATTGGTTTGCTCGGCATAATTTTGGGTTATCTCATGAAGAAGACCTAAGCATTTCTGGGGTTCAATCTTTCATCACACATTTTCACCTCAATTCGGTGTTGTTCCTGGCTAGTCAAGAAATGATGACGAAAGGGAAATAGATTAATTCAGCAAGTGGTGTTTTGCTCTTTTTTCTTCGTTTTTGCCCGATGGTTAACATTTTGGAATAGAAAACTTGAGGTAAAGTTATGGATCTGTAGTTTCGCAAAGATTTACTGTGAACCGACTCGTGCTTTACATAACCTGCATTTTTTTTTTTTTTTTTTTGCAACTGAAGAAAGGGAAGTTCATTTGTTGTCTTTCATGTATGGTTTCTCCATTGATTATCTGCCAACAAGGACTACTTATATTCTTAGAACTAGTTTACGATGGCAATCAGTGGCTGGACTAGTTTACCCTCTCTCTAGTTTTTGCCATTTATATTCTTAGAACTAGAATTCCTAAATTCCTATGTTAACGCTATCCGGATGATGGTAAACACAGTAGTGTTTACAAGTGCATGAGTGGCTCCAGAGTTGGGGGAAAAAAACAGCTTGTGAACTCCAGTGACAATTAGTGCTGCGTATAGAACTCTAGGTTCCATTAATGTAAGGGAGAACTGGTCAAAAGATTAATGAGCAAAGTCAGACTCTCGCTTGTTTAATTGTAATTTTGAATAACATTTTCATGTCACACTGCTATTGCTCTCCTATCTTCACGTGCAAGTATTTTATTGATTTCTTCTCATTTGGTTGGTCTGCATAAGTAACCAATTTTTGGAGTCAGTGTCAGATGTTATTGTAAGTAACATTTCCCTGTAATATTTATTGCCGCATTATAAGTTACCTTGAGAACAATTAATGCTAATTTGTTAATTTTGCCTATGTAGTTGGTGTTTAAATATGATTCATTGTACTTTTTTCTTTTCTTCAAAATCTCATTTAATATGAGTAAAGTAGAAAGTTTTCTTAAATTTAAGGCAAATTTAACAAGTTAACTATTATTTGTTTGTTCCAATGAATTAGTTGAAGTGAATAAGAGAGGTGGTTTTAGTCATACACTATGCAATAATGATGAAAATTGATTGTGTGGCTAAAAAGGAGACTAAGAAGCAATGAGTGAAGCTCGTTCTAAAGCGTTTGAAGAGTTTTCTAAGAAGTTAGAGACAAAGTTTAGGGAAGGAAAGATTTACAAGATTGCATATAATAGGGAGAGAAAGAAGAGAGATTCAGATCAAGTAAGATGTATAAAGGATGCAGAAGGTAAAGTCTTGATTTCTGATGGAGATATTAAGGATATAGGCCTACTTTTACAAACTGTTCAATGAGAGAAGAGGAGATTCAACCTGTGAGTTAGAGGATTTGTCAATTAGAGGGTGAACAAAATTTGGCGTGAGGTTAAGGACACTTTTAAGAAAATGGAAAATCGTAAAGCCGTTAGTCCAACGGTATCCCTATTGAAGTTTGGAAGAGCTTAGGTGATTTTATGGTCTAAGAAAATGCCAAATGATTGGAGGAAAAACACGATAGTCCCTATTTACAAGAATAAATGGGATATCTAGAATTGCACTAGCTACATAAGGATAAAGTTTATGAGCTACGCAATGAAATTGTGGGAAAAGGTGATTGAACGCAGATTGAAATTGGAGACTTACATTTCGAAGAACTAATTTGGATTCATGTTGGGAAGATCCACAATAGAAGCATATTATCTTATGAGGAAGTTAATGGAAAAATATCAGAGCAGAGGAAGGGATTTGCATATGGTTTTTATTGACTTAGAGAAAGCTTATAACTGTGTGCTGAGAAATGTACTTTAGAAAGTCTTAGAAAAAAATGTATGCGAGTTGCCTTTATTAAAGTTATACAATATATGTATGAGGGCGTAACAACTAGTGTGAGAACGTATAAATGTGAGGCAAAAGACTTTACTGTGAGAATTGGCCTTCATCAAGGATCAACCTTAAGTCCTTATTTGTTTAACTTGGTCTTAGACGTTGTAATTGAGCATATACTCAAAAAAAAAAAAAAATCCCCAAATGCATGCTTTTTGCGGATGATACTGTTTTTATGGTTGAATCCTGAGAAGAAATCAATTCTAAACTTGAGTTATGGAGAAGAACCTTAGAGTCAAAGGGTTTTCGATTGAGTAGAAGTATGACAAATATATGCATTACACTTTTAATAATAGGGGAGTAAGATGTGACTTGTAGGTCAAATTGGGAGGTTAGGTTATTCCTCATGTGATAAAGTTCATATATTTGAGATCAATTTTATAACAAGATTGTGAAATTGATGGAAATGTTAATCATATAATTCACGTTGGGTGGTTTATGGAGAAAAAGCTACAGGAGTTATTTGTTACGAAAAGTACATGATAAAGTCAAAGGAAAATTTTATTGTACTATCACTCGACTAACAATGCTTTATGGTATTGAATGTTGAGATATGAAAGGGCTACATGACCACAAAGTGGGGGTAGTTGAGATGGGGATGTTGAATGAATGTGTGATCATATATGGAAAGATAAGATTCGTAATGAACTTATATGAGAAAGGGTGAGAGTAGCTCCTATTGAAAAAAAAATAGTAAAAAATCATTTGAGGTGCTTTAGGCATATACATAGAAGGTTATTGGATGCACTAGTGAGGATAATAGATCAAGTTGTTTGGAGTCCAATTAAAAGGGGTAGATGAAGACCGAAGAGAACGCTCAATGAAGCTATTGAACGAGATCTCTTAGTTAACAATTTATCCCGGCATTTGTTTTTTGACAGAATTCAATGGCACCGTTTAATCCAATATAGCGACCCTACCTAGTAAGATTAAATTTCTGCTATTGTTGTCATTGTTGTTGATTATATTATGGACCGAAGGGAGTATGTCAGGAGCCTCAATTGGCAAACCAAGCCTCCCTTAAATGTGAAATAGTGACTTCTAGTCTTTAGGTGGGCAAATGAGAGAATCCAAATCGATAGAAAAGAATAACTCTTTGATAGAAGATAAGTTAGAATCTTAAAATTATCAACTAGTAAATTTTCATATATTTCTAATGTATGTTTTGAGCCTCAATATTTTGACTCATCATATAATCTTAACTAACCCCACTTATCCTAAACTTGAGCAGTACTTAAATAAGGACTAAAATCACTAATAAGAAAACTATAATAAATAAATAAATAAAATCATTCTAATTCAACCCTAAGTTAATTTCACCCAACTTCCAAACTTGTCTCTCTGCCAGCAAAACAGCCCCCTTATTAAAGTTTATGAAAAGAAGTAATTAGGTTAAACAAAAATAGTAGTGTCTCTTCAGTCTTCACCAACTCATTTATTTAGCCTTGGTTTGGTCTGGGGGTGGGGTGGGGTAGGGGGGGGGAGAGAAAATAGAGGGAAAAAATTTAAAAGGGAGGAAAATCTTGTGGGCCCCATTACAAATAATTTTTCTCCTTTTTTCCCTCCATTTTCCCTCCCCTCCCCTCCCCTCCCCTCCCCTACTCTACCCTACCCCCAAACCAAACACACCCACTCTTATCCTGTAACGAGCAGAAATGAAGAATGAAACTGATTCTCTTCTTTTGAATATAAAGTAGGGAAAATTTCTTTAAAAATGTTAAAAAAGACAAAAAAGATGTTTTAAATATTTATAATATAAAGAAAGTGTTAGGGCTAATTTGGCATTTTTAAAATTAAAAGAAAATTATATAATTATCCTTTTAAGTTTAAAAATTAAAAAGAGAAAGAAATGCATGATTTCACAAGTTTTGATAAAGGTTTTCATAAATTTTGATAAAATTTTCACAATTTCACATAAGAATTTTCACAAGTTGTAAATCAAAATCATAAGATCTAATAGGTTTCACATGTGTAAATTAAGCCTTTTTTTTAGTTAAGCCAAAACTTTTCTTTTTGCCAACAAAATTAAGCCAAAACCGAGATTAAAAAAAGGGTTAAGGTGCATTTTTGCCAACAAACTATTACCTGAGGAGCGTCCAGCACAAATATTAATTAAGCGTATCTTAAATACCAACAAACAATTAAAAATGTGCAGATTAGCCAACGAACTTTTAAAAGGTGCGGTCAAGACAACGTTAGAAAAAGTTAATGTCAGTTATCTAAGGTGCAGATTGGCCAACGAACTTTTATTCAGAGCACCCAAGACAAAAAGTTTTACTCAGAGCTCAAAGACAAAATTCTTCATTTCACTAAATTAAATAATTTTTTTGTCTATTATCATTATTCAAAACTACTTGTATAGATATCTATGGACAAAAGTTACTCATTTGCCAAAATAAACAAAAGTTTTAATTAAAAATATAATTATATGATTTAAATAAAACTCAATGTGTTTTATAATTTATTATATATGTTAAACAAAAAAAAATATGATTTATTTTTATTTTAAAAGAAATTTATGTGATTTAATAAATTCATTTAATGTTAATAAAATTTAAAAAAATCTATTATATCCGGAAAGAAATGAAATGAGTTTAATTTTTATTTTTATAAAAAGATTTTAATGAATATCGACATTGACACTTAATAATATAAATCCGGCAACTTGATAATATTTTGGTTAATTAAATTATATATTGATTATATCAATATGGGACTTGTTGAAAAAAAAATGTCATTAATTAAGTATCTTGGAATAGCCTCAGCAAATTATTTATGGGACTTTTAAAAAAAAAAATCAACAAGTCTCATATTCATATAATGAATAGATCATTTAATTAACAAAAATATCATCAAATTGCCGGATTTATATTATCAAGTGTCAATGTTGATATCCATTAAACTCTTTTTATAAAAATAAAACTCATTTCATTTCTTTCCGGATATAATAGATTTTTTAAATTTTATTAACATTAAATGAATTTATTAACTCACATAAATTTCTCTAAAATAAAAATCAATCATATATTTTTTGTTTTGTTTAACATATATAATAAATTATAAAACACCTTCACTTTTATTTAAATCATATAATTATATTTTTAATTAAAACTTTTGTTTATTTTGGCAAATGAGTAATTTTTGTACATAGATATCTATACAAGTAGTTTTGAATAATAATATATAATAGACAAAAAAATTTATTTAATTTAGTGAAATTAAGATTTTGTGTTGGGAGCTCCTGAGTAAAACTTTTTTGTGCTGGGTGCTCTTGGAATAAAAGTTTGTTGGCCAATCTGCACCTTAGATAACGGACATTAACTTTTTTCTAACGGCGTTGTGCTGACTGCACCTTTTTAAAAGTTCGTTGGCTAATCTGCACATTTTTAATTATTTGTTGGTATTTAAGATACGCTTAATTAATATTTATGCTGGACGCTCTTCGGGTAATAGTTTGTTGGTAAAAATGCACATCAACCCTTAAAAAAATGTTCTTCCTGTTTTTTTCATGCCAAATTAATGGTGGTACCACTTAGGGCCTATTTATAAATCATTTTTAATTAAATCGCACATAAGAATGAGAGGTAGTTAACTTAATGATTATGGGGTATATTTACAACTCTACCCTCATTTATGAAGGGGTATTTTTCAACTCTTTCTTTTCTCTTTATTTTTAATAGTACAATTAATATGGGCAAAATTGTCATAATCTTATTTACTACCATGAATATGGACAAAATTTTTGGGGAAATGACAGTCAGGTCCCAAGGACCATAAAAAATAGCAAAAAAGTGCGAACAGAAATTCACATATGGACAACAGGAAGTGCTATATTCACAACAAAATTTAAAAAACCTAGTTATTCACAACAGAAAAAACTATATTCACAACAAGAAGTGCTATATTCACAACAAAATTTAAACACCTAAATTTTGTTTCAAACTTAGGTCCCTAAGCGTACAGAGATCATTCACAACAGAAAAAGCTAAATTCACAACAAGAATTGCTATATTCACAACAAAATTTAAAATCTGGTCATTCACAACAGAAAAAACTATATTCACAACAAGAAGTGTTATATTCACAACAAAATTTAAGTCCCTAAATTTCTTGTTGCAACAAATTTTGTTTCAAACTTAGGTCCCTAAGCGTACAGAAGTCATTCACAACAGAAAAAGCTAAATTCACAATAAGAAGTGCTATATTCACAACAAAATTTAAAATCTGGTCATTCACAACAGAAAAAGCTATATTCACAACAAGAAGGGTTATATTCACAACAAAATTTAAAAACTTGAATTTTGTTGCAATACAAATAATATCAAAAAAGTCTCTAAGAATTTTTTTGATATGTGAATTTCTATCAGAACTTTTTTACTATTTTTTATGGTCCTTAAGATCTAACTGTCATTTTCCCAAATTTTTTTTGTTTAAAGGACTTATAAATTATAAATAGGACCATGGTTGTACATTCTATCACCTTTTTTATAATATTTTAATTTAATTGCACATTTGCACCGAACTCATTTATACTAGTCACATGGTGTTAGGATGAGGATTAAATTTTAAAAATCACTCGGATTTGTGGCTTAAGATTCCTAATGATGATGATGATTCCAAATCGGTCTTCGTCCCGCATTCCACAGAGTTCTAGAGTCCGCATCTACCGTTTGGGCTCTCCGTTCTGGAACTTTCTCGAGACCTATCCCTTCCATGTCCCCCACATCCACATACCCTGACCCCTCGCCCAAGAAATACCTTTGCCCTCAAATCTTCCCTTATATAAAAACCCTGAGCCACCCTCTTTGCTCCACCTCTCTGATCGTATTGTCGTGTTTCTTCTGATAGTCGCTGTGCTCTGATATTCTAGTCCTCCGTATCAATGGCTCTTAGGAGTGTCACTGGCTCAGCTCCTACTCTTTTCTCCAGGCTTCTCAACAGACATCTCTCTGTTGTTCGCTGCGCTCCATCTGTTTCTCGCTCCTTCAATACTAACGCACAGCTCTCCAACTACGATGACGACGACCGAAGCGTCGATATTGACCGCCGCACTGGCTCCTCTGCTGCTCATCGCCGTGATTCTGTTCCCAGCTTTTTCTCAGGTACCGTTATCACTGTCTTCCACACTACTACTGAATGAAGAGTGATTCTGTTTTTCTTCTGAGAGTTTTTGTTGATTCAAGAATCTTGTTCTGACAAGAGACGAGGTTCTGTTTAGCAGATGCGTTGGATCCATTTGCTCCACCGAGGAGTTTGTCTCAGATGCTGAACCTTATGGATCAAATGATGGACAATCCGTTTCTGGCGGCGTCTCGCGGCGTTGGAGCGGGTTCAAGGAGAGGATGGGATGTGAAGGAGGACGAGAATGCTCTGTTCTTGCGATTGGATATGCCCGGGCTTGACAAGGAAGACGTCAAGATTTCGGTGGAGCAGAATACGCTCGTTGTGAAAGGTGAGGGAGGCAAAGAATCAGAAGATGAGGAGGACGGCGTTAGGAGGTACTCCAGCCGACTTGATATTCCGCCCAAGTTATACAAGGTGGATTCCATCAAGGCTGAAATGAAGAATGGAGTGCTCAAGATCAAGATACCCAAGGTCAAGGAGGAAGAACGAGAGGACGTTTTCCAGGTTAAGATAGAGTGACTCCCTCGCAACGCACAATTCGCCAAGTAGTTTTGCACTGAGTCTTTTCTGTTTAAGGTATCGTTGTGTATCAAGTTTGTGTGTTTTGACTGTATCGTCGGCTTTATGCTATCGCCGTGAGTGAACAAGGTTGTAATAAATTCACAAATGAAAATAGAAGACGTTGTATGGTTTCGCTTAATGTTCTATTCTGCTATTGTGGCCTGTTGAAAGGATGAACATGAAACGAATGCAGAAAATGGAAAAGAAAATTAAGGGTAATTTGGGGAAGATACAACTATAACGAGCGTCCCGAGAGGCCTGTGTCATGGGTTCCTCTGCCTCCATTGAGTATTCTCGGTAGATTTGTTTTCTCAAGCGATCTTGTTTAATCCATCGCCTACTCTGCAATCGTTCTCATTCTCATCATCCGATTAACCTTACGATTTTCTCTCACTTTTTTAACTACTTGTGGCATTTATTAACGCTTAGAAGGAATACCAGTTATTAGAATTAATCAGTCACTGCTGCTATTAAAAGAAGAGACAAAATGTCCCTGGCCGGAGATGTATAATTTGGAATAGCATTCTTATTCTTCGGTGCGGTGCCATAAAACCGCGCATTACATCATTTTTTACGACCTTCTGCGCTTACGAGGCTTCAAACTATATAAGCACAGCCACGTTCCCTGTTTTTGGACTAAAGTTGCTCAACCGAGGGGAGAAGCACCAAAGTAGCAATTTTTAACAAAAATTATACCCAATCGGAGCAATAGGGAAAATTTTTTCCAAACTAATGCAGTCAAAGGCGTCAGTTGACTGACGCCTCTGACGGCGTCAGAAAACTGACGCCTCTGTCAGAGGCGTCAGAAGACTGACGCCTCTGTCAGCATGAGGCGTCAGAAATCTGACGCCTCCACCCTCCCACCCCCACAAACACACACACACACACAGATCCCCCAGCCCCCCCCCCCACCCCCCCAACGTCCCACCCCCCCCCCCAAGCCCACCAAACACGTGGGCCCCACCCCATATACCCAACACACACACTTCCCCACAAACAATAATTTAATAATTATATTTAAATTTATAAATAATATTTAAAATTATAAATAATAATTCTAATTAATAATAAATTATAAAAAGAGTAAATAATAATCTTAATTAATAATTAGTGAATTAATAAAAATATTTTTTTTAATATGTTGTATATTTTTAATCATTTTGTTATGGATTAAAAATGACCTCTTTTTTTTCAGGGAACAAAATGGGGTCCATGTTTTTTGTTAGGGACTAGAAATATAATAGAGTAAATAATAATTAAAATTAATATAAATATAAATATAATTAATTATAATTATATTTATAAATAGTAATTCTAATTAATAATGAATTAGAAAAAGAGTAAATAATAATTTTAATTAATAATTAGTGAATTAATAAAAATATTTTGTAAAATATGTTGTATATTATTATTTAAAGTAAATACTCTTTCTGGTCCCTAGTAAAAAACACGGACCCCATTTTAGTCCCTAACAAACAAAGCGATCCTTATTCGTCCTTTTTATGGGACTAAAATGACATTTTGGAAATTTGTGAGGGTTCAAATGTCCACCAATCGACCCTTATTCGTCCTTTTTATGGATTAAAAGAATTTTTTTCAGGGACCAAAATAGGGTCCATGTTTTTTGTTAGGGACTAGAAATATAATATAGTAAATACCCTTTCTAGTCCCTAAAAAAAAACATGGACCCCATTTGGTTCCTGAAAAAAGAGGTCATTTTTAATCCATAAAAATGATTTAATAAGGTCGATTGGTGACATTTTATCGTGAATTTAAATAGTATTTACTCTAAATAAGAATATACAACATATTTCACAAAATATTGTTATTAATTCACTAATTATTAATTAAGATTATTATTTACTCTTTTTATAATTTATTATTAATTAGAATTATTATTTATAATTTTAAATATTATTTATAAATTTAAATATAATTATTAAATTATTGTTTGTGGGGAAGTGTGTGTTGGGTATATGGGGGTGGGGGCCACGTGTTTGGTGGGCTTGGGGGGGTGGGACGTTGGGGTGGGGGGCTGGGGGATCTGTGTGTGTGTATTTGTGGGGGTGGGGGGGTGAAGTGGAGGCGTCGATTTCGACGCCTCATGCCGACAGAGGCGTCGATCTGACGACGTCGAGGCGCTAGTCAATCGACGCTTTGATTGCATTAGTGTGGAAATTTTTTTCCCTATTGCTCCGATTGGGTATAATTTTTGTTAAAACTTGCTACTTTGGTGCTTTTCCCGGGTTCCAGCTCCATCAAGGGGAAAAGCACCAAAATAGCAACTTTTAATAAAAATTATACCTAATCGGAGCAATGGGGAAAATTTTTTCCAAACTAATGCAGTCAAAGGCGTCACCCCCCAAACACACACACCCTTGTGGCCTCACCCCCCCCACCTGCACGTCCCCCCATGTGGCCCCCACCCCCACATACCCAAGTCCCAACACATGCACACGTCCCCCCAGCCCCAAACCCAAACAATCCCCAAACCCAAACAATGATTTAAAAATTGTATTTAAATTTATAAATAATATTTTTAATTAATAATAAATTATAAAAAGAGTAAATAATAATTTTAATTAATAATTAGTGAATTAATAAAAATATTTTGTGAAATATGTTAATATTCTTATTTAGAGTAAATACTATTTCTGGTCCCTGATAAAATGTCCAATAATCGATCCTTATTCGTCATTTTTATGGATTAAAAATGACCTCTTTTTTTTCAGGAACCAAAATGGGGTCCATGTTTTTTTCAGGGACTAGAAAGGGTATTTACTCTATTATATTTCTAGTCCCTAACAAAAAACATGGACCCTATTTTGGTCACCGAAAAAAATTCTTTTTTAATCCATAAAAAGGACGAATAAGGGTCGATTGGTGGACATTTTGAACCCTCACAAATTTCCAAAATGTCATTTTTAGTCCCATAAAAAGGACGAATAAGGATCGCTTTGTTTGTTAGGGACTAAAATGGGGTCCGTGTTTTTTATCAGGGACCAGAAAGAGTATTTACTCTAAATAATAATATACAACATATTTTACAAAATATTTTTACTTATCCACTAATTATTAATTAAAATTATTATTTACTCTTTTTATAATTCATTATTAATTAGAATTATTATTTATAAATTTAAATATAATTATAATTATATTTAAATTTATATTAATTAAAATTATTATTTACTCTATTATATTTCTAGTCCCTAACAAAAAACATGGACCCCATTTTGTTCCCTGAAAAAAAAGAGGTCATTTTTAATCCATAAAAAAGACGAATAAGGGTCGATTGGTGGACATTTTGAACCCTCAAAAATTTCTAAAATGTCATTTTTATTCCCATAAAAAGGACGAATAAGGATCGCTTTATTTGTTAGGGACTAAAATGGGGTCCGTGTTTTTTATCAGGGACCACAAATAGTATTTACTCTAAATAAGAATATACAACATATTTCACAAAATTTTTTTATTAATTCACTAATTATTAATTAAGATTATTATTTACTCTTTTTATAATTTATTATTAATTAGAATTATTATCTATAATTTTAGATATTATTTATAAATTTAAATATAATTTTTAAATCATTGTTTGGGTTTGGGGGTGGGGGACGTGTGTGTGTTGGGACTTGGGTATGTGGGGGTGGGGGCCACATGGGGGGGGACGTGCAGGTGGGGGGGTGGGGGGCCAAAGGGGGTGTGTGTTTGGGGGGTGGGGGACGTGTGTGGGGGAGGGTGGGGTGGGGTTAGAGGCGTCGAGAAAACGACGCCTCATTTCGACAGAGGCGTCAGTTTCGACGCCTCTGTCTGGCGTCGCTTTTCGACGCCTCTGTCAAGGCGTCACCAATCGACGCGTCAAAGCGTCGGTCATCGACGCTGGCATTAAGCGTCGGCCAATCGACGCCTTTGATCGCATTAGTGACGCCTCTGTCAGTATGAGGCGTCAGAAATCTGACGCCTCCACGCCCCCCCACAAACACACACACACAGCCCCCAGCACCACCCCCCCACCCCCCAACGTCCCACCCCCCAAGCCCACCAAACACATGGCTCCCACCCCCATATACCCAACACACACACTTCCCCACAAACAATAATTTAATAATTATATTTAAAATTATAAATAATAATTCTAATTAATAATAAATTATAAAAAGAGTAAATAATAATCTTAATTAATAATTAGTAAATTAATAAAAATATTTTGTGAAATATGTTGTATATTCTTATTTAGAGTAAATACCATTTCTAGTCTCTGATAAAATGATGGACCCCATTTTGGTTCCTGAAAAAAAAGAGGTCATTTTTAATCCATAAAAATGACGAATAAGGGTCGATTGGTGGACATTTTGAACCCTCACAAATTTCCAAAATGTCATTTTTAGTCCCATAAAAAGGACGAATAAGGATCGCTTTGTTTGTTAGGGACTAAAATGGGGTCCATGTTTTTTATCAGGGATCAGAAAGAGTATTTACTCTAAATAATAATATACAAAATATTTTTATTAATTCACTAATTATTAATTAAAATTATTATTTACTCTTTTTATAATTCATTATTAATTAGAATTATTATTTATAAATTTAAATATAATTATAATTATATTTAAATTTAAATTTGTATTAATTAAAATTATTATTTACTCTATTATATTTCTAGTCCCTAACAAAAAACATGGACCCCATTTTTTCCCTGAAAAAAAAGAGATCATTTTTAATCATATTTCTAGTCCCTAATAATTAGTGAATTAATAAAAATATTTTGTAAAATATGTTGTATATTATTATTTAGAGTAAATACTCTTTCTGGTCCATGATAAAAAACACGGACCCCATTTTAGTCCCTAACAAACAAAGCGATCCTTATTCGTCCTTTTTATGGGACTAAAAATGACATTTTGGAAATTTGTGAGGGTTCAAAATGTCCACCAATCGACTCCTTATTCGTCCTTTTTATGGATTTAAAAGAATGTTTTTTCAGGGACCAAAATAGGGTCCATGATTTAAAAGGTCATTTTAGTCCCATAAAAAGGACGAATAAGGATCGATTTTTTTATTAGGGACCAAAATGAGGTCCATGTTTTTGTTAGGACTGAGAAGGGTATTTACTCTAAATAATAATATACAACATATTTCACAAAATATTTTATTAATTCACTAATTATTAATTAAAATTATTATTTACTCTTTTTATAATTTATAATTAATTAGAATTATTAATTAGAATTTTAAATATTATTTATAAATTTAAATAAGGGGATGTGTGTGTGTTGGATAAGTGGGGGGAGGGGGTGGGGGCCACGTGTGTGTGTTGGGGGGTGGGGGTGGGGGGTGGGGACGTGTGTGTGTGTGGGGTGGGGGGTGGGGACGTGTGTGTGTGTGGGGTGGGGAGTGGGGACGTCTGTGTTGGGGAAATTTGGGGGGGGGGGTGTTGGGGGGCTGTTAAAAAAAAAAAAAAAGTGGGGAGGGGTGAGGCGTCAGAAAACTGACGCCTCTGTCAGTATGAGGCGTCAGTTTTCTGACACCTCTGTCAGAGGCGTCAGTTTTCTGACGCCGTCAAAGGCGTCAGTCAACTGACGCCTTTGACTGCCTTAGTGTGGGAAATTTTTTCGAAAGTGCTCCGATTAGGTATAATTTTTATTAAAAGTTGCTACTTTGGTGCTTTTCCCCTCAACCGAGTAAGTATTATTTGCAGGGTTTTCTCCCTCATTTTCATTCCCCCCCCTCTCGGCTGTAAATGGTGATTATCTCTGTTTGTTAGTCTCCGTGGTCAAATGGCGCAGCGTTTTTTTTTTTAAATATTTTTTAGTTTTGTTTTGGACTCCAGGTTGTCTTATGGTGCTATGCGCAGTGTTGAAAACTTGTCAAATTATTTACCCGTACTCTTTTCTGGTTAATTTTTCGAACTTTAAATGGAATGAGCGGTTGGGGTTACCTTTGACGACAGGAGAGGAGCGAAATCAAGTTCTTAATGTGCTTTTATGTCATTCCAAGTGCATGGTATGGTATGATCTACCCGAGTAAGAAGAATCCATGCCATGTGACTCTTGGAACATCATAAGGTAAACCTGTGTGAACAGATGAGTCCATTCAATAACATAATATGGTTTATCAAAAGCCGCAAGATGAAAGACGACTCCTATCAATCATCAATGGTATCACCAAGAAATTTTTTCCTTCAATTAAATAAACTTATTTGTTCTTCTGAACAATTATATTTCGATTGAGTAGGTATGAGGAAGGTTTAGTCTTGTACACGTTATTCCACTGGGGCGGAAAAGAATAAATTGACCTTTTTAATCTTTTTTTTTTTTTGGACTCATTTTGGCAGGTTCACACACTAGCCATTTATTTCACTTTGTCGACTTCTCTATTTGCTGTTCAAGTTCTCTCAAGGCCTACAAAAGAAAAAACATATAAACAAAATAAAACAAAGGTCATTTCACATTGATAGGGTCTGTAAGCTTACCATCCTGGTGTCTTCAATTGCGGTTTCAAGCGTCTTCATCTTCTGCAAAAAATAAAAATATGTTAATCTTTCGGGATGCTTTGTTTTCGAGAAAAGGCGCCGTTTAAAGCATGACTCACATAAGAGACACCTCCAAGAGCAGCTTCTAGCCCATCAATCTTCCTCAATGCCTCTTTACAAGCCATCTCTGGTCCCATAGCCTTTCCAGAAACGTCATCTTCATTTCCGAAATCATTGTCAACCTGGGTTTCATCAAACATCATCACAGCCCATTTAGTAGTAAGCAACAAAGATTTTATGACATTCAAAGTTGAATCATCCATGCCTTGTTGGGCGTCAACGATTCTTCTGAAGCAATACTATCATTGATCTCTCCTCTCAATGAAATTGTCTGCAAAGTTAAATGAAGATTCCCCTCTCAATTAAATCTTCATGACAAATGGTAAAAATAAAGAAATTAGCGCTCAGAAGTTACAAGGACCCTCGGAGCGAAAATAATGACCTGAATCATTTCTAGTATTTCTGTATCATTCCACGGCCCTTTATCGCTCATCAGGCAACCTCCAGAGTCAGAACACGAACACTGCCCACCCAGAAAATCTGGCAAATTACTGCAGAAATCAGACGACAAAAATGTTCGAAGTCAATAGCCTTATCGTGTGCAAAACTACATAATAGCGTCCACTACCATTAGCAACTTCATCAACAAACTGTATCATGTCAACAAATGAAAAATCATGTCAAGTTATAAAACAAGCCAAGGCAATATCTTGTTACCTTGGATCGATAGCCTCAAGCAGAACATGCAGATAATTAGCACCCAATACCTGAAACAGTAATCTCGCATGCTTATATACAGGCTATACAGTGATACAAAAAGATGAATAAAGAATTGAGGATAAAGTTTGACGGCAAATAATGATCCATACTTGAATTTTTGCGAGGGTGCGAACATCTAGAAAGGCTTTCACTGCTTTCCACAGCATCCTGAACCCAGATCCCGCATTGATGATATACATCCGATTCATTGTCTGCCACAGAACCTCATCAACTAATGTTAATTAACTCAACTCACAATCAAATGTTCGTAAATCAACATGTAATCAGCTCTAGCCAACATTGGTTCAACTTCGCTTCGAGCGTTTAATCGATCTTCATACAAAGAATTTAAATGTGATATAGATACCTCAGGATAGTAATTGCTATCAATCTTCTGAATTTCTGTAAAGAGATATCTAGCAGGCTTGGAGAAATTAGACATTCCCTGACAACAAAAGAAACATCAAAATTCAAAAGCCGTAAGAAAATAACCATGACAATTGACAGACAAAATACTAACTAAGCCCAGAAATGCATTAATTAATAATGATTAATGTGCTTACCACTCCATTTACAACTAAGATAGTAGTGGTGGATGCAATATGCCTTTGAGCTGCAAGTGAACATGCTGGATATCTTACATTTAGTGTTTTCTCTTGCTCTGACACATGATATTTGATAAATCTTTCAATTGTGGTCACTTCCAGCAGCCTCTTAAGGTCTATCATCCCCATTCTTTCGATATACAGTGGTCTTCCATGTCTGTCAACTCCATGGTACCCGTTAGGATAACATTTCTTTACTTCTGTGTACTCCGTGAATTTGAATTCCTGATTATATCCAGGAGAGAATCAAATCCAGAGCCTTACCAGAATTTGTAATTTAAACAGTGCCATATGAAACTAAAAACCACTTATAAGTGATAAGCAGCATGTGTCCATTAAAACAAAAGTCTTTTTAAAGGGGGGAACAAATTATTTGGCTGGCCTGGCATAAGTCCTTCCCGTTCTCAATCAGGATGGTTCTCCTTGTCGTCCAGGAACTGAAAGGAATTTTTTTCATTCTACGAAAAAGAATACATGAAAATGTCTACATTCATATATTCACCTTAGGAAGCATATCTACTCGAAACTCCTCCCGCCATCGCAGAAAATTCAGAAACATTTCTTTGGCTTTCGAGATATCGTAATCCCTCATGCGCAAAAACCTTAAATCAAAAGTGATTAATATCAAACACATGCACCAACAAATTGAAAAGCTACTTTGTATAAGGGAAAATCTCTTTAAGGTCCAAGAGACCAAAAAAATATCAAAAAAGTTTCAGAAAGAATTCTGACATCAAAATCAAAAAGATCTCCTTAACAACTTGTTCAGTACAACTCCAGCTATGGTTTTAAGAGCTCTCTGAGTCCTTTTTTATATCAGAATTTTTTTTAGGACTTTTTTAACATTTTCTCGAATTTAAAGGATTTTCCCTATGAAAAAACATGATTAGTCAGATGACAAACCGTAAAAGTGTATGATAATCGTTGTGCATTGGAGGTAAGAGACCTTCGACAAAAAGCATTTCGCGGAAAGAGTCAACAATTTGTTCATCTTTGAAATCGCGAGGTCCTTCTAAAATCATTTGCATGCTTTTACTCCTCCGAAGTTTCTTTAGCGGGTAAGCCAGCACTGACTTGACCGATGATGAAGAAGAAGCCTTCTTCTCTTTCACTGAGGGTAGCTCCCAAGATGTTTCAATGGGTGCATGAAGAATTTTAGTCCTGCCATCGCCAAATCCATCAAGCCCATGTTTCCGTACTCCCGGAGATTCTTCTCCGGCGCCTCTTGCTATGATTATATCCTTGTCTTTCGCTTTCATCAGTGACCAGATTGCGTTCTTTAACCGCGAGAATACTGAAAATATACATTTCACGCACAGTTATCGAATAATTAAAATCAGTAGCAGAGAGCCAGAAATCAGATTGAGGATTTAAGGGAATAAAATTTATCTCACTACTGCTAGGCAACATTACTCGCTACTAAAGAATTCAGATCCAAGGTTAATGTGTTGAGGTACAATTCTTAAGAAGGATAAGGACTTCGAAGTTCAGACAAATGCGCGTGATGAAAATTCCAAAACAAAACAAAGAGAAATTGACTATAAATTGAACGTACAAGCAGAGCAGAGAGTACTAGGGAAACACAAAGAAGGAGAAATGAAAAAGGGCAATTACTGAATCACGTACGATGGAAGAGGTAGGCTTGTTGTGAAAAAGAAAAGGAGAGATGCTTGAAGTGATCCCTGCTTGGGAAGGATCCAATTCCATGCTTTGCTTGTATCTCCCCAACGCTTGCTTCCTTATTCAGAAGAAACCGCGAAAACAAGAAAGGAAGTTTTGCATTTGAATATACAGATTTCCCGGCCCCGCGTGTTTGGGGTATCGTATTGTAATTGCTTGGGCCACTCATGATCTATAGGCCCAATATGATTCGGCTCCAATTTTAACTGACAGCCCAATTTAATTGTGTATTTAGCCAATATTTAAAGGGATGAGTTCGATACTGCTTCGTTTGTTGATGTGAGAGCTTTGTTGGTGAGCGATTTATAAAATGTCTTTGTAAGCGCTCTCTGAGCCTTGAGACTTGCCCTAACCCTAGTGGGTTACCGGTATCTACCCCCACCTAAACTTTTTTATAACAAAAAAAAAAAACACTTATTTAATGTCGGACAGTATCTCAAACAGAAATAGAATTTATTTCTAGTAGAGAATATATGTGCCTGAAAAAAAAAACAAACAAAATATCAGAACTATTGCTTAAGTGACTCGTGACTCCTTTAATGAAGCTTTGGTGATTCATCAGTTGGGTATCAAAATTGTTTGTCTTGAAATTTACAGGCAAGAGTGGTCTCGGATTAAATTCCTTTTAGCAAGGATTTCTTTCAATAAGATATCACAGGTCCATTGAGGATCTGCATTCTGTTTTTTTTTTTAAAAAGCAATTAGCAAGAAGCCAAGAAAAACTCTATTAGATTCACATATAACCTCATCATGTTGGTTCTAAAGTGCACAGATAAGGGCATCCGTAATACATGGGGTTACGCTCTGTCACGGAAGCTAAGTTGTCAGTCATTAAAACAGGGTTAGAAGTTGGTAAACACCTCAAATTTTATAAAGGGTTAAGATGTAAAAATACACATGAGTTTTTACTCAAAGTGCGTCCAGTAACAAATGCTTTTTGGAGGTGCAAAAGTAACCATGAACTTTGAAAATTGGAACAAAAGTCACAGTACCGTTAAATCCTGCCTGACGGTGTTAGTTTTTGGGGTGGGACCCACATTATTATTCTGAAAATAAAATGATGCCCTTGACTTGAAAAAGCTATCTCATCTCCTCCACCTTCGATTCTTCATCTGCAAAAGTCATCTCTCTTGTTTTTCTCCTTTCCCCTTTTTTGTTTCCCAGTTGGGATTGAAAACCTGATTGTGAAAGGGGAAAAAAATAGCAGATTAACAGCCATTGTAAACCTGAAATCCACCTGAAATGGATTTTATCAGAATTTAGGGTTTTTATAGCCATAGAAATTGGGGCTTTCACAGCCACTGCATCATATCCACGCAGATTCATCGCCGCCTCCTTCCTCAGTCCTCCCTTCGGATCGACACCTTGTGCTTCAGATCCTTGCATAGATTCGTCACCTCCACCAACTCCTTCGACCAGAAACAGAACGTTGTCGTCTCCCCGTTGATTTGATAGAAAGCTGGCTCTTCAAATCTCTTGCCTTTGATTCTCTCAGTGATTTTGTCGAGCAGCTGGCCGGCGACGTGGATCCATGACTTTATGATCTGGTGCGTCGTGTACACCATCTGCTTCTCGCAGCTCTCGACGAGATCGTCTTTCGGCACCTTGTTCAGGGAGTGAATCTCTGTCGGCTTGCATACGGCGTCGTACCGAAGACTTGGTTTTCCGGCGATATTCATCTAACCCAAACCCAGCCATTGTTGCCTATTTCTGATGCCTTCTCCCTCAAACTCACAACGCCTTCTAATTTCAATGTTTGCTTTCTTCGATTTCGATTTGGCTGTCTTCTTTCTAATGCTTCGCTGGTTTCTTGTTTTTTTTTTTTGGATTTTGATTTCCATTGTGAATTTTGATATTTGATTTCCATTGTCTTTTTGATGCTTCCCTGGTTCATTGTTTTTATGGATTCTGATTTCAATGATCCATTTACTTTCTTCGATTTTTGATGCTTCACTGGTCTGATTCTTAAATTCTGATTTCAATGCTTTGCTAGTTCTTGTTTTACCGTGTGAGGATTCTTGTTTCTAGTTTGATTTCTCCAAGGCTAAAGCAGGCCCGATGGTGGTGGTTTTTACGGTGGAGGTGGGTGACAGAAAATAGAGGGAAGGGATGAATTGATAGTTTGGGTGGGTGTTTTTGAAGGAATTTCGGTTATAATAATCAACAGGAAAAAGAAGTTTTTAAAAAAAAAACAGAGAGAGATGACTTTTGCTGATGAAGAATTGAAGGTGGAGGAGATGGGATAGTTTTTTCAAGTCAAGGGCATTATTGTATTTTCAGAATAATAATGTGGGTCCCACTCCAAAAACTAACACCGTCAAACAGGATTTAACGGTACTGTGACTTTTGCTCCAATTTTCAAAGTTCATGGTTACTTTTGCACCTCTAAAAAACATTTGCTACTGAGCGCTCTTTGAGTAAAAGCTCAGGTGCATTTTTGCACCTTAACCCCTTTATAAACTTGTCATTTATACGGATTTACTTAATGCGTTCAATCTCATTTATGAGAATGTGCGTTTGGTCACCTATTGAGAGCTGACATGACGGAGATTAAAGAGTTACTGTTTGAAATTTAGGAGGGTAGAAGCTGCAGCCTGCAGTACACAAGTTGACATATCATCGTGTGTGCTAACTTTCTTGATAAGGAATGACATTGGAACACTTTCGAAACAATCATAGTTTTTAAGGTGCCGAGTGAATGCACAAGAATGTACATTGAAGATAAACAATGCTTGATTTAGATTATTCATGCTTTATGAATTATGATGTTTGAGTCTATATCTATAAAATTATCTCAGATTCTTCATTTCAAGCCTGGGCTTGAGTTTGCAATTTTTTAGAAAAAAACATTGCATAACTCAACCTTATTCACCAAAAAAAAACGGTAACTCAACCTAGATCCACTTATTTTACATCCAAAAGCCATCCATGATTATCCCTCACAATATGGAGGAAGTAGTTGTGAACTCCTCATTTCAAGTGGACGCACAATCCATATTAATTTTCATAGTATTATCTTTTAGAGAAATCCATTTGGCATTCCGTCTTTTGGGTGAGGTGTAGATCCGCTTCAGATGTATTTAAAAAATCTCAATGTTGTTCTAAAAGTTTTTTTTTTTTCCATTTTATTATCATCTTAAAAGTTTAAGAACCTGGCACTATTGCCCTTAAAGGTTAACAAAGTTAACTATAACCCCTACTTATTTAATTTGACTGAAATAACACACACGACACTCTTACTTGACACTCATTACATGATGTCATCATCTTTTGTTATAAGTGTCGTAGTGAGTGCGTGATAAGAGGGCGATATGTGTTATTTTAATCAAACTAAAGAGTTAATAGTTAAAATTAACTTTAATAACGGTTAGAGACAACATTTGTAACGTTTTTAAACTTTTAGGATTATATAAAGACCCAAAAAACTTGCAATACTATTTTAAGATTTTTTGAATACTTCTAAAATAAATTTGCACCTTAACCTCACTTTTATATACATTGGCGGAGCAGAAAAAATTACAATTTCTTCTCGAACTCACACATGTTTCCCATAATTCTTGGAGCAAGCAACTTGGTCTTGTGTAGTTTATAAATAAATGTTCCTTACGATCCTAAATACTCCTCTATTCCTTATTATAAGGCGCACCAACTGCTATTTCTCTTTAACCAAGGAAGGACAGTTTAGTCATTAAAAAAATGTTCAGTTGATAAATATTTTCATGTTTACCCCTACTTTAATGATACAAATTTAAAAATATTAAAACTATTATGTCAGATTTTGTCTCTCACTTCTCCTTTCTCTCTCCCCATTCTTTTTTAAATGACTAAATCATAGAGAAATATTCCCTTTTCGTTTTTTGGAAGGCAAACCATCAGAAAGAAAGAGAAATGAAAAGTTGAATTTGGGGGAGAGAGAAACATGACCATTGGGTGAAAAAGAGGAATGAAAAGTTGAAATACTGTACTCCACGTTTTTTGAGCAGGGTTGTAATGGCTATTTGGGAGAGAGAAATATGTCCATTGGGACTATATTTGTAGAGTGTAGTTGATGATAATTCATCATTTTCGAGGAGTATTAAAAATGAGGGTAAAATTGGAATATAAGATAAAATTTATTTTTCAGAGAGATTAAGGAAGTTAGTTAAATTGCCTCAGAATATTTATATTTTTTTTTCTCCAAACTAATTAATAAACTGATATATAATCTATGGATACACAACAAATGATATGATTAAGTAATTGATTTAGTTTCCTTAATCCGTAAAAAAAAAGTCAACTTATTCTTATATTTAGGATCGAAAGGAGTATTCTATATATTTTTTATTAATTCTTTTTTTATGTTAATTGTTACTGAATCGAGTGACCACAGTTTAAACCACCGATCTGCTGGCTCATCAACTTTTTTGATTGATCTGATTTTGTAGATTTTGATTTTAAGAATATTGTTTTTCTGTTGAAGAACAAGTTTTTTGAGATCAAAACAATAAAAAGAACAAGGGAAGAAAAAAGGGAAAATTTGGCCCTTTTAATAAGGGAAATTGAAAAAAAGACCCTAAGATTATGACAATCCCAAAAAAAGCCCCAGAACATTTTCTGGGATTTTCAGAATCTTGAGTGAGTTGTTAACGGGGCTGGTATAGTTGTTAACGAGTAGGTTTTTAACAATTAAATCAGCCCCGTTAACAACACTTTGCTAACAACTAAATCAATCACTTTAACAACTATATCAGTACCCCGTTGGCAACTCACTCAAGATTCTGAAAATCTCAAAAAAGTTTTGGAGCCTTTTTTGTAATTGTCAGAATCTTGAGGTCTTTTTTGCAATTTCTCTTATTAAAAGGTCCTGAAATGAATTTTCCAAAAAAAAAAAAAAAAGGATACGACTGGATATGGCATACGTGCGTGGAGTAGGTGAAGTTGGAAGGAGAGAGAAAGTGGATGAGGCGCATGGGAACAAGTGAGATAGCTGTATCCAGACTTTGAAGCAGTGCCTGCTGCGTCCACTTGTTCCGTCCTCGAATCAACAAACACTCCCCCATGACGTCATCAGCACCCCACTCCCCAATCACCACCCTCCGTCCTTCTTCCACGTCAACGCCAACTCACCATAAAGCTATCCCACTTGATCCCAGATTCTCGTGTCCTTTTATTTTTAACTTTACTACCTCCTTGTTTTTTCAAAAATCAAATCAAATCAAACTTATTCAATTAAAATCTCATATATTATTTATCCCCATTTCAATCAAATAACCTGTGTTATAATCTCCACATCTTTCAATTGTGCCCCGGATTAAGAAATTAGTCCGAAACTAACAAGTTGTTGATTTTTGCGTTCAAGAAGTACGTTCATGTAAGTTAAGACTAAACTCCTCTGATATATCTACCTCATACATAGTAGATTATGTTAGAAAAACAGCAGTTAGTTATGGCTAGTTCAATAAGTAATGATAAACAAACTCACTACATAAAAGGATAATTCAAATGTAAATATTTGAAAGCGCATTTATTGAGAAGAGTGAAAATAACAAGTTGTTGATTGACGCATATCTGAGTTAGCATTCAAGGAGTACACATTTGAGCAAAAAAATTCAAAGTGTACATTCATGTAAGTCAAGATCAAACTCTTCCTCTTCTGACATACTTACCTTGTACCACTCTGTTCCTATTTATAAGTCCAGTTTGACCAAATCTCACATACAAAAAAAAAGTAAATATTTTAATGATTATGGAACAAATTTTTAATTTTACCTTTATTTATGAATGAATTTTTTTAACTATTTTTTTTTTAAAATTAATGTCAAATCTCTCTCATTTTGTTTCTCTCTCCAACAGGACCATTGGATGAATAAATGGGAAATGAAAGGGGGGGGGGACAATGAAATAAATTAATGGGTGTGGTCAAGAGGAAAACAAACGTGTTTCAATGAAATAAATTACCATGAAAAAGCAGTGTGGTCAGGATGAAGGAGGAGTATTTCAAACCACGATGGGTGGGCGTGATGGTACAACATCTCGTCCCTTAAGTAAGTGGTTGTAATTTAAATTTAATTATTGAGAAGTGCATTTAGTGAAAGAAACGAGAACACTGTGGGTTATATTGAGTAAAATAGAGGTGATATACTCCCTTCTTTTGGATTTCTCTAAGGGTATCCATCGAATATCGCCACCTCTAAATAATTATATTCCCTTAAATTTTAAATATAAGACATAGTTTATAGTATAAATTGTATTAAAAATTATATCTTATATTTAGGATCGAATATAGTAATAATTATTACAGCTATACATCACAGGATAAAAAACGAGACTACTAGTTTTTTTTTTTTGGCTCAAAAGACTACTAGTTAGACTACAATGGGGTCCGGTTTCTCTCACCTCCCTTTTTTCTGCCCATCCCTTATTATCTTTCATCTTGACCGTCCAAATCTTGATCCAAGGGTCCAATTTTTTTTTGAAAAAACCGCGTGCGTTTTTCAAAAATCCCAAAACCGCGCGCGGTTTTTTTGTAAATCCCTCTGGATCGTTGGATCAAAAAATGGACGGTTCAGATGGTGATAATGAGGGAGGATTATGAGAGAATCCTCTTCCGACTACAATGACTTTAGCCAATCTAAGTGTTTGGCAGTGATATACACCATCTATACACTTGGTGGTGTTATATCCCCTTCTAAAGATTAGGAGAACACATCGGTTCTACTCTACATGGCTAGTCCTTTAGGCTGTGCATGGTTTGAGGGAGGAGGGGGAGGGAGAACTCTTTTACCTCCTATTTACAAAAAAAAAACCCATAGAAACTTTTCAATATTCCAAAAAATATATTCTCAACAAAAAGGAATATTTCCTTCATTAATAGTAATTTGGTCATTTTCTTACTTCTCACTCCCTCCCCTCAAACCAAACCATACCCTTATGGTTTCAGGCTTAAAATAGAGAGTATAAGATATAAATACAATGGAGGGAATGGTTGGAAGGAAATAGAGAGAATGATGAGAAAGAAATATTAAAACGGACTATGGGATCTTAATCTAATGATCATGGAGAGGATAAAGAATGAGAGAGAATAAAAAGAGAAAAGGATAAGAGCAAGTCGGTTTTACTCCTGTTGACTTAATTTGTATTTTGGAGTCATTGTACACACTTCTCTAGTCTTATTTATAAGTATTTTTTAACTAAATCTCACATATCAAGGAGATGTAGTTAATTCAATGATTATGCAGTAAATTTTCAACTTTGTTTTTATTTATGAATAAGTATCTTTCTTGTCTTTCTATTTTTATTAGTACATTAATGTGGGTAAATTTATCACAATCTTATTTATCACTTAAAAGAAAATTTATAAATAAGATCAAATTTTTTTCACCAAAAGAACTTTTAAATAGAACGTATAATATATGGGCATTAATTAGGGCGGAGGGGGGTAAGGGTAATGTGGTAAAGCACAAGTGAGAGGATATGGTTGGAGTCCAGAGGGAGAAAGAAGATCATCAGCGAGGGAACCCAATTAATGCTCCACTACAGCTGGATACAGCAGTGAGTCAAAAAGCTTGCTCATTGATTTTTTGTGGGTAAAATTAATCTTTTTTCCATGTAGTTTTAACCACATTGTAATTTAGTCTATATAATTTTGATTTGGCTGTTTCTAAATTTTCACTCACTTAAACTCAGTTTTTATAGTTATAACCATTTTATAATGTAGTTTTTATATTATATAATAAAGATAGAGACTATATTATAAAATGGTTAAAACTATACAGACTGAGTTCTAGTGGGCTAAAGTTAAGGAACTGAGTTATAACCAAATTAAAACTATAGAAACTAAGTTAGAACGAGTTAAAAATGTAGGAACTAAATTACTGGTACAAAAAGATTAACTTTCCCCATCTTGAATTTTTTTTTACCTTTCCAAAATAGGCTGTCCGTGAATTTTCGCACACCTTTTTTATGTGCACTCGTCCTCTCTTGACACAAAATGACAAAAACCATCCACTTGTGCAATTTGGCCTTTCAAATCATAGTCCTTTACCCCCTCCTCCATTTTACGTTACCCACGTAGGCCCGTGAACATCCTTTTTGTTGCGAATATGAACATGAAATCAAGAATATGTGCTCAATCGTAGTACCAGGATGGTCCCAACGTTTTACAGCTCGCCATTCCCTTCTTGGTTCTGTTTATCTACTCTGCTTCTTTTGCCCCCCATAACTTCTTTGTCAATTTCTAATTCCATTTATTCCCGCCACACTGCTTCCCAGAACCAATCACAATACAAACGTACATTATTATCTTAATAATCTTCCACTCTATTATTTACGTCCAATTGCATTACAATCATTCTCATGAATAAATTACACAACTTTTGAACTATGTATGCACACTTCATTTTTTGCCTCCTGCATCCATAGTTCCATACAATTACAAAGTGCCAAAGTAAAAGTGCGTATTTACAGAAAAAGAATACCAGAAGCTAAGGATGAAGTTTAGTACCCTTCCTAAGTACAACTACTAAGTCACACCGTACAACTAATTACATTCAGCCTGTTTTATTCTGACCCGACCCGCCTTTTTGGGGACCCCGAGGGGGGCCGGAATTCCATGCCTGCGACTGCGACGCTCACTATTTGGAGTTTAGCTTATCCCAAAGCGACGCGCATTGCCTTTTAGCGAAACCCACGCGCTGATTTTCCAGATCATACACAACCTCGAAGCCTTGCTGTTGGTAATTCCCCAGCGTGGCCCCTGGTCCACCGTCCGATTCAGCCTCATCTCCACCGTTCATCAGCATCAAACAACCCACACTCCTTTTCTCCTTCGCTCCATCTCTACTGTACAAAAACTCGTAGAAGTAGTTCTTTCTAGGCAGCACCACACTGGAATTATTCCCTACAAAATGCAATGTCACGGTCGGGATTTCTACTGTCTTCTTCTTCTCGAAGAAATAGCACGGCCCGAGCCCTGTTTTGTCCTCGACCTCACCCGCACGCTCGTGAACTCGACCAACTCGCCCGTCGAACTCAGCCACCACTGAGTTGTACAAACTCGCCGGCAACATAGTGAACGTCGTGCCTGAATCAACCACCATACCTCCATTTCCCTCATCATCCACCCTGCTCAGCATTTTCGATGCCGGGATAGTTCTCTTCCCCACAGAGATTCCCATGAGTCCGACACAGTAAAAATACGGATGCTTGGGATTTTCAATCATGGACGTGTACACAAATTCATTGGCCCCACTATCTATCTTCTCTTTCTCGTCCGAACGGCCGATGATGAGTGGGCTCGGATGGCGAACGCGTTGTTGATTAAATGAATGAGAGACCAAGCAGTAAGAAAACTGGTTGCCCAGCTGAGGAGAGAAGCTTGATAGCTGTGCAGGCAAAGAAAGCAAGCCACGGCCGAAGCCGGCGACCCCTGTGGGCTCGCCGAGGGTGGTGTGAGCGCAACCAAATGTGAAGTTTTTCAGAAACAGAGCACCGGAGGATGGTGAGACGGCGAGGGTATCGCGATAGAGGCGAGCGACTAAGCTTCCATCGGCGTAAGCGTAGTAAAATGGCGGGCACGAATAAGAAGAACAATCGGAGGTCTCAATGTTCTCCAATGGGCATCGAGCTATTGCGCAGAGATCAGAGGAGGAGGCAGAGGTATGAGCAGCAGAACATGCAGGGGATTTGCATGGAACGACGACGCTTCGGGAGATATTGGGCGGTCTCGTATGGAGTGAAGGATTGGGTTTGCCTTCACAGAGTATACACTCGAAAGGAGCACAAGGAAACCAGACAAGGTCGCTTCCGGTGTCCATGTAGAGAGTGATGGGTTGGGGAGGGTGAGATCCCAGGTTAAAGGAAAGAGTATAATCACTGCCGGGAGATAGTGGAAGAGAGACATGCCGATGGCGGAGACGGCGTTGGTGATGGAAGCGAGCGGCTGAGCGAGAGGAGGTGGACTTGAGGAGGTGGTGGGTACTGTTAAATTGAGTTGGGGAAATTGAATGTTTCAGAGGTAATAGAAGCATTTCTGAGGCACAAAATGATGAACATGAAAAACAGAGCATGAAGAAGAGAAACAGAGCAGAGGAATCCATAAGTCAAAAACAGAGAAGAGTATAGAGAGAGAGAGATGACAAGTTTTCAAATTTCAGAGATGGGTATGAGGGGAAATGAAATGAAGCTTATAAGGAGGGTGGTGGTGGGCGCATTTGAGGGCAACGTTTTCGTCGTGAAGTAAAGCTAAGAAATTTTAATAATCATTGCGAATTAAATTCAAAATGGCTTTGTTAATGAATGAAGTCTGAGGAAAGTGTAAAGAAGGTGGGTGGGAGTAAATTTTTGATTTGCCTGCTTAAGCAAAGAACCATCTTCACTCCCATCACTCTGATGACTCATCACTGCATATTCGGCCCGTTTTGCTCGTTCGTATTAATTTTTCTTGGTTGGTCAGGAGTCAGGACAGCCCCAAAACTCTCTTCTTTTTGAACTTTGTGACGCTTAATATTTGAGAAAGGAATCTATATTACCTATTTTTTTATTATTAAGTTTCAGCAGTGTTAATATATAAGGTAAAAAAAAAGTGGTAATATATCCTTTCAAACAATATTTAAGTTGTATTTAGTTTGAAAGGAGGTGATGAGAAAGGAGGAAAGGAATGACATTATTTTATTTGATTCGTTAGAGGGATGGGGAGGAGGGAAAGATTATTTATTTGGTTTAAGAGGAGAGGGGGAGAATGGTTTAAGATTTTGACTTCCCTCACCTCCAAAATTTTAAACCAGTCAAAATCTTAAACCAAATGAAAGAAATGGATCATTTTCTTTTTCCTCTCATCTTCTCAAACCAAACACACTCGTAAAACTACTAACAGTTCAAAATAGAAGGCTAGGCATATATGCTGCCAAAAGAAACAAACCACAAAAAATAAAACAGAGCTGGCCCAGAATTAGCTTGAGTACTCAAAATCAGCTATGTTAAAATTTTTAATGGTCTTGTAAATCGAAGTTTGAAGGTTGAATCCTACTTGTAATTTTATACTTTTAGTGTTTTCCCTTTAATAGATAGCCTCTAGAATAAACTTTGAGTAGGGAAAGATTTTTACCCAAACTCGTTTCTTGGATTCTGTATGAAAAGCACTTGGAAAATTGTGGGCAGGTTTAGTGGTTTTGGGTTCGTTAGCCCCATCTTTTTGTTTTAAACATGACTTCCAATGGATTAATTATCTGGTTGGACGATAGAAACTATTTTTTAATACTCGTATGATTTATGGTTTTGTCCTGAACATGTTTCTTAAACACTAATTCAAACAAATCATAATTTTTAAGATATAGTATGAAATAACAATCCACACCAATGTTCAATGGAAAGCCATCTCCCTCAAAGGGCAAGGCAAGGCAATGAGTGTTTTGGTCAGCCAGATTAGGATCAATTATTTTGGGGTGTCGTCCTAACAAAGGACTCTTACCAGTCAAAAGGATTATTTTCTGAGATGACATACTTTTGTGGAGTCTAATAGATTGACTCGATGGTAGGGATGGGCACCATTTTGACAAGGACTCGATGGTAGGGATGGTAGGAGTCTATTTGTTTTTTTAAAAAGCAAAGCTTCTCCATATTTCTTACGCCAATTAACAGTTTGTAGTTTAGTGGAATTTTGTTTTAGACACATTTTAGCTTTAAATTGTTAGTTTTGATCCTTATAATTTCATAAAGATTTAATATGAGTTTAACAATTGGTTCCTTTTATTCTTAATAAATTTTGGTTTTAGTTTTTATACTTAAATTCAGATTAAGTCCTTATAAAATTATAGAAACCGAAATTAATGATTTGAAACTACATGTATCAAAACTAAAAATTTGATGAAATTATAAGAATTAACAATGATATTAACCCTTAACCGTGACAAACTGTTATATATATACATACACTGATACACAGTTGTTTGCTTGACTAAACAAATTGAGCAAAATCCCTAGAACTAATTAAACTAGCGTTGCAGCTCAGCAGCCAAACTTATCAAACTGCTTCATTTTATAATCAATCAGAGTCAAACATAATTTATAACAAGCATGCTTATTGCCTGTTTTACTTTAAAAAGCTAGCAACATAAATATGCTCGAAAAAGTAGTGTTTAGGTATAGAATACAACTATGAATATATCAATGAGAGGGCCAATTCATTGGTATAAAAGCAAGCCGTAGAATCTGGGCTGGTTGGTAATGGTAGGGGATAGCCAATTAAAAAAAGGGTCACCAATTATTGCCTCTTAAACCACAAAACTAAAATATGATTTTTCTTTCCTTATGAAATTGATTATCCTAATGCCTGCTGGCTCCATTAATGTTTAGCTTAATATAGTACGCTTGCCTGTGTTTCTTTAGTGCTGGATTTGGTGCACAAAACTAGCGTAGAAGTACTTATAATTATTCCTATTTCCATTTATTTTAATGAAATGGTCCATAAAAATATAAAAAGCAGAGCATTGGTGTCTTTGGCAAAAGAAGATAAAGCCATAATCGAATAAGTGATGAGTAATAGGTCCTTGCCTAACGGACGGTATACCAATCCTATGAATTAAATAAGTATGAAGAGCCGTGCTTCTGTCTGCCTTCATTAATAGGATATGAGGATCTTCTGCAACAAAGATTGGTGATATTAGTATAATGCTTCCAAAATGTGTAGTAGTAGGCCATCCCCGGCAGAAAGATGATGAAAAGATATTCGGCTACGCGTAGAGTCAATTATTACGTGGCCCATTTCTGGAAAATCCCATTCGTTCACTCCATTGCGACTTCTTTTAACTCATACCCACATTTAAATTGTGGACCAAATCCTACTGCGTTTTCTTCTTCTGCTGTAAGGAAGGAAAAAACGCATATAAAAATTTGATGTTTTTGCCGGAATGTAAGATTTTGTATTAGGTAAATCTCAGATGACGAACGCCCCTTTGTTCTGGGTTCTTAATTCAACCATATATGGTTTGGAACACCATATCTTTGGAGCTTCCTTCTGTAAAAATATCCAAGCCTCGTATGGCTATTGACGTTGACGCTGTCGTGAATTTGAAAACGATAGTACTCTCTTTAACTTTTTCAGGGACACTTGTTGCTTACTGTAAAAAAATATCTACGTGGCAGGACATTCAAATGGGAACTATACATTTTTTTTATTACAGAAGGTTGAAGCTTATCGATCACATCAATATCTACTTAGTCTGAGGGTAGCTGGTCCTGATCCTTTCACGCGCAATTTAACCGCAAGCAATAACATAATTTGAGAACCTGGCAAGAAAAAACAAGGCGCGAAATACTTTGTTACTTGCCCATAGGATGGACATTCCCGGGTTCACTTTGATATGGTTACTATTCAAGCATTGTCAGACTCAATCGTAGTTCTTCTACATTCACATGAACTCAAACTTGGAGAACTCAGAACAAAAACTCCATTCACCAATACCATCACATGTTGGTTGGATTTGGACTTTTCTGGTTCCCTCCTAATAGTTTACCTTCCACAATCTCAAATCTCGGCCATATATACTGTAAATGATATCAACAAATATTAATTAACATCATAAAAATCGGTTATTTTCTGAGCTAATGAAATAAACTATCATTAATTTTGCAAAGGGAGATAGAGGAGGAAGACATTACAATCATGCCCATAAATGTGTTATAACGTAGTAATCAGCAAAGCACGGCTGTCATGAAGATATTGCCCAACCAATATGTCAACGTCAGCTGCTTCATAACCCATTATTTTCCTTCCTTCCTTGTTTCTTTCAATCGTGTCGACGGCTACATTTTAAATCAAACTTTTTCTTCATTGTCTCTTTCTAAATGTTTTTCAACCAGTGACAAGTGACAACTATGCCGCTGAATAATTTAGAGCTCAATCATTGTGTTCGTGAGTAATTTATACAATAATGCACACCCATGACTTGCATATTAGTCACGCACGCCATATCCCTGACACTAAAATTCCAGATTCGCCATTTCCGTAACCCTGAATTATATGCATATAATTTTAAATCCCAGAAGCACACTTATCAAGACAAAGTTCAAGTGACAACTAGGCAAAGGAGAAACATGGAAATAAAAACAGCAAATTACTGAGTGGCTAGAAATTAGAGCAAAGAGCAGGCCCTTTATCCTATTCTCTGAGTAACTTCAAGATAACCACTGACCAGGTTGCCAGCATAACATGGTGATGGTTCTCAGGACATAATCGAAGATCTCTAATTCAGGCAACTATGTTGCATAGAATTATACAATGGCAAGAGTCAAAACAGGTAGGTAGGTAGCTAATGGCCGTGAAATTCACCGCTAAAGCATACTTATGAGTATGGTAGTCAAAAACGCGCTTTAACATGTAAAAACGCAGTTTTTATGCTTTTATTTGAGCAAAACGTGTTTCGTTGCAGCAAAAAACACAATCAGAGTGAAAACGTAAAAAAACGTAGTGGAAAAACGTAAAAACGGACCTTAAAAACTTAAAAACGTAAACTGAAGGATTAAATGAGGGAGGATTTTTTTTTTTTAAATTTCTCTCCTTTGTTTTCTTAACAAAAAAAATTGATAAAAAAATATAGTTGGGGACCAGGACTAAGGGTGTTAAAAATGAGTTTTTACATACTAAATGCCTAATATGTATAGCTGAAAAGTTGATTACTACTTTACCTTAAACTTAGATTTCAAGATGCTTACTGTGAAATAGAAGTGAGCAAAGAGGAATTATATATATATATATATATATATATGTGTGTGTGCAGGTAAAATCTACGTTTTATATTATGATTTTACGTTTTACGATTTTTCATTCTCCTTCCGTTTTTAGGTAAAATCTACGTTTCCACTACCATGCTTATGAGTCTCAATTTCATGCAGTAATGTAATGCTGAATACTTTGATACATCAGTAGCTTTCCTGTTTCTATAGGACAGGGCATTCCCTGTACACAATACACACACAGACGCATATATATGATGAGCATCTTATTATTGATTCTGCAACAAACGTAGGATGAATATTACAGTGTACCATTATCTACAGGTTTTTTGGTATAACTTCAACCACAAACATTATCAATCAGTTTATTGAAGAGACGCATGTTTAGATGGTATCAAGCATCTTAAAACAATGGAAACCCAAGATTTAACCAGTAACTGTAAGACAGTTGTACATTTTAGGGAACAGCAATGGCAGGCTTTATCTTCTCCAGAAGCTTGTCTGCTTCAATAAAACCAAGTGATCCCAAAGACATATATTTCATGCATCTCCATCTGTTTTCAGTTATGGAGTGGTAAGTATCCATGCAACAAATTGGACAGGATTAAGCATACAGTAACCAGAATGATGAAGATAGGATACCTGGGCGTATAGGGTAGTGCCAAACAATGGAGGTGTAGGTGGTCAACAGAGTTCAGTGGAGGCTGATGAAAGCCAAATCTGTCAGAAAGAACCTCATTGTAATGTTTAGTCTAAGTACTGCAATAAATACAGGTCCAATCAACCTATTAGTTCAGACCAATGCTGTGATGTGCAGCAAATTCTTGTTCAAGTGCCTTCAGTGTGTTCATTGTAAGTATTGCAGGGTTTTCCTTTTCTTTAACAACAGATTACCAGGTTTCAATGGCACAGAAGAATAACATCTCCGGTAAAAACCTTAAAAAGACATGCAGCAAGATCGGTCCATGAAGGCAATTCAAATTATGAACAAATAATCTTTCAATCTTCTAAATATCTCTAGAACCCACTTTACTTCAACAACTACAAGAAACCCTACAATATTAACAGAATAGAGAGTATACACTATCCACCTACTGTTCCTGAGTAGATTTGGCAGAAAAAATCAGACAACTTCAAATGCCATTAAACAAAGTTAATGTAAAGGATAAAATTACAGACAATTGCTTCAGAATATGTTGTCAATATTTCCAATGAAATCAACCAAATAGTGCAAACATGAGAAAATAACACTAATAAGCATAGTTTGTGTAACAGGAGACAGTACCTGTGGTGCTTGGCCTGAGGTGCATCTCTAACTAATAACATTTTCCCCACGTCTAACATATGACTCACTGGATGGAGGAAATAATCCTAACATCAGACTAGGAAAGGTGTCCACGAACATGCAATTTAAACACTATAGTTTTCCACAGCCATCAGTTTCTTTACCTAAAGAGTAATCTTCAACTTTTCTATGGAGATCTTTAACAGTAGGAATGTGCTCCACAGGAATAACTAAGTAATGCCTAAAAAGTAGACCAATTCAAGTTAGTCACCTCAATAAAGGTTAAACTATGCAAAAGCATGACACAACTAACAAGTATAAAACTAAACAAGGATTGAAATATTTATAAAATCTGTCAAAATAGAACCAGCATACAACAATTGTAAGCATAAATGCTGAACGTCCACCAAATTTTCCATTTAACTAGTTTGTCTAGGGATATGAACATTTTTATTTGGTATAGATATTTAAATACTGAGTTAAAGTCATCCTTTTGTGATTGATGATAGTGGAAATATTCTCATCTCAATCAAGATCAATTATAATGTGTTTTGAGGAATTTCTTAGAAATTTAAGGATAAATTTCATCAGGCAATAGTATGGTATCATCAAGATTAGTAATAGATCCAGCAACTTGCTAATTCATACGTGTGGAGACAGAGCACAAATTGAGAAAGAGTTTTGTTTTGTTTTTCCTTTCCTTTTTAATTCCTAGCATTGCGCAATACACAGAATTCATACAACCATAGCTACAGTATAAAGCATTAGTCTTTTACGGTTAGTAACCAGACGTGTGAATTGCTGTCAAGGTCTCCGCCTCTCTGGGATAATTAACAGGTTTCACTAATGAAGAAAAAAGACATTTTGATAGACAATGCTCATCTATCTTTAATTACTCCCATCCCCTTACTTAAAACCTATTTTAGATCTTCTGTACAACTGATTCGATTTTTCAAATCATCAGATACTCTGATTACTCAACTAAACTAGCTATTATAGCCAACTGATCGATGAAAAATAATACTTTTCCAGCGCTCAATTTGAAATGATTGCATTGTCGTTAATTAATAAAGGGGAGAAAAAAAATAGATGAAGACAGAACAATTACAGCCAGGGAATTCATTATGAATAAGTTAAACAAAAGATAAGGAAAATCTCAGTACCTGAAAGCTGATGGATTGATATCCTGAAATGCCACAACCTTGTCATCCTGCAGTTGCAAAACTCAATCAGAAGGAAAAAAGTCGGAATCCCCAACTGGGAATATCAAAAGGACAAGAAGACGAAAAAAATTAAGTTTTCATGGGAGGCTTTTCATGCCGTCAAACAATCAGCGAAGAACAAAAGAAAATTGCCAAAACGATGAGTGAGGGAGACAGACAGACGGCGTGGAGCAGAGTAGTGGACGTTGATTTGCGCGCAATGTCACAAAAAATGCAGGATGCTGCTACTGCCCCTGCTCCCGCCATTATTTTGCCCTAATGCTGCTTCATTACGCTTTCCCTCCTTTCTGGCTCTGTGGGCTGCTTCTAGTGTTACAACTTACAAGCTGTTACCATCCAATTTTGATCCTTTTGTTTCCAACTCATCTTAGGGGATATACTCGTTGACTTTTCTTTTAAGAAAAACTTCATTCAATAAAACCAATTCTTTGAACCAAACGGGCCCTAGTGTTACAACTTACAAGCTGTTACCATCCAATTTTGATCCTTTTGTTTCCAACTCATCTTAGGGGATATACTCGTTGACTTTTCTTTTAAGAAAAACTTCATTCAATAAAACCAACCCCCCCGCCCCCCAAAAAAAAAAAACCTAATATAAAATATCGATTTATATATATATATATATATATATATATATATTTTTTTTTTTTTTTTGGTAAAGGAGAGAAAAACTTCATTCAATAAAACCAACCCCCCAAAAAAAATTAATAAAATGCAAATAAAATATCGATTTATATATTTTTTTTGGGTAAATGATTTTTCGAGATAAGTTATCTCCAGTGACCCTCAAAACTACGTCGTTTTGGATTAATGAATGGTGTTTCTGTAATTTTGCACAATTCATTAATTCACCTAAAATTATAAACACACCCTTCATTATTAATTCAAAACAACCTAGTTTTGGGGGTCACATGAGATAACTTATTGACTGGAGAAATACTTTTTTCATATTTTTTATCTGTTTACTTACAATGTTTCATTTAAGTTACATTTTTGTTCAATTATTTTTAATTAAAAACTGGTATCCAAAATGTGTACTAATTCAATAAAGATTAAGAAAAAAAAAATACACCAACCAAACTATACTTTCCTGGTATGTATTTCTCTCATCGGTTTTTAATATAAAACTAATTGACTTTTTCAGAAAAATTAAGAAACTATATAAATTACATCAAAGTACATATAATTAGGGAAAAATATTTCTCCAGCCACTGAAGATAAGTTATCTCCAATAACCCCTAAAAACTACGTCGTTTTGAATTAATGAATGACGTATTTATAATTTTAGGTGAATTAATGAAGGGTGTTTCGGTAAAATTAATATGATAAAAAATAAACAAAATTACAGAAGCACCCTTCATTAATCCAAAACGACGTAGTTTTGGAGGTCACGGGATATAACTTATCTCCAGTGATTGGAAAAATTCTTTACCCTTATAATTATTGTTTTTTCTAAACCATTTTGTTTGATTTATAAAGTATAAACTGATATACAATCTGATGATACATAATATATTATGATTAAGTAATTTATTTAGTTTTATTAATATCTATAAAAAATGTTAACTAACTTTTAAATTAAGGTATAGAATGATGACTTGTAAGTGTTTTTAAAATATTAATATCTAACATGACAAATTTTTATCTATTAACACTACAAATAAATCGATATCAGGGAGCAAAAAATAATTTTTATTATTTACTTAAAAGCATTAAAATTAAAAATTAACACCCTAACCCTAATTTTCGAGAATTTTGAAAAATGATCTGCAAAAATTGCAATAATAATGACTCTTTTAATATGCTTAGTATAGTTAAACATGTTCAGATAAAATCATATAGCCATAAGAAAATGGGAAAATGTCACTAAAAGAACTTTTAAAATAGTAATAGACAAATAAATGTTTTGAATATTTATAAAGGCATTATAATGTGAATACTCAAATTGGAATTTTAAATTTTTAGCATCAAATGACAGAAATGCCCTTCAATATTTCACTATCTTCCTTCTCTCAATTTCTCCCTCTCTCTTATTTGGCTAAATCTCCCTCTCCTCTTTCTCTCTCCTTGCGACCATCCCACCACCGCCTTCCACCATCCATCCCCCTCACTCCATCAATATTGTTCATGTTCCCCCACATTTTCTACTAATCACTTCTATGGACGGACTCAAACTCGTCAACCACCATAGGCTACAACATTGTCACTCATACTCATTGTCTGGTCGCCCTCACAATCATGATCTTTGCTCAATCGTCTGTCAGTCTCTCTTGCTTGATCTCTACCTTAGCTTAGTCACCCTTGATATCTGTTACTTGAGTAGTCCTCTCCTTCTTCCTTTCTCACCTTTGACTTCAGCAACGACACCATAGTTCATGGTCACCTTTGGCTTAGGCGCAAAGAAAAATTCAATTCATGGTTGTGGACAAGTGGGCGATTAGGTGAATCTAAACAGTTTTTTTAAAGAAAAAAAATCCTTCTGGAAATTTGTTTGATCCTAGGTTAGTGGGTTTTGATTTGTTTGTTACCAATGATGGGTTGGTTTGTGCAATTTCATTATGCTTCTTGATTGAAATAAATTGTGTTTCCTTTTTTCCGCTAGAAAGTTGTGTATCTTTTAGAGTTTCATATATGATTTGAGTTTCATATTAGAGTTTCACATTGATTCAAATGAAAACGTAACATTTGATGATGTGTCTACAGGTGTGGCACTGTGGGTTGTGATTTGTCAAGATGAGGGGTTTACCATATACTTTGGTTCTATTAGATCAATCTTGCTATTTCAAGATGTTTCCATGTGATTTAATGTTGTTATGGGTTTGTTACTTAATAAATAAAATTTAATGAGATGTAGATAATGTCTCAACAAAACTTGTGAATAACATAGAAGTGTGGATTTGTTTCTTGGTAAATGAAATATGTTAAAAGTTAATGAAATGTAGTGAGTTCCTTGACAGAAGTTGTTAAACCCTTTTATGAACTTGTAAAACCCTTATCAAAAGTGAAAATCAACACATTGTCATTGTAGCAAGTGATGAATT
This sequence comes from Acacia pycnantha, assembly GCA_025563575.1. Taxonomy (NCBI): domain Eukaryota; kingdom Viridiplantae; phylum Streptophyta; class Magnoliopsida; order Fabales; family Fabaceae; genus Acacia; species Acacia pycnantha. The sequence goes on from JAMWYP010000296.1 coordinate 297,721, forward strand.
TTGAATTAGAATTCATGAAAATCTTATCAGAAATTGTTAAAACTTTATTTGAACTTGTGAAATCCAAAGTAATAATCAACACATTGTCAATGTGGCAAGTGATGATTTTTGAATTGGAATTTGTGGAAATCTTATCAGAACTTGTCAAAACCTTATCTGAACTCGTGAAATCTTATAGAAAGTAAGAATCAATACCTTGCCATAGTAAGTAGTGATTTTTGAATTGGTTGTGAAAATCTTATAAGAACTTGTCAGGACCTTATCTGAACTTGTGAAACCCTTATAAGAAGTGAGAATCAGTACCCTGTCATTGTAGTAAGTGGTGATTTTTGAATTGGAATTTGTGAAAATCTTATCAAAACTTGTTTCTGAAGTGGGAATTAATATCTTGTTATTATTGCAAGTGGTAATTTTTGAATTGGAATTTGTAAAAAAATTATCAAAACTTGTTAAAACCTTATATGAACTTGTGAAATCTCTATCAGAAATGAGAATCAATACCTTATCATTATAGCAAGTGTTGACAAGGTATTGAATTCTCACTTCTGATAAGGGTTTCACAAGTTTAGACAATGTTTTGACAAGTTCAAATAAGCATTTCACAAATTATAATTCAAAAGTCACCACCCCCTACAATGACAAGATATCAATTCCCATTTCTGATAAGGGTTTCACCATATTGTGCACCATTTTTAGGTGTTTTGCTTAGTTAAATGCGCAACTCAATCAAGCACAAAGCAAAATTGGTGCAATATTCTTCTAATAGTATTATCAAAACTGGTGCAATTCAATCGCTAGAATGATAAACTTCGAGGCCAAACCAATATGCATAGCCATTGATTACAAAAGAAGATGAAGAACACTAAGTCCATCTTATAAAAAAGCTCATAAAGAAAGATGATTTACAAATTAGAAATCCAAGGGACTAGTGTTGAAAAAAATTTAAGAGTATGATTTGTAACTCTAATTACTGATATTATATTGTCAGCAAAGTATAATTCCTGAGAAAAAATTATTTGATTCTGAGTTTCTCAAAGTTTTCAACAAGTGATGCATAGTCCTTCTTTTCCAAGACTCTTTAGTTGTTGGACTCCTCAAAATTTCAAGCAACCAGGAAATGATATTACTTCTGAAAAAATCCATGCGCATGTCAGAAGGGAGGATCTTTTTCTAAACTGAATTTGCAAGCGGGCAATCCTTGAAAACATGACAAATATATATTTTATGTGCCCTTTCGACAAAGGGAACATTGCTGGTCTTGTGTCATACCTCTCTGATGTCTTTCCACATTTGTGAGTAATCGTTCCTTAAGCAGGAGCTATATAAAAGTTCTTACCCATTGAGCTACTAGCAGTTTCCATATCATGGTCTACTTTGACTTAGCTTTGTTACAGTTTAGACATTATGAGTGAGAATATGCAGAGCAAGTATTCATTCTAGAAATTAAGGGGTCGACGAAGCAGTCTTGGGTAACTAGTGCTGCCGCCAACGGAGGATATGACCCTGTAAGTTCATCCAACTCTTCAAAGAAATCGTTAATATCAAATCTAATAACCTAAGTTCATCATCTTCCCTCTTCTTCCATCAACTATTTGAGGCACTGTTTTCTTTTTCTTCCACACTAGAGGTCGCCGGAGAATCGACTTTCGTCAAGCTTTGTCTGTTTGACCTTCGATGGCAAATGTAGTGTCAAGGCTTTTGTCATTTCCTTTAAATTTTAAAAATGACAAATTAGATACTAATATCTCTTTGATATTATGAATATTCAAAATTTTGTTCTTCCTTCTTTCTCGTTGGATTTTCCCTAACGTGTTTGATTCAAAGGAAATGGGGAGTTTTCATCTCTCATTGACGTAAAGTATCAGATATGCCTATAAATTACATAAACTCTTTAATCATATGTAACATTTTCACGTGAAACTCCACTCCCCACCACTCAAAGTAAACACAAAATCGACCAACAAGGTTGGTACAAGTGGTAAGCGGCTTGTGTCGCTTAAATAAGGTTTCGAGTTTGAGCCTTGTGAGTTGTGGATGCAAAAAAAAAAAAGCCCTGAGAGACTCTCCCACCATGCGCGACGTGGGTCAGATCCAGATTAGTCAGGACGAAGTTCTGGTGAACCGGGTGTGGGAAAAAACGATTCAGGTCGAGCAACCGAGGAAGTGTTAGGAGGAGGACGGCGCCTGTCGGACTCTGACCATGTCTTGTCTTCCTCTTCAATGGTTTCTCTGTTCCCAAAAACCCTACTTGCTAGTCGGTCCCTTTCGCTCCTTCCCCATCTAGCTCGAGTCCACCCTTCACTATCTGCTTTACGAACCATGAGCACCGGGTCTACTCAGCGCGTCTTCCAGCTCAAGGTAGATCCACTGACCGGTAACTCAGAATGGGTCGTGATTGAAGAAGACGAGGAAGAAAGCTTTGCGCAGAAGTTTCAGCAACCTCTTCTGGCCACGACCTCTTATCTAGACATGCTCAATGATTCTAGGAGGAATAGAGCTTTCCGGGAAGCCATTGAGAAAACCATCACCAAACCCTGCCACGTCCTTGACATCGGGTATTATGACGGTTAACAGTCTTAGCTCTATCTCATTCGCCTCTAGACTTTAGATACTGCAAGATTCAATCAATATTAATGAAAATAACTATTTATAAAAACTGTGCAGTGCTGGCACTGGACTTCTATCGATGATGACTGCACGAGCTATGGGCTCCGGTGACTCAATCGCGCCTTGTGGCAGCAAGGGAATGATAACTGCATGCGAGTCGTACCTTCCAATGGTAAAGTTGATGAAAAAAGTTATCCGCTTGAATAAAATGGAAGGCAATATCAAAATCATCAACAAGCGCTCTGATGAACTCAAAGTTGGCGTTGATATTCCATCGCGTGCAGATGTACTTGTAAGTTGCAATAGCAATACATTGAAGTCAAGATAGAACTAAAAGTTATTTTTTCCCTTCATATTTAACAATTGTAGTTATTTTTCAGCATTGGGAACGTTATGTCTTAGGACTCAAAAGAACGAATTGTATTTTAATCCAGTAGGACTGATTGCTGGTTCTCATAAGTTGTTGCATAATCAGGCATAGCCTATAGCCCATTCTCTTCTTTATAAAAATAAACCATGGTACTTAATATTTATTGCAGGTGAGCGAGATACTAGACTCAGAACTACTGGGTGAGGGGCTTATACCAACGTTGCAAAATGCACATGACATGTTATTGGTGGAAAATCCTTTAACTGTGCCATATCGAGCAACTACTTATGGACAGGTACTTTAGGGAACCTTCAACTATTCTGCCTTCTCATGAATTCTTCTTTTGGTTTCAAGCAAATGATTAAATGATGTTTTATATGATCTTATAAAGTGAAGTTATTCTGGTTAAATCCTCTCTCTTTCTTTTGTTTCCAAGTCTCACAAGGTTTGTGCCTCTTCCCCTTTATCCCTCTTTCAGCTGGTTGAAAGCAGATTCTTGTCACAGCTGCATGATTTGCGTAACAATGAAGCAAGTGTATCTGATGGCATTCATCTTATCCCTCCTGGACTAGATAGTGTTTTGAGCATCAAATACCAGCAATATGCCATGCATTGCAATCCACTAAGAGAAGAAATAAAACTGGTAACTTAATTTATAGTTCTTTGACTGACGTCACAAAAAAAATGCTTCTACTCAAATTAAGATCCATCCAGCTTTCAGAACCCTTCAAAGTTTTTGAATTTGAATTTTGGAAACGGCCAGAGAGTCATGGAGAAACTGAGCTGTGGATAAAGGCAACTAATGATGGCAGATTACATGCGGTGATCTCATGGTATTTATCTATTTGATGTAATATTGTGTTGTTAACCCTATCTCAGTATTTCCACTTGGTTAATAACAGTTATTGTTATCAGGTGGGTACTTCAACTTGATCAAGAAGGGACAATCTATTATTCCACTGCTCCTCGATGGATAGACTTGCCAACAATTATAAGTGAGCATATTTTGTTTTCTCCCTTCAAATAATTCAATTAGTTATCCTGGGTGCCCAGACTTAATTTGCTGGATTAGTACTATTGCTGTGTTGCCTTCTGGAAATTATATTTCAGAGCTAGGGAGTATATTCTGAAAGTAAACCATCAGACTATATGAACTATTATGGTCATTACTGTCTCGTAGTCTTTATTAACATTTCGTGTGCTGATGCTACACCAGGTTCTATTGATTGGTGTGACCATTGGAAACAGTGTGTTTGGTTTGTTCCTGGTGATGGTATTTCCACATTCAAAGGGGACAGAATTTGTTTCCATGCTATACATACTGATACTAAGATCATGTACAATCTAACGAACCAAATACCAAGGACTGAAGTTTTACAGCACAGATTGAGTGATGCAGATTTACCTATTGTTCTATCACCAGAAAGGATTGCAATCTATGGAGACAGAGAGTGGAGGCTTTCAATGTTGAAATCAGTGGAAAGCGTGGTAAGTTATTCAACCCTACTCTTCCTTTGATGTATGACTTATGCCTTTTTACTATATAAGGAGCAGATTAACTTGTAGAAACTCCTTGTTCTAACTTGCTTCATTCACCATATGCTGTTTGTTACTTGAGATATTATGTTTACAGTTGCAGGGAAAAGATTGCTCGTTATGCTTGGTTGCAGATGATAGTATTTTCTTACCTCTTCTTGTGGCACATCTTTCCGAGACATCACATGTAATTTCTTTATTTCCGGGGCTGGGGAGTAAGGGTCTCCAATATTTGCAAGCTGTTTCTCAGGAGAATGGTTTATCAAGGGATCGCATAGAAGTTCTTGGAAAAAGGGCAAAACACTTGACCATGCATGATACACATACGAAAAAGGCAGGATTTCCTTATTCCACTTGCATACTATGTTGTATGAATAATTTGAATGCATGTGTGCTTCAAGGTGTTTTAGAAACTCATAGGCAACACTTATATTAAATGTGAGGATTGAGGACTAATTAATTTAAAAATTTATGTGTGTCTGTTCATCTGTAGGCTGACCTGTTGATAGCAGAACCATTTTATTATGGAAATGATAGCATGCTTCCTTGGGATAACCTGCGATTCTGGTATGCTTCCTTGGGAGAACCTGCATTGACACTTGTGGTTTATGAATTATCTCTGCATGTGTAGGTGTTCTTTGTTGTATGACTTGATATTTATTATTTATTAATGAGAACTGTGAGTGAGAGATTGTGTTAAAGTTTAGTGTATCAAATAATCTATTCTGATATCTCCATATTAAACACAACCACATGAAAAATTTGGTGAGACCAACCAAACAGTCTGGGCTCAATAGTAGTAGAATCTACTCTGATTTGAATTCAAATATCAGTTGGAGCCAAATACCAAAGCGAGACCATTGATATTTTAGACCCTGAAAGTGCTGTAAATTAGTAAATTATGTGTTCATTGCATGTGTATAAATATAATGGTCTAAATACTGAATTTTGAGATGTGACCTACTTATATGGCATCTGTATTCTGGTACTTCTGCCTGCTTATTTGGAATTTTAAAAATAGTTGGAATATATTACTGCTGAACTTTGGGAGTCAAAATTTTACTGACTCAGCGACTTCATTTATAATATTGTGTTTTAAAGGAAAGACCGGACTACTCTTGATTCTATCCTCTCTGAAGACGCTGTGATTATTCCTAGTAAAGGAATATTGAAGGCTTGTGCGATGTCCCTTCCTGTAAGTTAACTCTTTTTCACCCTCTTAAACTTTGATGTACAAAAACTCACATGAAGGCATGGTGATTTTTGTTGCTTAAAAATCAACTTTTTTTTTCCCCAAAGGTAGCTTGTTGAGGGGACAGGACCTTTATATTATGCTTGGGGGCATGGCTGTATGATTAATGAGATGAATTTTTTCCAGGATTTTTGGAAAAGTCGCTGCTGCTTGAGTAAGATAGAAGGTTTTGAGCATTCAGTGGTAAATACCACATTAGGGGCTTGTGGTTATCTACCTGAATCAGAAGAGGCTCCTTGTCTTCCCTTTTTTGTCTGGCAAAGTGGGGGATATGAGGTAAAATCTGCTAAAAGCCTCTTTTGCATGAGATAGTTGAAACATGAAGATGAAAAGAAGTTTCCGTTTGGAATAACAATCTTGTCACTAGTGTCAATGCAATCTTGTTAACACTTTTTCAGGAACTTAGTGAGAGATTTGCAGTTATGGAGTTTGATTTCTCCAAACAAATAGATTTATGTCAAGGAAAATCCCAGGTAATATGAATATGATAATGCCCTCCAAGTGTCCGTTGCATTTTTTTGTGTAACAGTGGCAAGCCGTAGCTTGAATAACCTTCCTAGAACTCAAGTTTAAGTTTCAGATACATTTATATGGTGCATGAGCAGCTGGTATATTGCCTTTCATTGTCCGAGTATTTATGAGACAAATTATTACTTAAGCAAAAGAACTTAGTGACCTTTATGGCCCAATATTTAAATTGCTTTATTGGATCTCACAGGGCAACATCACGTGGGCTAAGATTACCTCTGCCACTAAATGTTTGTGAATTGAAAGATTTCATAAGCAAGGCATCTAGTCTTTCTATATATCTGTTCTGCTCTCATATCCTGCTTTAGAAGACAATTGTCTACAACTCAATCTAACACAATCTTATCATAAAAACTTGTATGCTGCAGGTAAAGTTTACTAAGACGGGGTTGTGCCATGGATTTGTGCTGTGGATTGACTGGGTGATGGATTTGCAGAATACCATTGTTGTATCTACTGGTCCAGGTATGGATCAATACCCTTCCCTTTAGAAAATCTGACCGTATGCCTATGGTGCAATCTACAAGCAAAAGGACAGATATGAAACTAATCAAAAGATGAAAGATGTTAACTTCATCATCAACATATTTTGTAAAGCACTTAAAACTACAAGGAGCTTTCACTTGTGTACACTTTGCTCACACCATATTATGGATGATTTCAGACAAAAGATATTGGAAGCAGGGAGTAAAGCTTCTGGCAACACCAAGAGCAGTAGGTCCCCAAGATTCGAGAAACGTTGGAGAATGCTGTTCTGCAGTTCTTGAAGCATCCTTTGATCCATCAAATGGGGGGCTCAAAATAGTGCTTGATTTCTTATGATGATGCCCGTTTCACCATATTACAGCAGGAAAAAGTATGACAATTGATCTTGACACTATCGAGATTTTGAGGGGTTCTCAGTTCATGCTTTCCTAGTTTCCTTGCCCTTTTTTTATTCTCTCTCTCTCTCTCAATGTCGTTCCAACATGTGACCATGTGATGGGGAAACTGTTCCTCTTAACCAACCAACATGGCACTCGAACATTGAAGCTTCTGTTGTCCCTTTTCCTAAGGCTGATACACCTCTGCTGCTCTTGCTTCTGCTGAGATCTGATGGAGTAACTTCACAGAACCTGAACCAGTATGCCATGACTGGTAAGGCAGGTGAAATCCAAGGTCATCCTCCCATTGGTTGCCTTTTCAAGAGAATTTGCGATTCTTTGAAGGATTTTTCTTCAATTTATTCATGTTATTGTTTTCATAATTTTATATGCAGGATCCTAGCTGAGCAGCACTACTATCTTTCTGCACTGTCTGCAATCGGGTCATAGATTTGTGATTGATGACGGGTAAATGGCCACAATCAAATGTTGGGGAGGAAGTTACATTCAGTGCAATTTATTTATGCATAATTAATATATCTTAGTCATCATTCATCAAGTACACATGATTTTCTCTTTCTTTTTTTAAACTTTATAAACTAATTTGATAAGTGATAAAGCCAAGTCAAGCGAGTGAAAAGTGAAAATTCGATTGTTAAGTAATTGCTAATATAAATAATTTAGGGGCAACAATACCTGTGATGGTAGAAGATGAGCACCAAGAACTCACTACAGGTAGATATTATTAGGATCTTGAAAAAATATTTCAGGATACTGACTGGTACTAAAAATATACTTCATGATACTGACTGCACCTGAAATATACTTCATGATCTTTAAAAATAATTTTAAGGATCTTGAAAAATATTTCAGGGTATTGATTGCATCTGAAAAATACTTCATGATCTTGAAAAATTATTTTAGGATCTTAAGAAATTATTTCAAGGTATTAACTGGTAATAAAAAATTTTAGGATATAAAAAAAATATTTTAAGGTACTAATTGATAAAAAAAAATAAATACTTCAGGATACTTACAAAAAAAAAAAGGCAATCAATACCCTAATGTATCTTTTTAGAACTAGTTGGTACCCTGAAATATTTTTTTAGGATCTTAAAAAAATATTTTAGGATGTTGACTGGTACTAAAAAGATACTTTAGAGTATTGAAAAATACTTCAGGGTATTAAAAAGATTTTTAACTTTTTTAAAATTTAAAAAGCATGGTTGTGTGGCACACTATGAGATGCTGGATTGATCTCATGGCTGAAAATCAATGCTACGGAGGGACACTGAGACTTCAGATTCTGAGCAGATCCGGTTCCCTCATAAACCATTTTCCCTTTGACTTTGACTATTGGTTTTTTTTTTTGGGAGAATTACACACAGGTCCCAAGGATGACAAAAAAATACAATGAGGTCCCAACAAGAATTCACATTGCACAGAAGTCCCTAGGGACTTCTGTGTAATTATATGTAAATTTACAATGAGACAAAGTATAGATTTACAACAAAATTTGAACAGACAAAGTATAGATTTACAACAAAATTTGAAAACGAGTTTTTTCCATTTTTGACTTCCAGAGGCTATTTACAATAGTCAAAATATAAATTTACAACAGACAAAGTATAGATTTACAACAAAATTTGAAAATGAGATTTTTCCATTTTTGACTTCCAGAGGCTATTTACAACAGACAAAGTATAAATTTACAACAGACAAAGTATAGATTTACAACAAAATTTGAAAACGAGTTTTTTCATTTTTGACTTCCGAGACTATTTACAACGAGACAAAGTATAAATTTACAAATGACAAAGTATAGATTTACAACAAAATTTGAAAATGAGTTTTTTCCATTTTTGACTTCCGAGGCTATTTACAATGAGACAAAGTATAAATTTACAACAGATAAAGTATAGAATTACAACAATCACGCAAGAGCGAGAAGGAAATCGGTATTGCGGCAATCATCCTATCACCGCAACAGGACCATGCTTACCCATGCTTCTCGAGCTCCTCGTAGATTACCCACTGTGTTTATTTGCATCAGACTGGACCCTTAGGTCCTTATGTATATATATACAACCCAACCCATTGCTTTCTATTTACAAGTCTTCTTCTGCAACTCACCACCGAAACACACTGACAAAGGAAATATATATATACCATGAGAGGCAGAGACCATATGCAACAGGGCGCCATACGTCTCGAACCCCAATCACACTTATACCCATCGGTCCTTCTCCTCTTGGTCTGTTCATACCAAGGTTATTAAACCCGGACCGGTCAGTGAACCGTTCGGAATACTGGGTCAAGGGTCAGTGGGTCAGACCGGAGTTAAACCAGGACCAAACCGGTAAGAGAGTGAAGATTTTAGATTATTAATATATTAATATATATATATATATATATATATATATATATATATATATATATATATATATATATATATATATATAAAAATTAATTTCATTCTACTTTTCCAGAAAATTTGAAAGAAAAGTTTAAGTCGTCATTAATGCCACCACGTGATATAAGCATATAGCATTTCGAGCAGAAAAAGATATAGGCATATAGCATAAAAAGTTAAAAAACACAGATGACTAATCAGTTTGTGGAGATTCAAAATCTCGAGATAAGAAAATGGAGAAGGAGGAGAGAAGTTCAGATCTGGAAAAAAGTTCAGCAGTCCTTCCATCTTCCACATATGAAGTTCAGATCTGGAAAAAAGATAGAAAATGGAGAAGGAGGAGAGAAGTTCGAAGACAGGTGGAGATGATTCACCTACACCGACGATGCACGCTCGCCATCTTCCTCGTCAATAATTGCCGGTAAGTGCTCTTTTCCCACCGTCGATCCAACGGCCTTGAAGAACGCCGATCTGAGCCTTGAAGGACGTCTATCTGGGTCTAGCTTTCGGATTCTGTCCATCTTTCTCTCTCTTTCACCTCTATCTTTCCATGGCTGTTCAAGCTTTAAAAAAAAAATCAGACCCCGGTTTCTAAGGTAGACCGGACCGGTTGCATGGCCGGTTCGGCGGTTTCCGGTTTGAACCGGCCGGTCCGGTCCGGGTTTGATAACCATGGTTCATACTCCTCAAACTGGATCATTAGTCCAGTATAAAATCAAAACTCCATGGCTTTCATTATTCACCTTGCTTCAGCCAAGCCGAGGGGGAAAGAGAGAGTGAACGAGACTGAGTCCAAGAGCAGAAATAGAGAATGAAGTCAAGAAGGAGTGAGGGGGTTCAACTGTCTTGGTAGCTCTGTTTTAAATCAAGGAAAATAGAGGTAAGTTGATTGTGGCGAAGTGGTCAACGGAGATCGCAGGGGCCGATGGCCTTTCGTGCGTCTTCCTTTCTCGGTTCTTGGCGGAAATCGTGGCGGAGATCAGTCTTGCTAGAGATCGCAGGGGCCAAGTACGTCTTCCGTGATCGATTCTTGGCAGAAATCATGGCGGAGAGAGACAGGAGAGAGGAGTAGAAGAAGGAGAGAGGAAAGAGAAAAGAAAAAGGGAGGGAGGAGAGAGACTGGAGAGAGGGAAGGTTAAAATGGTAGTTTTACATTCACAAATAATTACAACCAGGTCCCTTGGGACTTTTGTGTAATTTCATGATTTCAATGGACTTTATTGTGATTAATTTCCTTCCTTGGGACCTGTGTGTAATTCTCCCTTTTTTGGGGGGGGGGGGCAGGGTGTTAAACGGAGAGGCACTTGCGGCAAAAAAGGGGGAAATTTTGACTTCTTCTATATAGCCATTTAATATTAAGCAGCTCTAAATTTTTTTGGAACTTCACTATACACTTAGGATTAAAATGAAATCAGGTTTTTTTGGTTGAAAGAATATTTATGCCCTTGTCTGGTGTCTGGTCGAGGTGGTCTTGTCAATTTTTACATGTGTTTAATGAATAGTTTGTATTTTTGTGAAGGGTTAAGGTGCAAAAATAGACATATACTTTTGTTAAAAGAGCGCCCAGTAGCAAATACATTTTTTATGTGTAAAACTGACTATGTGGTTACAAAAGTGGAGCAAAATTAGCATTGACTGTTAGTTGACCGTTATCTGACGCTGACGTGGCAGTGGGATCTGACTTCTCCATTAAAATTAAGCCACTTGTCACTCCTCTCTCTTCCATATCAACTTCTTCTTCCCTTCTTTCTCTTTTTTTATGCCACCTGTCACTCCTCACTCCCTTCTTTCTATTTTTTTTATGCCACCTGTCACTCCTCACTCCCTTCTTTCTTCTTCTTCCCTTCTTTCTCACCTACGACTTGCATCTGGAAAAAAGCCCCACAGACTTGCATCTTCGACTTTCTCGCCGTCGACGATCCAAGCCCCGCCACCACCGCCGATGATCCAGCAGATTTCAAATGATCCAAAGTTTTTGAAATTTTCGAAAGTCGATGATCTTCTTCTTTTACTGTCGATGATGCTTCTTCTTCCCTTTACTGAATTTTTTTTGAAAGTTTTCAGATCTTCTTCCCTTTACTGTCGATGATGCTTCGCGTTTCTGAAAGTTTTTTTTTCTTTAATCTACGTAATTTCTGAAAGTTTTCAGATTTTCTGAAAGTTTTTTTTTTCTTTAATCTACGTAATTTCTTTATTGATGAAGAGGGTTTTGTTTTTGTGCATTTGTAGATTGAGATTGTAGATTTAGGGGGTAGCCATGGCGAATGGATTTGGGGAATCGACGTTGAAGCCACACTGGAAACCTAGCTATTCCTTCCTTCCTCAGCTCAGCGATTTCAGACTACATCTGAAGTGATTTTGCTGGTTATCGAAGATTAAGAACCTAGCTCACCAAAGGACGTCGCTTCTTTCTTGCTCAGTTTGCTTCGATTTCAATTTCGATTCACCAACATTTCAGTTGCTTTCAGTTGATTTGCTTCGATTTCAGTTGATTTGGTTTTAGGGTTTTTTCCCCCAATTTTCTTCAATATGCACCGTCAGCTATATCCCTCTGAAAGTTGAAGAACATGAATCTCACCTCATCTGCACAATTTTTTGGTTTTGGAATCTGGGTTCAATTTTTTTTTTTTGGTTTTTCAATATGGGTTCATGATTTCTCTGGAGATGGCTGCAATTTTTGGGTATTTTGGTTTAATGTTAGTTTCTTTGTGCTGTAAATGGAATTTTTTTGTGCGCAAATTTCAGTTTGTGTGTTTTGTTCTGTGTTTGGCGGAAGAAGGAAGAAGGTCCGGTTCTTTGGTTCGCCTCTCGGATCTGTCTTGGAGGAGGAAGAAGGTCCCTGGTCAAAATGCAAGTTTTGACCAGGGACTTAAATGAAAATTTTAAAAGTTTATAGAGGGGCTAAATTGAATTTTTTTTAAATGCATTCGGGGCTGAACTGTAATTTATAAATCAGTAACATCCACATCATCGTCCACGTCATCATTTTCAGTTCAGAAAAAGTCAACTAACGGTCAATACTAATTTTGCTCTACTTTTGTAACCATATAGTCACTTTTGCACTTAAAAAAAAGTATTTGCTACTGAGCGCTCTTTTGAAAAAAGTACATGTCTATTTTTGCACCTAAGGTTTTTTTGGTTGAAAGAATATTTATGCCCTTGTCTGGTGTTTGGTCGAGGTGGTCTTGTCAATTTTTACATGTGTTTAATGAATAGTTTGTATTTTTGTGAATATGCTTTTTGTTTTGTACGCTGAGATTGTCTTTTAATTTCATTTATTTATCTTGTAAATAATTACATTTGATTTATAAATAATTACATTTGATTTATAAAGTAAGTGTATAATTGTTTTTCACCTATAAATTTTAATTTCAGTTTAGTTTTAGAGGGTGTAGAAAAACTTCAAAAAGTTTTTTGAAGGGCACTTTGATATTAAATGGCTATTTGAGGGTGTAGGGATTTTTTTTTAAAAAAAAAAAAAACTCATTGCGATTCTTAGACTGTGATAGGAAAATGGTGTCTCTACTAACCCTCTCTCCTTAATTTTTTTCACCATTAAATTGAATTTTAATAGTGGAGATTTTATGTTGTATTAAATATATTATTGTAATATTAAAGATTAAAGAAACAACTCTTAACTATTAACAGTTAACCAAATGGAGAGGGAGGGGTTAGTCGAGACGGCGTTCTCCCTGACCCAAAAAAAAAAAAGACGGCGTTCTCCGAGATATTTTATTGCTCCATTTGTCATTTTCCGCGTCGCCTTGGGGAACGAAGGCCAAGGTTCTGTATTTTCGTTGAGACGATACGCCTGTCCTCAAATCGTGGGAATCAGCCTGATGGGGTTCCCCATAGTGGCTCTCGGGAAGCTCCTCCACCTGAAACTGAGCTCCCACAGTCTCCGCCCGGCATTGGCTTGGCTGGCATGCCCTCTCTCTCTTAAGCTCTTGTTTGGTCTTAGAATCGTCCGCCAATCTTTCTCCGACGCCGCCTACTCCTTCAGGCTCTTCTCCTTTCAATTGGCTCAGATTGCTTTCCACGGTGAATCGCTTCCCTTCGCCACCAGATTCCAACGAGCTCTTCGCTTAATCGGTGGAAGGACCGTCGGTTCCAGATCGGCACAGACCTCGCAGCCTGACCCCTTCACGGAGAGCTTTCACACACTTTCCCTTCTCACTCTGTAATCCCTTTCTTTCTCTTTTGTTATGTATTTCGCGTTCATAGATCGTTTGGTTTGGTTATATATATGTAGCTGTTTGTGTCTTTGATCTTGTGAAATTAAACAAAATATATTCCACATTTTCGGGAAGCAGAGATTGATCATCTCATGTCTGGGCACAGTGGATCGTTCTTTTTCTCCGATGAGAAGAAACTTTGCCAGCAAATTTGGATGCGATTGAGTGGTCTTTCAGTTATGTTGAGATCCTGAGTCACTGTGACTCTGTGAGTAGCAACCCTGATGCTGTTTCTGGGACACGTGTAGGTGGAGGTTCCAACCGGGGCAGATCTATGTGTGATTATGACTGGTGCTTCTGATTTTTTTTTTAAAATATTTATCCTGGGATAAAATTGTTGCTTTTGATCTGTAATTTATATGTAGATTATTATTTGATGGCCTTTTTAAATAGAAACAAATTAACAGGATTAAAAGACAATAGAAGAAGAGCAATATCCTTCATGATAATACTTCAAGGGCTTTATGATGATGAAGTAATAGTCCTTTCTTATCTGACCAAATGGATAGAGGTGAGAATAGAGAAGAGTCCTTAATCGACGCGACGAACGCCCTGAGACATCTGTACCAAAAGAAACCTTCCCCTTTGATAGCTTTGATCCACTTGAATTCTTTCAGTATTTGTCCTTGGAATTTGGAAATCAATCCAGACTCGGCATGATGATGGCTTGGCAGTCTTAACAAGGATTATTACCAACTCACAGAATTGGATCATGGATTTGATGGAGATAGATAAATGCACTGGCTCTACTTTTTCCCCCTCATGAAGTATGGAATCCCTTTTCAACCATACATAATTCACCAACATGATCATACCTTTCATAGTCTGCTCATGCCCATCATTTTTCGGGGCAATCAGGGTCGCTTTGAACCATTCAGTGAAGGTGTCAAGGCTGTTTATATCCATACGTAAAGATAAGCTTTCGTACCACACAGCCTTAGTAAAAGGACAAGAACAGAAGATGTGATGAACAGCTTGCATGAGGGAATGACTTGAGATAACATTTTGCATGTGAACAGTAGGTACTTCAAATGAAGCGAGATTCACCAAACAAACTTCCAGAAATCATCCTTGACACCAGTATATTGAACTGATAGAGAGATATTATACCCTGCTTTAACTGAATAAATTCCAGAAGAAGCATCATCCCAAATGATTTTATCACTAACACCAGCCAAGGACAGTCATAAAGGGAGCGAATAAGCTGAGAGTTCTAGCTTAACAGATTTTCTCTCTTCTCTTACTCTTCTTTCTTATCACATATTTCCTTTATAACACCAACAAAAGAAAAAAAAGAGGATCTTCGATTTTTTAATTTTAAGTTGGACAAGTCCCTTACGTTTATCCTATTCTATATAATGGGAAATGCCCATTTAAGAGTTGGATCCCCTAGTGCAACCCATAATTGAATATCCCTTCTTCAGAAAATTTACCCGCTGCTTCTTGACCCAAAAAAACTGTTTTGTGAAAAGAAAAAAAAAATACTGTTTTCGCTCCTCTCCTGCCATTCTGCTAGCAAGCAAAAAATCCTCCACACGATGCAACAATTCCATAACATTAAATCACATCTAAACCTTCCACTCATCCAAATGATTAAGGAATAAAATAAAATAAAGAGAAACATAAAGTAAATAGTTAGATTTCAAATCTACAAAACAAAATATAAGTTGTATCACAACCCAAAACCACAACATGGACCACAACAACATTAGTCCTTCTACTTTTATATGTCTAGCAACTTTTCATGTTCTAAAGTGTAGTGGTACTTGAATTCATAATAAAAGTACCACTTTACATAGTTTTAATCACCTCTAGAGTCCAACAAAAAACAAAGTCATAATTAAATGTTAATGTAAAAAACCCAGATTATAACACATCAACATGAAGTAGAATTTCTCTTGCTCTATTACTCTGACATGATTTGAAAAATTCTTGGCTAGGGAGGCAATGAAAGCAAGCGAATACTTTTCTCATTCTCAACAACACTTCACTTTCCTTCATTCTTCTTGTTCCCTTTATATATGTTGCCGGTGTCATCACCTGAGAAATAGGAATGTCATCTAGCCCAAAGATGTCCTGATCAATAAATTGTATTCGTTATCTGTAAAATTAAACATATAATTAGATTAGTATACCAATAAAAGTTTATCCGTACCAAACTCATATGAATTTCCATCAACTTATGCCCCCACAAAATCAAATTATTTTTAAAAAGAAAGTGCAAACTCAGAAAACATACTGCAATGTGATTGTAAATCGGTTTCCATATAACTAGCCAAGAATAAGTCTTTCCTTAACATAGCTAAGGAACAATTCATTTATAACATGATCATGACTTGAAAAACAACCAAATAGGAACATTAAATACAAATAGTTTATTCAGCTTACCAGAAGTCACCCACTTTGATGCCAACCGACCTACCATTAAGGGAGGTTAACCTACTTGCCCGCTGCTAAAAAACAGTGACCTGGAAACAAAACAAAAATTAAAGTAACAGGGAATCCATCCACAAAAGAACAATAAGATTTCTTTTTGAAATTCCTTAACACCACATGCATTACTGTCCAAACTTGCAGAAGATATGAGCATGAATATAGATAAATTAAGAAATCATTGTCTAATGCAAAAATAGGCAAGAGTATGAGAATAAATGACCCTTTGAGTTGAAATAGCGCGTTTATCTTTTGTACTAGCAAAAATACCAACCAGTTAAGGTGAAAACATTTAATGGAGATGGAAGTAGCAAACAAGACATTAAGAAAAAACAATTTCCTAAATAATTAGCATCAGACGGTACAACTTATAGTGAAGACCTAAAGAAAGAAAAAGAGAAGATTGAATAAGTTGTAAGCTTAAATAAGTGAGAGTAGTTTTGTCTTGCAAAACACAAGAAGATATTATTTAAAAATGGAGGCAAACAAACTAATTTACTCTAATGATTGAATTGTAGGGACAACAATACAGAAGTGCTACAAGTCATATTTAACAAAAATATTTATAAGAACAATCCATTTCAGCTATTCTACTTAGCCTCAACCCCTCATTATTATTATTTTGCTTGGTAAGATTAAAAAAACAAATGCACTTACAGAGAGACAAAACTTGAGGATAGAAGCAGTAGAAATTTGTTCTCGAAGACACTTCACCTGCAAAAGGAAGATCACATGAATCGAATCTTAAAAAGGATGTACCACTTGAGAACAAACACATTGTCGGACAACCGAAAGACCAAATAGAGGTCATTGAAGTAAAGATCAATTTGCAGAATGAGGTTGTCATCTTTCCATATGAAAGCTAGAAAAATCTCTTTCTCTGGAAACAACACCCTGACCCCAAAGGGTGGAAAAAAATTAACAATATTTTCCCATAAGTAAACAATTGAAACGTGACATCTCAAAATGTCCTATAAAGAACTTCATACCAGCAAAGGGAGATCATTTCATTTGTAGAATAATGTCAATCTAGAAATGTCAACTTAAATCATTCTAGAATATTGACATTTCATTTCAATCTCCGTATCACTAAGTAGGCATCATTGAACACCAACCCAACATTTGACCTCCAACTTAATTAAGTCACTCTACAATATTCAATTGAGCTTGATTCATGTGTTGCTGTAAATATGTGATGCCAATGACATTGTATCATACAATGATTTTGCATAGGACATTTGGCATGCCCCCAATTTAGTATAGTAATGAAATTCAATGGTTGGAAAATGATGATTTGATGAATGCATTGGTCAATATATGACATGCCCCTGTTATAAGAAAAATGTAGTAACTGTCCTTCTAAAATGTTGTTACTTAAATTATGTAACATAAATGTTGAAACTTGCAACTTTAATCACTTATTTAACGTTTTCAACACGCTCCTCATAATTTACACCCAACTCAAATAAAGAACTTAAAATTCATTTAGTAAATAACCTAAATAGTAAATACTATAGAAGGATTATTGTCACTTGGGCTCTTGTCCCCAACAACTGAATTTTTTCTTTAAAAATAAAAACCCAATTACTTAGTACATCATGACTCAATGCTTTAATCATTTGAAGACTCTTAAAGTGATAGTCTAATATCTAATATAAAAGGTGTTGCTATGTAAGAGGGTACCAATTAAGTAACTGAAAACTATTAAATCAATTTAAATATTCATCATTCTGACAAATACTGACAGCCATGAGACTCCTATATAGTAAATCGTTGAATACAACCCATGATCTAGAGATTTAATGAAAAAAAAATCTTCTCTACCTCCTGCTTCTACATATCTATCTACCTACCACTCTATGAAATAAATGTCTTTATCTGCAGTAATATCAATATCATATCAAATAATTTTAAAACCTACCACATCAAAATCAATATATTTCTCCATATGAAACCAAAACATCCCATGATCTAAGGGTTTAATGGAACAAATCTTTTGTGACTTCTATTGCTGCATATATTGCTGACAGACTACCAAAACATACCAATAAAAAGGCATAGTATAAAAAAATTTAATTGATCAAGAAAATTGAGAGAGAAGAAGGAAAATAAGGATGAAAGAAAATAAAATTTTTGATAATAAAAAAACGTTAAAACGATGATTTTTTTTATCAATTAAACAATCTTTTTTTTATAGATATTGCCTCTTTTAAGAGGGTTTGTTTCTTAAAAAATCTATCACCTTCTGAAGCTTGAACTTTATTCTCATTCTTCTTGGTAGGTGAATCACTTCTGAAGGACGAAATAGATAATAGGAAACTTTTGGCATCCCCATTTTATAAATCTTTATTAACAGAACAAATTCAATGATTAAAAATATACACTTAACAAATCATAAAAGCTGTCTAATTGACTATTAACTATTTCATCCTTCAGATTAAATGGTAAAATATTTTTTTTTTTTTAAGATTTTAAAAGAGGATAGACTTGCAATAAAAGAGTAAATATAAGTCACTAAGATAAAGGTAATATTACAAGATTAACTACCTTTTCAAGTCTTTGCAAAAGATAGGTCTTAAACTGGCTAACACCACGCCCACTTGACATATAGCCCAGACCCATTGCTATGTAATGTATATTCTTGACAGCTCCCGTTTTCCTAAAAAATAATTAGCCAAATAGAGAAAATAAAGGAATATACGATTAATATACGAAAATCAAATTAAATCAAATAATAATGATTTTGACTGTTTATA
Organism: Acacia pycnantha; assembly: GCA_025563575.1. Lineage (NCBI taxonomy): Eukaryota > Viridiplantae > Streptophyta > Magnoliopsida > Fabales > Fabaceae > Acacia > Acacia pycnantha. Next base: position 316,714 of record JAMWYP010000296.1, read on the forward strand.
TACAACTTCATATACGATCAATAGTAAACTCCATTATGGGGATTGCCTCCCATAAAAATGGTTTTGAATTTTAGAAAGAAGTAAAGAAACACAAACCTAAAATTCATGATGATTTTATTGATGTTTCTACTTCTTCACTTTCCTTCACATTCTTCAGTATTGTTTGCACTTCTGCCTCACAGATCTTCACAAAAGCTTCTGCCTTATTCTCTCGGCATAGCTTCCAAATCTGCGAAAAAAATGAGAAGCTTTGTAGAAATTAGGATAATATTACGAAAATATAGGATATGATTAATCTCTTGGACATTGATATCAAAGGGAGGAAATATCAAAACATTGTTTACCACACACACCCCAGTTTAGAAAAAGCAAGCAAATATACTTCTGTCACTTTGGCCACAAACAAAAGTAGCACAAGCGGCAGACAAATTCGTATAGTTGTCTGGTAAACTAAAAATCGTAGAAAGAAAGGGGAAAAAAATTATGCGTTGCCTATTGATTGATGATATGACCTTTTAAGAAACTGACGCTTTAAGAAAACCTTTCATCCCATCCTCGATTCAAATAGAATAGGTATTCTGCATTGGCTATTGATGATGAGTGGCAAGTAATGTTTACTTTTAGTGATGTAGAAAAACAGAATAGAAGATGACAATCTCCTTGGCTTCCTCACAAGCTGCCTAGTGAAATTTAGAAGATAAAGAAGACAGATAATAAATGAAAGACAAACAAATAATTTAAAAAACTTCAAATTTAGAAAGAAGCAAAAAATCACAGACCTCAGGGACACCGTTATCATGACTTCGTTGATGTTTCTACTTCTGCCACGTAGCTTATTTTCTCGACAAAGCTTCCAGATCTGGAAATCTATATCTAAATCAACCATGTACCTTGCTTGGTGAGCTCTTGAGGACCTAGAAAACGCAGCAAGCAACTGAAATAAACAAAAATATTCCATCGTGAGTTGTTCACAGACCCGATCAATCAAGAAAGAATGGAAAAAAACAACCATGTACCTTCCAAAGATGCACGAAGGGGACATATGAGCTCTTGAGGTCCTAGAAAACGCAAAAAGCAGCTGAAATAAACAAAAAAAAATTCCATCGTGAGTTAAAACAGACCCAATCAATCAAGAAAGAATGGAAAAAAGCAACCATGTACCTTCCAAAGATGCATGAAGGGGACAGATGAAGAATTCATGAAGACAAGAAAAAATAGCAATGAGAAGAAATGTTTTTACCGGAAGTAGCTCTGATGATAACGGCACCGATGGCAGCGATAAGGGATGAGGGAGAAACGACGGAAAAGTCTGGAAGAGGAGAAAGCTGATTTGATCGGATACCAGTGACGTTTTAAATTTCAAAACTTGAAAGTTGGGAGCAAAATAAAGGCAACATTCATTGCCCAGTGTCAGAACGTTTCCTATAAACACAAGACACTACGTTCTCTTTCTTGTTTCTTCACTTCATCCGGCATGGAGCCACAAAGAATGCAATGGCTTGAAGACGAAGCCGGCACTGTTGAAAGGAACAGAAAATGAAGTCACAATAAACACAGTGCACGGCTTATTTTGCTATTACTATTAAGTTGATATTGGTGATGATGATGATCCCTGCCTCATCTTTACCATCACCACACCGTCCTCGTCCTGATTTGGTCTACTGGGTGAGTTCGGTTAGGCAAACTCGGAAGAAAAACTCGAAGGTTGAACCTTAAACTCCACCGACGCATTTCGATCCCAGAAGGTAAGATCCGTGGCGTCCTGATTCTACCAACTGGTGTTATATTTAGTTCCGGGGTATGATCTCTTTTTTTTTCTCTTGAAAAATTTCCCAGCCCGATGTTTGTTCGGAGATTTCCATAGGGATGGGGTTTTTGGTCTTCATTTTTCTTTGCGTGATTGGTGTCGGAAGAACTTAATCTTGTGTAGGTTATTATGTGAGTAATTATCTTCTCCGGTGCTTCACATCCAGGATGTCTGGTTAGAAGCAATGACGACCGCAGCTCGACCCACTTGGGCACCTGCTAAAGGTGGCAACGAACAAGGTGGTACTCGAATTTTCGGTCCATCTCAAAGATACTCATCAATGGACCTTGCCGCGCATGCCACTCTCAAGCCAAGGTAGCGTTTTGGTCGTCTTTGTTCAGTAAGGTTTTGGATCATTTTTACCTTAATTGTAGTAATATTATGGTTGCCTTTCCTAAGTGCCCTCCAGAAAATAAAACAGTTACCACTTCCTCAGTTTTTTCCTTCACCAGTACATATGCCTTTATTATTGTGCTTCTTCATGTAAAATTATTGTTAGTTGCATGAGTGTTTTATCCCTGTCTGGTTTTTATTGATATTACAGATTGGAGGAAATTATGATATAGTTATATACCAATTGGAAGTCACAAATAAGCTATACTTTTTTCCCCCCTTTCCTGAATGTGATACTGATTTGCGGTCAAGGTGTTTGGACATTTCTGTCGTTTCCTTGTAACTTGTTGCTTTGGTACTCATTTCAATGAAGCATTGTGATTAAGCCTTAGAGGCAACTCAAGATATGATATTGCATAATGTGATTGCAGATCTTGTTGCTTTCCTTGAATTTCCTGACTTGATATTACTTAATGTGATGAGAGCTCTGGAATAACTGAAGGTGATTTTACCTTTTAGCTGAAATTTCTTTATTTAACATCCCTTCATCTATCTTTATCATGAAAGTCTAGAAAAATATGAATTTGAGGGATTAAACTTATTGGTCAACTTGGGTTTATCAGTACACATTGACAGTGGTCACTTGAACATGCTAGTTTAGGTTCCTCTTAAGCGGCTGTTTTGTTGATTCTTATCAGATCCTTGACTTGCCTTGATTTTGTTAAATTCATGGGTGTATGATTTAAGTTACTGTAAACCCAGTTTTACTTTTAGATTTGTCTTTTCTCGCCAAATACTAATCTTAGCCATGATAAAATCTCCTTGTTATCCCAAGGATAGAAGTTATTTGTGGAACTGATACTATTGATGGGTGATGCACATTGCACAGTCATAAGGGGTACCCGTCCCAAATTTAGCTGTGAAGTTATTGTTTTTTCAAAATAAAAAATCTAAATATTTTGTTGGATCCAAAATGGTTTCTTTCTTTCCCCATAGTAGAGATTGCATTTCCATATGAAATCATCACCTGTCTGATTGATGCTGCATCTGCTCATTTTCCAATAGTTACATATTTTACTGAGCTTTTCTTTCCTGACGAATGTAAATCTACCTTGCCAGGAAGGAAGGGCAGGACACTCAGGAGGAATTGCAGAGAAGGAACCTACTTGATGAGCTTGAAGAGCGTGAACGGAGGCATTTCTCATCAAAAAACAAATCATATAACGGTAGACCATCAGTCATCGGTGTTTTTGTACATTTCATCATTCCTGTAAGATTTGAGTATATTCTACTAGGCAAGCTTTCACCATTTCTATTGCATTATATATTGGCAGATGACAGGGATCGTGGAAAGGGAAGTCATCTTTTGTTGGAAGGTATTTTATTTGCTGCGCTACTATATATGAATTTAATTTAATGTTTTTGATATGTTGCATGCTGTAATCCAAAATACTCCTCCATCCAGTCTTTGCACCACAAACTACGTTCTATATTTAGTATTAGAGTTAGTATAAAAAGAACCCATAATGATTATTTGTTTTTTAGTGTTCTAATTTTGATGGATCTATATTCACCACCCAGGGCCAAAGAGGGAAACAGAAGATCGCATTGTTCCACGTAGTGAGATGCAGATGATTCTGATGTTGAAGTCAAAAGTGATGAATATGAGAGGTGAATAATGTTACAAGCACTCCTCAACACTATCCAGCGCCTTGTTAATTGTAATTGTTTTATAGCAATATGTGGTATCCGACTTGTCACAGTGTCTTCTTTCATCTACAGTAGTTTGTATTAAAATGCCTCTATTGTGCCAGTGACGACGACGACGACGACGACGAGGATGACTCTGAAGCTTTGTTGGCTGAGCTTGAACAAATAAAGAAAGAAAGAGCAGAGGAGAAGCTCCGTAAGGTGAATGAAGCTTGTTCTTTCTGATAATTTCCCTAGGTTGTTTTAATACACTAGTGAAGCTCTGGAGAATATTTGAGCCCTGTTACTGGAATATGTGTGTGTGTGTGTTATCCTTGTACGGGAACGGCAACAGCGAGAGGAAGAGCTTAAAGTAAAGGAGGCTGAGCTCCTAAGAGGAAATCCTTTGCTAAATGATGCAACTTCCTTCAATGTGAAAAGGAGGTTTGAATCTTTTTAAGTTGAAGTTGCTATCTGTTAAATGGAAGACTGTATATTTGGTCTAGGTCTGGTGTGATGACTTGGTTTTATACTTTGGTTGGCGTAGATGGGATGATGATGTGGTGTTTAAGAATAAAACTCGCGGTGAAAGTAAGGCGCCCAAGCGATTCATCAATGGCACCATAAGGAATGACTTCTATATATAGGAAATTTCTGCAGGGATACATGAAGTAGATGTGTGGGAGTGGAATCAAAGAAACATGGCAATTTGCTGCTGTCTATTGTATTATATTGTTTGATTCACTTTTAATGGATGTTGATGTTTTCTGATGGACTCCCATCTGGCTTGCAACTCATAATTTTGATGTAAACTCACGTTTGTGGTCCATTTCACTTCGTACCAAACCAAAGAATACAAGAGATCCGTACTTATCTAGATCTATGCGCTTCAATAATGACATCAATCTCAATCCTATTAGTGGGTCATTTTCATTTCATTTATTAGTGAAATAGAATGGAAAAAATATGTGAGAAACACGTATGAGGACGTGCTCGTATCCGCAGTCCACGTTTGTTTGTCTTAGTGGGTCAGCACTCAACCGTGATCCATGTTCACCTATAAGCCCAACGTTGCCCTCAGATAGGCCCTTATCGGGGACCCACCTTATTGCCTAATCCTTGTGTTACACGTTGTTGTTTCTTACGCCTTAAAATTAAAAGACTTGCGGTTTGTTAATTAGTAAGTGTGCTTGGCTGCTAGGCTATTAATGTGAAGTCATAATCTTCAAAAATAGGCTAAGAGCTTATACTTCCGATTTTTTATTATAAAACACCAACTAATAAATATATTTGGTTATTTTTATAAGGCACTTACTTGTTTTCAAAGAGTATTAAGTATTTGTTTTCCATGTATACCCATAATTAATAAGAGTAGAGGTGAGGGTAATAATCAATATGATATTAGAGTTTAGTACAACTGGTAGGGGTGATATTGAAAATTACTTAAATTTTAGAACAAATTTAATAATTTTAACTGTTTTTATTAGTTTGTGAGAATTGTTAGTTGATGTCTTATAATAAGGATTAGGTGGAATATAAGGTCGCAACTAATGATTCTCACAAACCAATTAAACCAGTTAAAGTCGTTAAATTTGTCCTAAAACTCACATTATCAACTTTACTTACCGTTACCCCTCATTCTTGGGTTCAACTGGCGATGAGGTCGGACTTCCTCACCTCAAGGGAGGGGGTTCGATCCCTGCGTTGGTCAAGGCGCTGGGAGAGGCATCCTAGAGGCCTAGGAAGTGGAAACACCGAGGTGGAGGCATGTGTACTCTCTCACCAAGATGCATGGAATGGGCGCAGCGCGCCTACCTGGACATAATGGAAGCCCAACCCCTTTCCTAAAATTTTCTTATAAAAAAAAAACTGTACTTACCGTTAATGAGAATCTTCTCTATAAAACTGTAAAACTAAATAGCAATGCTCATCATGAGAACAGTACCATTGGGATACTTGGAATGAACTAGAGTCCATATAGGATACACCGGTGCCAAAACCTTATAAGAACAATTCAAAGATTGTGTCTGTGTGAATGTGATAATTAACTTTGTAATGATCCGTAAGAAGATGATAATAATAATATAAATATAGAAGCGCCGAGCAGTGAATACTGAGTAGCGAGTACCTGCACGGAATGGAACAGAAGGGATTGTGTGGAAGAATAAAGACATAAAATATAAATGGACGGTCTCTTGCTAAATCGACATTATTTATATTTTGGGGACCATCCCTTGCTACTTCCCTTCGGTTCCATTGACTTCTATATAATCATTCATGTTTTGTTAACGGACTTTTTATATCTATTGTTTTTAAAATGTATGGGACTGCCATTATTTGCAATGAGCCATGTCTTTCGATTAGTTTATTATATATTAAATATATATCGGGAAATATGTATAGAGTATATATATATATCAGAAAGTTGACTTTTTAAGAGATCCCCGCCTGCGCCTCAGATTCGATTTATTATCTAGTATTTTGAAATGATGCTTGGTATTCAAACATGCCGTAGGTGATTTTAAAAAAAATCGTATTTCAAACTTAAATACATTAATCCTAATTTTGGGAGTTGTTTAGGATGTTAATTGGAACTGTAGTTTGGGGACCGTTAGATAAGGAAGATATATAACTAACCGTCAGCGTTGCACATGAAGCTTGAATTCTTGTTGTGTGGGTGTGTGTATCTAATTATTTGGACAATTGGCAATTATAGAAGCTCTGTTGTATCAACTGTGTATGAGAGTTAGTTGCGTCTGGGACTTTGGGTGGTATCCATCGTGTTTGGCTTTATATGGAATCAGTGGAACCTTGTTCCAAATTGTTGATGAGACGTTCACCCTTTTATTTATATGACGTCATTATATGAAAGAAAGTTAATCATCTTATCTTAGGAAGTACAAAGGTTCTTTTTTTATTTATTTAGCTTTCAATCACCCACTTAAACTAATCAACTAACTTATCCTCCTTGCGTTACTCGATGCTTTAGAAGCAAGTGATCCAACGTGTACGAGGAAGTTTTAAAATTTTCATCTATACATGCGGTATTTGCACCGCAGTAACTTGAAAAAATGAAATGTCCTTTGTGCACGTTGGATCAATTTTTGGATCAACCGAGAAGTCGATGCGGATGGACTGGGAGCACTCAACCGGAAGTCCACGGAGGGTACGAATTCATCCACGCACACATTCATGTTTTAGTGAGTATTAACTATATATATATATAGGGAAAAATATTTCTCCAGTCACTGGAGATAGAGTTATCTCCAGTGACCCTAAAACTATGTCGTTTTGGATTAATGAAGGGTATGTTAATAATTTTAAAATTTATATGATAAAAAAATAAACAAAATTACAGAAACACCATTCATTAATCCAAAACGACGTAGTTTTGGGGTCACTGGAGATAACTCTATCTCCAGTGACTGGAGAAATACTTTTCCCATATATATATATGTATACTGGGTATTTTAATCATAAGGTCTAAGGAGTATACCTCATTTATAGTCATAACAAGGTTTAAAGAAGTTAAATAAGTTGCATTAAATTAATTATATCTATCATTTTTCTCAAAACTAATTTTTTTTTTTCACTTATAAACTGATATATAATTTAATGAAACACAACATGTGTTATAATTAAGTAACTTATCTAGTTTTTTTAATATCTTCAAAAAAAAATTATCTGACTATTATATTAAGGACCGAATGGAGTATATAAATAAGGGTATTCAAAGAGCTGTTATCAAAGTCTTGAAAAAATTAATCTTTTGACCCTTATAGTTTTGACTTGATTATAACTTAAACCTGACTTTCACTCGGTACAACTCATTCCTTGTATTTTTGACCTGGTTGTGACTGAGTTTATAAACTTTGACTTACTACAACTTAGTTTTTATAGTCTTAACTCTTAATAACCATTTTACTCTTTAGATAAAGGAAACTAGTTAAGGTAGTTAATATAACATGTTTTCTATAAAATATTTTAACTATCTTTTTTAATTCTTTACATCTCTCTATTACTTAATTATTGTTGGGGGAGCATTATATTAATGGAGGTAAATTAGGAAAATATTGACAAATATGATAAATAAATCTTAAATTTAAGATCAATATTAACTCTCTAATTATGATATACATTATGAACCAAAAGAGTATAATTTAGTCAAAGTTTAAGAATTATGTTATAATTGAGTCCAAACTATAAGAATTGAGCTCCATCGAGGCAAAACGTATGAATTGAATTAGAACCGATTCAAAACTATATAAACCAAAAAATTAATTTTCCCTTTTAAGTCTTTACTACCCATGCTTATAGATAGGATTATTTATACTCAATGACATCCAACATTTCCATGGGGTCAGAAAAGTTTGAAGCCGTTATAAATAAAGTAGCAGATAAGATTATTTATTTATCAAAGGACAAGTGGGAGGAATTTTATAAACAACGATCAAGCTTTTTCCCAATAAAAAAAAAAAAAGGCAGTTACATCAATTTCATTCACCTTACACATAATAAAACCATCATGAGAAGTAATATCTACATATTTTGTGTTTACTTTTTCTATGGGGTTGCATTCTTTTCTAAACTCATTCCAACTCAACCTTTTTCTACTTTATCTTTTTTCACTTGGATATTGCCGCAACATTTTGCGTTTTCTGTGCATACGCGCGTTTATGTGGCGAGCTCAATTATTTTCATTAATTTAATAAAATAATAGGGATGTCCTTTTAGATTGAGGCATGTACTTTTAAATAATGTTATTAAATTACCACCAAGCGTTTAGGTCAACTGGTAAGGGGTTGTCCTAGCTTAACCACGGGTATTGAGTTCGAGACGTGGGAATGCAGCAGGCGTGGGTGGTAGAGGCTTCCCCCCGAAAGGGGCCAACCCGGTCTCGGTCCGGATTAGTCTGGGGCCGTTGATGTGCCTGAAAGATGGCCTGCCCTGGGATATCGGACGCTCTAAGCAAAAAAAAAAATAATGTTATTAAATTCGGACTAGACACTGAGTTAGTTTAAGGTACTGGGATCAGTGGGTTAAATTAGAGTCAAATCAGAACTAACTTAGTGAGGAAGTGAAGATTCCAAAATTATTAATATAAAATTCAGAAGAGAATAAAAAAAATTGAATTAAATTTGGATAAAAAAAATAGTGAACCGGTTTAGTGGTTCACTCGAACCGGTTTGTTAGTTTTCCAGTCGAACCAGCCGAAGGTTTAATAGCTCTGCTTTTAACTTGTTCATGCATTGACCTTGCTTTGGAATATAAACGTGAATGACGGATGCTAAGAATATGCCAATGAACCATGTAAGATCCCCCGGCCTCCAATTCAATTTATTATTGTGTCATCTCAAGTTATGCGTTAAATTAAAATATTCTTAAGCTGACTTTGTCTACTTTTATTTTTTTAATCATAAATCTCTTAATTTGATTTATATAATCTTAACCTAGAAAATATCAATAAAAAATGTACAAAAAATTAATCCATTTATAAGTCATAGATCGTGAATAGGTAATTTATTGTTCAGATTCCGTACAATATATAAATTTTGATACAGAAGAACTCTTTAATTGACGGGATGTAATGACAGTGGTGGAACCAAAAGATTTTTTTAGGCCTGGCCAAAAAATAAACATATTGAACTACTCCATTTGGTCCTTATTTTAAGGCACCAACTACTAAGTGTATTTGGTCTTTTTTATAAGGTACTCCCTCTGATCTTTATTATAAAGCAGTAAGGCACCAACTAATAAATTTCACAAACCAATAAAAGCCAAGGTTATTAAACCCGGACTGGTCACTGAACCGGCCTGAATATTGGGTTAAGGGTCAATGGGTCGGATCGGAGTCAGACCGGTGTCAAACTGGAGCTAAACCGGAGCCAAACCAATAAAAAAAAATAAAGATATGGTGTTATTAATATTTTTATATAAAATTATAATGAAATGATAAAGTAAATAAACTTTAATTGTTGATTTCACATTGAGAAAAGTGCAACACCTAACCCAATGCTTTAGATTTGAAAACCGGACTAAAGAACCTGAAACTTATAACGTAGGCCCTTCAAGTGCAAGAAACCCCAATGCTCTTGAAACAAATAGCTAGACTCTTATCTTCTTTTCCATCTTTTATTTTTGTTGTGCTCAGCCGTTCAACCGCGATCTTTCCCTCTCTTCTCTGTCCCTCGTATTCTCTTCTTACTCAAAGCTGAGTTTGTCCAGCTTAAAAAACCATCAGCTCGGCTTTTCACCTAGACAACACACGACCCCCACTTGCCAGGCGTGGTCCATCATCGGCGTTTTCTGGTCCGTGCCTAGAGTCTCTGGATCTGTTCTTCGCCGGCTTTATTATCGCCGGATCTGTTTCTCAAGCTCTGCTTCTCTCCATGTAAACATCTTCATTCTTCCATCAACAGTTTTTGAAAAGAAAAAGAAAAAAAAAAAACTCAGACCCGATTTCTAAGACAGACCGGACCGGTTTCACGGCCGGTTCGCCGGTTTCCGGTCTGAACCGGCCGGTCCGGGTTTAATTATCATGATAAAAGCAGTTAAAGTCAATAAAGTTGTCCTACAATTTAAGTAATTTCTAATATTACCCGTACTAATTACACTAAATTCTAATATTATATTAATTATTACTCTCACCCATTACCCTCATTAATTATGGCAGACATAGAAACAAATAATTAATTCTCATTGGGAACAAGCAAGTGCCTTATAAAAAGGACCAAATAAACTTGTTAGTTGGTGCCTTATAATAAGGACCAGAGGGAGTACTTGCTTGTTTCCAAATAGCATTAAATATTTTTTCATGTATACCCATAATTAAAAGGGTAGTGAGTGAGAGTAATAATTAATATAATATTGGAGTTTAATGTAATTAGTAGGGATAATATTAAAAATTACTTAAATTTTAGGACAAGTTTAATGACTTTAACTGTTTTTATTGTCCTGTGAGAGTTGTTATTTGGTGCCTTATAATAAGGATCATGAGAGTATTTACTAAGTATTATCAAATAACATTGATAATACAAATGAATGATAACCGAAAATTATAAATCAAAACAAGATATAAGATGATACTAATCTTTTCTATAGGTATCTTAAATAAGAATTTTACTTTCCTCTCATAGCCTAATGAGTAATTAACAAAACATTATCCTTATAGAGAAGATAAAAAATTAGGTAGGGCCAAATTATTGGTCAAATAAAATATCATATAATAAATACATATATATACTCTGACAAATTTTATAAGATCAGACGGACCAGCTGGGGCCAAAGCCCCAACAGACCATATAATGGTTCCGCCACTGTGTAATGATCTTTAAAATAGTTAAAAACAAAAAACAAAAAAACTCGTATTTTATTATGAATCTTTTCCTTATCATTTTGCCGTGCTAATTAATCTCATTTGCTGGTCTGGTGAATCCGTGAATGACAAGATTGAGAATTTATTTATTATTATTTTTTGGGTCAAAGACAAGATTGAGAATTTGAGATAGATGCTACGTAAAGCGCAGTGATTCATCGTCCCTCTAAAGAATGATGACGGCCCCGACTTTTCTGCTTCTTTTTGTATGACTCTCTTCATTCTAATTATAAAATTTAATTGACTTTTTTTTAGAAAGATTAAAGAATCTAATTAAATTATTTTAGAATATTTTTATTTTTTCTTCAAACTAATTAGTTTGACTAATAAACTAATATATAATCTAAATATACACAACATATGAAATGATTAAATAATTTATTTAGTTTCCTTAATTTCTAAAAAAAAAATCAACTAAGTCTTATAATTAAAATCAGAGGTAGTAATTACTAGTATTTGTTAAATCGTTGATGTAATAATTTTGATACAAAAGAAAAATTAATAGCTTAAAAGTTATATTCGATTCAATATGAAAAATGATACAATGATGTAGGTACGACCAGGGGTGGATCCAGAAATTTACGGAATGGGGGCACAATTTGCGGGGAGACTTGAGGGTTCGGGTGCAGCGCCCCCGAATTTTTTTTTAAAGAAAAATTTTAAATACATTAAAAAACAAAATAATATAATTAAAGGGAAAAACAAGGTTTAGAAATAGCAAAAGTGCTGTTAAAAATAGCAAGAATGGGCACTAAATAAGTTCAAGCACATATATTTTAATAATAAAAGTATATCACAATAAAAATAATTACAATATCATCCTTTTAAGCCTTATTTTTTTGAAATTTCATCGTAATTGCCCTATTATCAATACTATCAAATATCTCCTTTTCAATCTAAGACATTAAACAAATGGCGAAAGTTCGATTTAGAGAAGTTGGCTATTTGATTCTGCGATGCGAAAGGATTCTCTAGTATTTGAATTTAATCCTAAATTTAAAAATAAATAAAAATAAAAAACACATCGTTTTAGGGGGACACTTGCCCCCCAAATCATATATACCTGCATCTGCCATTGGGTACGGCGGTAGTAACACGATAGTTCCCCCCCCCCCAATTTTCATCGTTGCATTAAGAAAATAAAACATATAATTAATAATCCAATTAACTTAAAAGATCGTGCTCAATCAATTCCACTATTTCTCAAAGAACAAGCATTCCGTAGTCAATGAAATTAAATGAAACGTTGACACTCAAGCTAATTAATGTGCCACGGGAATCTTATCGATCGCACCCATACACATATGACAACAACATTATATAAATAAGAGTTAGTATCAGCTACTCCCTCTAATTTTTATTATAAGGCATTAACTAATTGTATTTGATCGTTTTTATAAGGTATTTGCTTGTTTCTAAAGCAAATTAATTTTTTTTCTTCATGTATGCCCATAATTAATAAGGGTAGTGGGTGAGAGTAATAATTAATATAATATTAGAGTTTAATGCAATTAGTATGTGTTACGGACCTAGTCTAGGCCCATTATCTCACTGGCTAGTACAGGGGGCAACCCACTATCCGTGGGACCCAGCCATGACCTTGGACATGCACCACGATCCTGGACATGCACCCACGATCCTGGACATGCACACACGATCCCGGACACGCACAGGACACGCTCTTAAAGAAGGAGGCATCGGTGGAGTGGAATTCAAAGTGCGATGACGCATTTGAAGAGATAAAGCAATGTCTGGCAAATCCTCCAGTCCTCTCAAAACCCCAACCTGGCGAGAGTCTTTTCCTTTACTTGTCTATCGGCGAGGAGGCCGTCAGCGCAGCCTTAGTAAGAGAGGCGGAACTAGGACAAATTCCTGTTTATTTTGTCAGCAGAACCCTGCAGAATGCCGAGATCCGATACCAAAAGCTGGAGAAAGTGGCATTCGCTCTGCTTATTGCGGCCCGTCGATTAAGACCTTATTTCCAGGGTCACCGTATTGTTATTAGAACAAGCCAGCCAATTCGACAAGTCTTACATAAGCCGGACCTAGCGAGGAGGATGACTAATTGGGCGATAGAACTCTCCGAGTTCGACATCACCTACGAAGCTCGCCATGCAATCAAGTCGTAGGCGTTGGCCGACTTCATCAGAGAGCTCACCCCGGCTACTAGGATCGATGAGACAATGGCAGGCGAATGGAAGGTGTATGTCGACGGATCGTCGAACACGAAAGGAAGTGGAGCCGGAGTCATTATTGAGAGTCCAGAGGGGTTACAATTGAGCATTCGTTGCATCTCAACTTCCCAACTTCGAACAATCAAGCGAATACGAGGCCTTGATAGCCGGGCTTCTTCAAGCCAAGGAAAATGAGGCCACAAGAGTTAAGGTTTTCACCGACTCCCAGCTTGTGGCGGCTCAGATCGAGGGTACGTATCAGGCTAAAGGCCCACTAATGGCCAAGTATCTCCTAAAGGCTAAGGACTTAATGTCAGGCTTCGATGAAGCAAGCTGTTACCCACATTCCCCGAGGAGAAAACGCAAGAGCCGACATTTTATCAAAATTGGCAAGCACTAAGCAGGCTGGTTGTCACCGCACGGTTGTCCAGCAAAATCTCGAAGATCCGGTGTGCGTGATGGCTATTTCGGTCGAATCTGACTGGAAAAAGCCGATAGAAGACTACCTTGAACGTGGACTCATCCCAGACGATGCAATGGAAGCGAAAATGTTGGTTCGAGACGCGGCCAAGTACACAATGGTGGAGGATCAACTCTACCGAAAAGGATTACATTCTCCCATGCTAAGGTGTTTGAACCCAAATGAAGCGGGGTATGTCTGGCCGAGATTCATGGAGGGGCCAATGGTCAGCATATGGGGGCTAAGGCGCTCGCCAGAAAAACCCTTCGAGCAGGCTATTACTGGCCGACGTTGGAGGCGGATTCAAAGACCCTTGTAAGACAATGTGATAGTTGTCAGAAACATGCCAGAGTTATTTGGGCGCCCCCAGCCGAGCTGCATTCCATCACGGCCCCCTGGCCATTTTACAAATGGGGCATGGACATTCTGGGGCATTCAAGACACCACCCGGGCAACTACGGTGGCTAATTGTGGCAGTAGACTACTTCACCAAGTGGATTTAGGCCGAACCTCTCACAACGATCTCCTCGGCTCGTGTGCAGCGATTTGTTGAAGTTAATATAATTACGCGGTTCGGAGCACCAGCCGAGATAGTAACTTGGGACGGACCTTATCGCGTTCGGGAAACTCTTGAGAGAGGAGCTTACATTCTGGAAAATTTGGATGGAGCCCCAATCAAGCGAACATGGAATGCGGACAAGTTAAAGGCATATTTTAGTTAGGCTTATCTTTTGTTTTTCTTAAAGCATCGTTTTCCATTATGTTCTTTGTTCAACGTTGGCCTGGCTTTTCCCTTTGCAACAATTCCCGGTTACAATACCAGGAATTTTATAAAACAGTGCAAACACTAGCACTTTAAAACATCATGGTCTTATGACCAAAAAGCGCGTTCGCAGATTCTGCTTACTTTCATAAGACCTTGGCCCGGTCGACCGCGATAACTGGTAAATTTATATTTTTACATGATGCATTATGGTTGCTAAATTACCATCTATTGTTAATCGTAGCCAAAAATGGCCATATTGGCCAATCTGTTCAATAAAGTCATTGCCGGTAACACAACCGGACAGATTATACAAATCAAAAAGAAAAAAAAGAGAGAAATCAATCCATGTGCTTGGGGCGGTCGAGACTTCCTCACCTGCTCGGCCTCCAAAGACGGCCGCATCGCCATCTATCCGGTCTCGGAGTTAGCGGAGGTTCCACATAGGGGACAACTGCCCGTCAGTCACATAAGACCGGAAATGATGCCCTGTAGTGTTGAGCTCGACCCCCGGGTTCAAAGCCCGGATCTGGGCAAGAGAATTCTCAAACGCTCCACCACCCGAACCCAGTAGCAACTCCTGCAGCGGGTTATCTCCGCGGACAGATGTGTTGAGGACGCCTCCCCTCGGCTTTGATCCTGTCCACTTCGGCTCGAACCCGTCCCTCTCACTGTCATGGCTTTCAACGCTCTTCGCTTCTAGCTTGAGCCGCCTTAAAGCCTTCAATTATTACATTGGAGTCCGCCAAGAGCCCCTCGGTCTCTTTTAGTTGAAACTCCACTTTCTCCTTTGATCCTGTCCACTTCGGCCTGAACCTCACGAGCCTTCAATTATTACATTGGAGTCCGCCAAGAGCCCCTCGGTCTCTTTTAGTTGAAACTCCACTTTCTCCGAGTTTGTAAAAGTGTTTGAACCTCACGAGCCCGGAACTCGTTCAAGCGATTTTCCATTGCTTCGAGCTTCATCACTCGAAGCGATTTTCCATTGCTTCAGAGCTTCATCACGGTCTGATCGGGCACGCTTCAGCTCCGCGGCAGTCTTCGCATATTTGTGGTGGAGGGTTAGAAAAGATTGGGTCAAACCAGCACCTCTTAGAAAAGCATTACCCAATTCCTGGACGTCTCGTACATCGACTTCCCGCAAGGGTACTGGCTCTTGATAGCGGGTAGGAGGCATGTAACATCCCAACTCTTCAAAAGCAGTATATTTTTTTTTTCATCAAAACATCATTTCAAATAATCAGAGTAGAGCATCGGAGCGATTGAGTAACTGATATGTATATATAAAATGCCGTAAGTCCGGCTGGATACAATAGCGGTACAAAAACCGTGTGGTTCAAAAGTATAATACAACAGAAAGAAATCTTCGACTGGATCTTCTACGTGGCATGCTTGCTTCTTTCCTCGGCCCTCGGTTCTCCGGACCCTGAAGCTACAGCTGAGATCCAATTTAGCGCATTGGATCTCAGGTAACGGTTAACCTCATGCTCAAATAAAACAGTATACGGATGATAGATATTCATGACATAACAGCAGATGTATGATCAATAATGACGAACATAAACATAGAGCAAGAGGTATAATCGGTGACCCTTAACGAGTCTCTATCCGTGAATGTATAATCGGTGACCCCTAACAGAATCTCTATCCGTGATTGTAAAATCGGTGACCCTAAAAAAGTCTCTATCCGTAAATGTATAATCGGTAACCCTTAACAGAGTCTCTATCCATGAATGTATCTCGGTGACCCCTAACAGAATCTCTATCCGGGGTTGTATCTATCACATATGGTACACCTAAGTACAATTCCATAGGCACGGTGCATATAGAACTGAATAGAATAGCCAGGTAAGTGTCTATCATGGGGGCCTCGCCGACTTATACGGCGACTGAATGGCATACCCACATAGACTAGCCTTGCCTTCGGCACCAAACTATTCACACAACATATCATTACGTATATGCATATCATAAACATCAGCGTTAGTGTTACAGTACACGAACGTACCTTCGTTGACGGTCGTCGGTACTTCCGGCGAAAAACGGCACGTTTTACGGAAAATCGTCCTGTTGACGGAGACAGCGGGTTGACAGCGGCACGTCGGACAGCGTAACGACAGCAGATCAAGGTTTCTGATGTCCAATAAGAGTAATATCACATCTATTAGTGATTTGACATCATAACTGACATTTTATGTAAAAATCACCATTTTGCCCCTATACCCCTAATCGGCGGAATTTCGCCAGCACTTCGTTACTTTGGCTCTGACTTTCCAAAATTTTGCCAGAACTCCGACCCCACCAGGATTTTCGAATTTAAATACTTAAAATAAAACTAAAGATCTATCTAGTATTACTACTAAAACTACTGAAAGCATTAAAGGCTAAAGACCAGAAAAATTACCCAGAGCTTCGCTGCGAAATTCCCCGGGCTCCTTCCTCCTCCAGAGCACCTCTCTCTAACTTCTCTCTAGGAAAGCTCAACTAGAGAAATGATTTTGGTGTGAAGAATGCAAAGGGAGAGCTTGCTATTTATAGAGTTTTTGTGAGGGCATTTTGGTCTTTTTCCAATCTTCCAACTTTCAATTTTGGCCACATAACACATCTTTTTTGCTCAAGCCACTTCTCCACCACAAAAACTCCTCCAAAAACGTGCTCCCCTTCCCCAAGGTCATTATTGCATTGCCACCAACTTTTGCTTTATGAACTTGTACCGATAAAGTTCCCGATCGGTGTCCGAATCGCGTAATCTCGGAAAAATCTCAAAAATCCGGAATCACCATTTTGAAACCCCTTTCCTTCTCATTAGAAATGTCTAATCTAAACTAATTTTTGATTCCATCCAGGGCTCCAAAAGTCAGTCCGAAGTTTACTGAAAGCGTGCCGGTTCGGAAGAACTTTCGGAATCATCAATCTCTGGACAAAAATTCACCGATTCCAAATATGTCCAGATAAATTCAAACTCATTTCCAAATGTTGAGTTAGAATTTATTTTCTTCACATCTTTAAAATGTGACTATCTCGCATTTCTTCCTATTTCGTCTTATTAGGAAAATGCTCTACCGGCCTCGGAATCAACTTCCGGAAAAGGCTAACTGAAGATAAAAATTCACTGATAAATATTTTACTCTGAAATTGGAAAACCTATTCCTGGTACTCTAGATAGGATCCGTTTCCTATAAATCTGATCACTATTCACTGTACTTGTTTATACACTTTTACACTTTAACTTGCAAGGTAAGGCACCATAATATTTTTACCAACTCTTGTCCTCTTTTCTTGCCCCATATTTTGGCTGGCCCTCTATTAATATTACTCAATATTTATTTATTTTATTTAATTAATTATTTGATTATTTACTTATTTAATTTTTCCCAAAAATTCCACAAAAATCCCTAATTGGTCCATTCTTGTATTTAGGCTCAAAAATACCTAAACTCAACTATTTTCTCCAAAATTTCCAATTAATTAACAAATATGTTTTTACTAATTTTAGGCCAAAAACCACTAATTTTAGGGTTTTACATAATTATTTATGAATTTCCTTTGCCTATGCTTAAGTAATTAGCCAGAAATTACCTAATTACTTTCTTTTTACCAGTTGATAATTTTCTTAATTACAATACCTCATTACCTCATAAATTTTATACTGAAATTTCTGTTTCCATGTCCTCTGCATTATTTTAGGATTTTTCATAATTTTTCTAAGTTATTTATGTCCCATAGGGGCATTTTCGTCATTTTGGCACTTTGGCCTTTAAATTCTCTAATCTCCAAGAAATTCTCCTTTAGAAAAGAAGATAATATAACATATTCTTCGAGACCACATATTCATCTTTTAAAAGTAGCTATTTAATTTATCAGGGTATTACATTTCTCCCCCCGTTAAATAAAATTTCGTCCTCGAAATTTGCTCTATCCTATCCGGACTTCCAGTTCATAACACCAAATTGTATCTACCATCCTTTCTCCCAATACGTCTAATTCGTAAGCAACCTCTTCTAGGCTAGCTTTACAACCGGAATGCTCCGATTACTCGCTTATTCTTCTTGAAAACTAAAGTCTCGCTTTATTCTGACCAAAAGAATACTAACATTCAATACCTTGATACCTCGTACTTTATTGAGAATTCGTTTCAGCTTGGTCATATGGTTTTTATTATGTTTTAAGTTGATATATAGTGTTTCCGTGGTGTCAAAACACCGCGTACTTTATATATATTGCTTCCGTGGTGCCCATAACACCGTCGTGAGCATTCGTACAAGCAGTCATAGCAAGGGCCAATGTAGGAATCAACCTCGGTCCTAGGACCCGAACTGGCCACTTCATCATACTGGTTATTCGGAAGGCCCGGAGAAGCGGACACATCGAAGCTCGGGTTAAACACCCTTGGATTGGAAAGAAGCGGGAAGGAAACAATGGGGCTTCCCCTAACCGATGATGCATCGTCTCGGATTTTCGCCTGCCCACCACCAGAAGCTTTTCCCTTGCCTCCATGGTGATGATCGCTTAAAGCAACAGTTTGCGACGTTGGACGAGAAGATTCATCGCCCCAAAGCCACCAACGACCGGTTCCCCTAACGGTTCGGCGTAGTTCATCCAGTTCTTCGGGGGTCATATCCTTTATGTCCTTCGACATTTGGAACCACTCTCTCAAAGGAATTAACGATCAATGAACTGAAAAGGAAACGGCTCACTCGGAAAACAGGGGGATTTTGGTACAAATGTGGGAATTGAAAACCCTGTTCATTTAATGCGCATCTGTCAGGCATTAATTACGCCAGGCGCGGTATAGGCTAGCAACCCCTCAGTTCGGCTTCACGACAGTCGAGGGACGCCAGCTGGCAGAGGCTAATGATGACTTAGAAGAGAAATCGACAGTAGAAAGCGCCCGAGTACAAGGGGCAGCGCTCACAATCAAGTATCCGGGCTCACCGGTTAGGCTAATCAGCCTCTGAGAAAGGACCCACATTTGGAGTTTTCGACCGTGCAAGAGGCGAGCTCGGACCCCGGATGGTCGAAGAACAACAAAATTTAAACAAACATAACCCAGACCACATGTCTGGGGGCAATTCAACCGGAAGACTTGTAGTTCGAGGTTGTTCAAATTCGATAGACACCTTATCAAAGTAAACGGGGTGGCGGCTCCATACAACATCGGATTCAAGAAATGTCCACCCGGTTGACGAGAGAGACTGACAACCCTACTGGGGCAAGGATATCATGTTACTTCGCGATCAACAAAGACTCGGACTTCCGTTCTTCAGTCAAGCGAACATCTAAACTCGGCAGCCCAAAGACCTGAGCAACCGAGCTTGGGGGCAATCATTACGGACCTAGTCTAGGCCCATTATCTCACCGGCTAGTACAGGGGCAACCCACTATCCGTGGGACCCGGCCATGACCTTGGACATGCACCATGATCCCGGACATGCACCCACGATCCCGGACATGCAAACACGATCCCGACACGCACAGACACGTACGGTGTGGCGGCCAATGGACTAACTAACTGTATACTCTATATATACAGACGAAGGAGACGGCGCTGTGTACATTCATTCTAAGCCCCGACTTATCTACATTCAACACACACGGCACACACAAGACCCTTTAGGCGAAACGCCTGCTTGTGTACCGTGATCATACCCTCTCCTGAACGCTTGTCCCATAAGCATACAGGAAGGGCACACAGATCCTATATCAAATCACCGGACCTTCAATAGGCCGGACATCAGAGTTCTACACCAGAACAATATGTATAATATTGAAAGTTACTTAAATTGTAGAACAACTTTATTGATTTTAACTATTTTTATTGGTTTGTGAGAATTGTTAGTTGATGTCTTATAATAAAAACGAGAAGGAGTATACAAATTGCGAGTATGCAACAATAATAAGGTACTCATTTTCGTCCTTATTGTAAGGCACCAACTAGTAAGTTTATTTGGTCTTTTTATAAGGTACTTACTTATTCCCAATGAGCATTAACTATTTGTTTTCATATATGCCCTTAATTAATAAGGGTATTGGGCGAAAGTAATAATTATATAATATTAGAGTTTAGTGAAATTAGTAGAGATAATATTGGAAGTTACTTAAATTGTAGGATAACTTTATTGATTTTAACTGTTTTTATTAGTTTGTGAGAATTGTTAGTTGGTGCCTTATAATAAGAATTGAGAGAATATTTGAATATGTTACTAACACAAAAGTCCCATTCAATAATTGAATGATCTACGTACATTATATAAACTTTCATTTATTGCATTTATAACTTATTTATTGGTGACGTGTCTTTATTTTTGTGAGAAGAAAAATCTAAATATTTATTGCTGATCATTTATATCTGTCATTATCATGAAATTATCGGTAAAAAGAAGCAAAGTACTCTATCAAAATCCACAATATAAGTTGGAATTGAGAAATAATGATTAACTCAAAATATGTCTTAAATTAGAAAAAAAATTCTAATTTTATTAATATTAAATGAGATTTTGAAGGAGATAGAAAAATATAAAAAGTGATATTTAAGCACTATCTCCCATCTTTATATAAAAAAAAAAAAGTACCACGTCCAGTGAATTTGTAGTGCAAACACTACAAAATTAGGTCCCAAATTTAGGATGAGATGAATATTAATATTAGTTATTCTCAAAATAGATAGATTAAAGAATTCTGTTAGAATTGACATGTATTGAAAAAAGGAATAAGGAGTACATGACAAACAGCCTGCACCAGGAAATGAAGGCCCGGAAGTATTAGTACCAAATGAGACTAGTCAATTAATTTTATATGCATAAAATAATGATAAATTTGTTAGTTAATAAATGATATATGAAAAGGATGGAGAGGAGAGGGGCAATTAAGGAAAGTCAAACTCTTTGATCTGTGAAAGGGCGTGGGAGGCGTTGACCAAAACACACAATGTGACTCATCCTCGTCATCAGTGCCTTACTTACCTCCCTCGCAAACCGATTTTGAATATTTTAAAAGAAGAAAAACCAAGAAAATTCAACTAACTTGGGAAGCCGCTCGCATTGGAACAGTGTGCATCGATCGTTTGTCAAACAAGAAAATTAATGTTCACTCCTCTTTTTTCTTCCATAAATATCTTCACCGAAAATATCTTATATAGGTGCCTTCCAAGTTCCAACGTGCCTTGTATAGTAACCTAACCTAATAACCTACCTCCTATTTTTCACCATCCCTGGAAAAGAAAATGTCACAACGCGTTTCAAACATTTTCACGTATGTCAACAAGTCAGCCTCAGGTGGAAACAACCAAAGAAAGAAAGAAAAACTAGTGACGGAAGTTTAGTATATTTATTTATTTATTCCAGAAATTCACTCATCCTAACTAAAATCAAACGGCAATATTTTTTCTCCACACCCACAGGTAATATGAACAAGTGTCCATAAAGGAAAACGATAACAAGGGAAAGAACATAGAATAGCGATGAATAATAGCATTAAATAGGCAAGGTGCCCGAATTAAAAACCCTAGCTACAACAGGGTAACTGCATAGTTGGCCCGCCCCTATTTGACTGCTAAAATAGGCTACGAAAATGACATTCCAAAACCTTCATAAAATACTACTCTATGGACTCATATCTATCCACTACAATTAAAAAAAAAAACAAAAAAAATCCTTAAAATGAGAAATAATTTAAACAGGCAATTACTCGTAATTGGTTAAAAAAAAATTGATCAGTTGTAATTAATAATTGTGCGTATATAACAAGGATAAGATAGGAAGGAAGATTCCTTCTTTGGTAATAAGCGTGAATCAGCCCATCTTCCTTTTAAAAGCTTTTGCCTCGCTCCTTCCTCTCTTACCCCTACTTCACAGATCTCTCTCTCTCCATTGATTTTTTCATCTCAGAACCCCCAAAATGGACTTTCTTTGTTGAAATACTCGTCTATTAGAACGCTTCAGAGTTCAATTGAAGGAAGAAATAGGAACCAGTTAGCACTGACTTGTTTCCAATCCCACCACCTCCTGTGTCAAATACAAGAAATCCAGAACTTCTGGTTTTTCTTTATTTCGAAGAAGGAATGGGGTGGGCGAGGCAAAAGCAGCAGCATCACAATGCGGCGTCGTTTTGCAGATACCTTCTCATGGCCTTAGCCTTATGTCTCGTCTTCTCCACACCTCTCTGCAGAGCCGGAGCAGAAAACCACCGGAATGCTTACGCCACCATGATGTATATGGGCACTCCCAGAGACTACGAGTTCTACGTCGCCATACGCGTCCTCCTCAAATCCCTCACCGCCCTCAACGTAGACGCCGATCTCGTCGTCATTGCCTCCGTCGACGTCCCCGCCCGATGGGTCCGAGCTCTGTACGTTCACTCTCTCCCTCCTCTCACTTTGTCTCGTTATTTCATTTTTAAATCATATTATAGTTTTTCACTTTCACGGATTTGCTTGCTTGCCTTGTTGCTTTCAACCTCATAATCGACCGACAATTTTTTTTAGCTTCTTTCCGATTTCGTCGACGTGCTTCTTCTTGTTAGAAGGGGAAGCTGTTGATTTTAGGGAAGAGGACAAAACATGAGAACGTTCTGGTTAATTGGAGAGAAAGAAAAAAAACCAGCAAGGATTATTATGATAAGATCGTAGTCACAGCGCACCACCATGTTCGGAACTTCGGATAGTAAAGTTAGAATCATTTTAAAAAAAACGTCAGGGGTGGGGCCCCAGTGATTAACCACATTAATGATACCACTAATCTTGCCACTGATTTGATTAGGTTTTGCCATTAGCTTTGTGACTTAAATGTGAAGGACTTAAGTGACCATTTGTGTTTAAGTTAGCAATAGAAGTTGATTTTTTAAAGTAGTTTATAATTTATAAGGTAGGTAAATATATGAGATGAGTTTTATTTTGACTTATGTCAACATGATTTTCGAACGTTAATTCAAAAAGACACTACGTGACTGTTTGAATTAACAGTAGAAACTTCGGGGGAAAAGAAAAGAATTAACAATTTTTTCAATGTGATTTGTGATTTATGGTATACCGGGTAAATTTGTGAAAGGAGATTTTATCTCCACCTTTATGCTTGGTTTGGTTTGAATTAGGGGAGGGAAAATGGAGGGAAAAAATTTAAAAGGGAGGAAAACTCTTGTAGACCCCACTACAAATAACTTTTCTCATTTTTTCCCTCCATTTTCCCTCTCCTCCTTTATCCCCAAACCAAACCAAGCCTTATAATATACTTTTTCAACTAGGCTAACTCAAACATAAATTTACCTTTAGCTAACTTTACGCGTCAATTACTGTGTTATACGACCCATTCAAAGTATCCTGTGCCAGGCATGGTTTTCTATGTTTCTCCACTTATTTTTTTTTTTGGTCAAAGTTACTCCACTTATTTCGAAGTAAATCATTTCTTTAATTTTTGCGGTGACAAAGTCTAAATTTGCTGACCTCTTTTGTTGAACCAAGGAATCTTCCTCCCTATAACACGTTAAACTTGGGCACCTGTCTGGCATATCAATCCATGACTGTACAATTTCATTTTAGTCATATCCTAGTTTTCTTAAGTTTCTTTTAATATATACAGCGATATGTTATATATTTTAGAGGAAATACCCTGACAAAAAACACGGACCTCATTTTGATCCCTGACAAAAGACCGACCCTTATCCATCCTTTTTATGAGATTAAAAAGAACCTTTTGAAAATTTATGAGGATCAAAATGTCCACTAATAAACCCTTATTCGTCATTTTTATGGACTAAAAATGACATTTTTTTGTCAGGGACCAAAATGGGGTCTGTGTTTTTTGTCAGGGACCAGAAATGATATTTACTCTATATTTTATTAGTAAGTTCTAAACAATATTCTTCTACCAACTTATTATATGAATTCATTTATAAGATATGCGGATAGAAAGATAAAATATCCAGTGTTATTCCTTTCCAAATTCGAATTACTTAGTGCCTTTGGATTAATTAGGGCATTTATTGTGTATAAATTAGATTGAGAATCATATCAATCTTATTTATTGCCCAGGCTAAAATAATATTCCCTCTAGTTCTTATTATAAAGCACCAACTAACAAATATATACGGTCCTTTTTATAAGGCACTTGTTTGTTTTTAAATAACATTAAATATTTTTTTCCATATATATTTATAATTAATAAGGATAGTGGGTGAGAGTAATAATTAATATTATATTAAAGTTTAGTCAATTAGTAATTAGTAAGAGTAATATTAAAAATTATTTAAATTTTAGAACAAATTTAATAATAATTTTAACTATTTTTATTGGTTTGTGAGAATTATTGATTGGTGTCTCATATATGATGGCGCCGTGAAACATGTATGCCTGTTATTTACCTGCCTACTTTTTTTTGTCGTAATATAGAGCTTGAAGCTTCGTTTATGGCGTTTGTCCGTTTGGGTTTAGACAGTGGAGTCTGAGAAATCAAGAATGAAGTACGATTCCTATATGAGTAATTGAGTATGTTAACCTTTAAAAAAAATGAAGATTATGATGAGCACTTTCACAAATCTACTGGTCATATTTTTTTGTTTACTTCCCCAACCTTTTAGAAAATGTGGTTGGTTCGTGTCATGGGTTCACCAATATTTTTTTGACCTTTAGTTCTTGTAACGTGCCACGTACACGTCGTGGAGACCCAACCTCCTAAAATCCTTACACTTGTGGACTTGTCAAATTTTCACTCCAAGCTCACTTTGTCTTCTTTCATTTTGGCATTACTCGTCACTCTCCACCCCGAAGGTTCACGAGAAAATACAGCACAATCATCTATGTTTCGTATTTAAGTTAAATTGTATTCCTTTTGTCCTTAATATAAGATATACTTATCTAAATTAGATCAAGAAAGTTAGTTAATATGATATGTATTTTCTTTAACACCCTGGTCACATTCCTTAATTCTCTCATTCCCTTTCCTCTTTCTTTATTGTTGAGGGAATATCAATGAAGGTAAATTAGAAAAATAATGACAAATATAAAAACTTTATCTTATATTTAAGACCAATATCATTTCCCCAAATATGTATCCTATTGAGAACAGGAGGAGTACTGTTTTAGTAGCTCTAAGCTTGTGTGACTTATATGGTGGAATATTAAATAATTATCTCGAAAGTAATAGGAGGATATGGACTTGAAATGATAGGGATTGAATGAGAAACTTCTCAATAAAGGGGAAAAAGAGAGTGAGATGTAGGACGTGTGTTGCACAACATATCACAAGGCCATTGGCCTTGGCCTTTTCCTATTTAATGGCTGATGAATTATCAATTAATTTGGTGTGCGTGTGTGTGTGTGTATATATGGTTTGTTTTTCTATAAAAATAGCGCAGGCCAATTCAATTTGATAGAACTTACTTTAACATTGTATATCATCTTAAATTCATTTTTTAATTATTCAATATGGGACTTCATCATTTTAATATCCTTCCTACTACTTTTTCTTTCTCTTATTCTTGTTTTTTAATTTTAAATTAATTAGGAATATACATATGCATATATTAGATTTGTCTTTCTGTTAAAATAGTTTAAGCCAATTTGATAGGACTTGTCTAACATTATATACCTCTAATTCATGTTTCAATCATTGGATATGGGACTTGATCATTGTAATAATGGCCTGAGAGCTTTTTTTCAAATAAATAGAAGGTTACATGTTTGATTCAGCTTATAATTCTAGTATGTCTGCCTTCTAATTCCAAAAAAATAAAAAAAGCACAAGGCATCAAGTGTTGGAGGGGTTCATTATTATTTTTAATGGTTTGTATTTGTGGGATATTATGCAGGGAAAAAGAAGATGGAGCGAAAGTGGTGAGAGTGGAAAACATGGATAATCCGTATAAGAAGCAAGATAATTTCGACAAGAGATTCAAGTTGACGTTAAATAAACTGTACGCGTGGAGCCTTGTTGATTACGACAGGGTGGTGATGTTGGATGCAGACAACCTCTTTCTTCGCAACACCGATGAGTTGTTTCAGTGTGGACAATTCTGCGCCGTCTTTATCAACCCTTGCATCTTCCACACCGGCCTCTTTGTCTTGCAGGTCACCTTCATTTACATAAATATATATTTATATCACCTTCCTCCCTCCATTATTATACTTTAATTAATTTAATAATAATTATCGTCATCACCTGTCTTAGTCAAACTCTTATGTAACTCCAAATTCCATGTCCTTATCTGTATTCTTGAATCTTTTTCTTTACCCATTGCTTTCCTATCTGCTGACGTATGTATGAAGTAACCAGGAGCGTAATCTTCGTAGTAATTATGACAATAATATTTTAGTCTCTGTTGGTATCTGCAGCCATCAATGGCGGTGTTTAAGGATATGGTCCATGAATTGGAGATTGGAAGAGAGAATTCGGATGGTGCTGACCAGGGTTTTATATCGAGTTACTTCCCGGAATTGCTTGGTCAGCCGCTGTTTCATCCTCCGGCAAACGGCACCCTTGAGGGAACATACAGGCTTCCTTTAGGATATCAGATGGATGCTTCCTACTATTGTAAGTAAAAGTAAAACGAAGCAGCTGAACTCAATTACATAATTTGAAATGCTTAAATCTAACTTGATGCTGATATTGATGTTGTGTTGTTTCAGATCTGAAGCTACGGTGGAGCATACCTTGTGGACCAAATAGTGTGATCACTTTCCCTGGGGCACCCTGGTTAAAGCCATGGTATTGGTGGTCCTGGCCTGTTCTGCCATTAGGCCTCCAGTGGCATGAAATACGACGTCAAACTCTGGGGTTAGTAGTTCCATAAGATTTTCGTCGATTAAGTATATGTTAGGTTTGTCTTACTATCAAAATAGCTTAAATCAATTGGATGGGACTTGCCTCTAGACTTTGAACCTTTAATTCATCTTTCAATTTGTCAATGTGGGACTTGATATGTTCTAATAAGTTCAACATTTCCATACACATGTGAATTGCATTTCAGAATATTTGACAAGTAACATGTTCATTAAGATGTTGGTGTGTGTGTATGACATGTGCAGGTATAGTGCGGAGATGGCAGTGGTACTGATCCAGTGCGCGATATACATAGGAATAATAGGAATGACGCGACTAGCGAGGCCAAGTCTCTCGAAGCTGTGCTACCGGCGATCTGATAAGAGCACTAACTTAATGCAAAACTGCCTCAAGTTGGTAGCATTTTGGTGCATACTTGCTGCCTACATAGCACCATTCTTCACCATTCCTCACACAGTTCACCCTCTTCTTGGATGGTCCCTGTATTTGCTGGGTTCTTTCGCTTTGTGTTCGATTGCCGTGAACGCGTTTCTGCTTCCAATTTTACCAGTTTTGGTGCCATGGTTTGGTATTATTGGAGTGCTCTTAGTTATGTCGTTTCCTTGGTATCCAGATGGTGTAGTAAGAGCTTTGTGCGTCTTCGCTTATGCCTTCTGTATTGCACCATTTCTGAGTGCAGCCGTATCGAAGATAATGGTGGGTCTTCAATTAACATTTGAGAGGGAAGCTTTCTTGCCCAGATTGGGAGAATCTAATCCTCCTTCTGGCTTTAACAAGCTTTACTGAATTGAGCAGTACCCATTTGTACATAATACAGTTACTACTGCCACAAAACGACTTTG
This sequence comes from Acacia pycnantha, assembly GCA_025563575.1. Lineage (NCBI taxonomy): Eukaryota > Viridiplantae > Streptophyta > Magnoliopsida > Fabales > Fabaceae > Acacia > Acacia pycnantha. The sequence continues at coordinate 344,927 of JAMWYP010000296.1, forward strand.
GGGCATGGTATTATTTGCATTCTTTTGGGAACCCCCCTTGCTCTTTACTGATTGCTATTTACATACACCACTTTCGCTTTATCTTTGTGGTTTCATTGGCTCCAGTCTTGTGTAGTTGTAAAATTATTGAGTTGTGGGGAGAGGGCAGAGATTTGTGAGTCATTGTATAAACACTATATTGGTATTTATGTTATAGTATATAAATTCTTTCCTTGATGGAAGACATCTTCATTTCTGGCTTTGTTTAACGATAGGAAGTTTCAGAAGTTGGTTGAGATAAAAAAACTAATTGAATGAAAAAGTTATGTTTGTCATAATTTTAAGGGAAATCGACCTTTTGCCCAAAAGTAACTGCTAAAATCACTTTTTCATCATATTACACATCTTAATTTTAACTTAACTTCAATTCACAAAAGTCAGTGGTGATAAAAACTACTTTTTTTTTTTTGTTAAGCACATGCATATTTCTATTAGAGGCAATCTTATTTGAGCATCTCTTCCCACAGGCACTCAAACTTTGGTTCATCATATTGTGAGGGAAGAGCCCCTTTCGCTAGACCTAACTGTGATAAAAATTATTTTTGACAACATTGATGAAAACAAGCCTAAATCATTCAATGGCCTCATCGTTAGATATTTTAGTGCTGATCTTTTTTTTTTTGTTGCAATAATGAGAGAAAGGCCGTATGCCATGCGAGCCCAAGATATGGATTTGGGCCTATACCCACTGGAACATGCAAACTCGGAGTGGACCCATAATAGTAAATGAGAATCAGGGTGGCCCATGTTTATCAGTTTTTCATGCAACCACTCGTAGGGACGACTGAACCTGATTGGTCCTGGGTCCAGTGATGGCATGGTGCTGTCACTGATAGCAATTGACTGATGCTTCATCACATTGGGACTGGGAAACCCCAGCCCAACGTAAGATTACCTCAATCATTAATTTTTCCTTTTTAAAAAAAAAAAGAAAAAGTTAATGGGCATTTTTAAAATTTCACCATTGGCTGATTTTGTCTAGGGCAAACAAAAAGGGGTTCGGGTCCCAACGTTCGAAAAATTGTGTGGGATTTCTATGAATAGATATCAGTGGGGGCCCACGTGTCTGGGGACCAGAAAGATAAAAAGGTAATTGAAGCATAATACTACAAAATAGTATTTCACCCATGCTGGGGCCCATAATTTGTCATGCACACCATATATATGACCGTTTGAGCCGAAACAAAGATGCCATGCAATCATAATGCGACCAAATTATCCAACCTCAAAATGCAACCAATAGAATTTCAATTAATTAGATTAACTAGGTTAGGTCCCAAGAGTCTGACTAGGCTCCACTTTTCTGCTTTCTTTATGCTAATTGCCACTTACATCGAATTTTAGGTCATTATTATAAGGAATTTACGCTAGATTAACGGCGGTGATCCTGCCTTTGATTCCCTCCATGAAAAAAAAACACAAATGATCAGTAGAGGCCGTGAAGATGATCCCGAAATGTCAACTTTATCTTTACTGCAGTTACGGGAAAAACGAATATTAAACAGTGACGTTGGAGGCGTAAGTAGGCCGACAAGGCTACAACCACAAGAACCAAGTAAGAGATAGTAAGAAAATGCCATATATAGTCACGGGTTTGGAGTTCATAGACGTCTGAGTCCCAAGGTGGTGTGTCTCACCTCGAGTATGCAAATCCAACTCACCCTTAAAGCCATAGGACCCACATCTTTTGCAGGTTTGAATTAGTAGTGAGAACTACTTTTCCAATATGATTTATGATATTCGAGATGAGATGAGTATATGAGAAAAAATTTGTTTTGACTTACGTAAACACCAATCCAAACAGGCTATAAAATGCAATTTCACTGAATGAAGAAATTTAATGCATTTTCAGAAAATAAAAAAATACTAGAAAGCTAGATTAAGTTAAGATTTTGAAATGTGATAGTAATTTCAAACTAACACTATCATCAGAGTAATATATATATAATTTTCATTTGGTCCCAAAAACATGCGAGCCTGGCCGTATGAGCTAGCTTGCCCACTAGAAGAGGGTACCCGGCAAAAGTGACCGTTGAGGCCGTCACTATTGCCATGCATGTTGTTGATAAAATTAATCAGAAAAAGTTCATACACTTTATTAATCGTAAGGTGTCCAAGTAATCCGAGGCTATAAATTGTTGCGTCTCTCTCTTCCCACCGGACTTTTCTTTGACGACGTTGCATATTCAAATCCTCCTCCGCTAGTTTCGATTCTGCTCCCGCCCTGCAAATCCCACATTCTTACACTTATCTCTTATCTCTAAACAATCCTTTATTATGTGCTTCAATTCCAATGCCTATTGTAATGGCTTCTTCTTTGTCCTTGTCCTTGTCGTTGATTTTGGTTTCTGTTTTGTTATTGTTTCATGCAGAAACAGTGAGATGTACACTCTCCGACGATAACACCCCAAGTTCACCACCACCAGTGTCTTCCACAAACTCCTCATCGAAGCACCGTCACCATTGGGTGGGCCCTATCGGTTACCGTGTAATCACCGTGGACGTGAACGGCACAGGGCAATTCAGATCCGTGCAAGCTGCCGTGGATGCTGTCCCAAACAATAATCGAATGAACGTCGTCATTAATATTAGCGCTGGATGCTACGTGTATATATTCTTGCCCTTGCAAATAATATGTAACTACTAATAATTAATAATTAATGCTGATATGTTGTTTTGTGCTCCAATGGTGGTAATGCAGAGAGAAGGTGGTGGTGCCGGCGACGAAACCCTACATAACGTTTCAGGGAGCGGGGAGGGACGTGACGGTGATAGAATGGCATGACAGAGCGAGCGACCCTGGCTCCAATGGACAACAGCTGCGTACTTACAGAACTGCTTCTGTCACTGTCTTTGCCAACTATTTCTCTGCCAGGAATATCAGCTTCAAGGTATTTAAGATTCTGAGAGGAAAGGAGACAGAAAAAGAAAAGAGGAGAAACCAGATCCGGAGAGAGAGGAAAGGACATATAAGTGGTGGGAAATTAGAAAAAATATATATTCAAACTTTATGTGGACAATGCAGAACACGGCGCCGGCGCCGATGCCGGGAATGGAGGGATGGCAAGCGGCGGCGTTTCGGATATCGGGGGACAAGGCATATTTCTCAGGATGCGGATTCTACGGTGCACAAGACACTCTTTGTGACGACGCGGGCCGCCATTATTTCAAGGACTGCTACATCGAGGGTTCCATTGATTTCATCTTCGGCAATGGCCGTTCCATGTACAAGGTCTTTTTGATTTCTTCTTACTTTAATTAGTATCTTTTTCTATGTACACTTTTTTTACAGCTTTATTTTTCACACATGAGATTGTAAAAAGGTATTGCGTTTTTGGGTAAATTAAAGTACGTGCATTAGAATGAAGCTGTGTGTGTCGTGTACATAATAGAGCCAAAGATATTACTGAGATAACACTTGACAGCTTTTTCAAAATCACTACTTTTCCCTCCAACTTTTTTCTTCTCGACTTTTACCATAATTTTAAAAATTCAAAAGCTTCGAAGAATATTATATTACTAGACAGTGCCACGAGACTGAGAGTCTCTGATGGCGCAGGATTGTGTGATGCACTCGATAGCGACGAAATTCGGTTCGATAGCAGCCCACAAGAGAAAATACGTGGACGAGAAGACGGGCTTCGCATTCGTAAGGTGCCAGGTGACGGGTACGGGCCCACTCTACGTGGGACGAGCCTTGGGCCAATACTCCAGAATCGTCTACGCTTATACGTATTTTGATGACATTGTTACCCAAGAAGGTTGGGACGACTGGAACCATGTGGACAACAAAAACAAGTAACCTCTCTCTCTCCATCATTGTCCTGTCTCTCTAACTCAAATATCTTTCCCAAAAATTTAAAGACTTTGTTTTGGCGTATTATCGTGTAAATTGGGTTTCTCGTGATATTGATTAATAGTTGTATGTGAAATTGTGGTCAGGACTGTGTTTTTCGGAGTGTATAAGTGCCGGGGCCCAGGAGCTGAGGCGGCGCGTGGGGTGTCTTTTGCCCGTGAGCTTGACTTTGAATCTGCCCATCCATTTCTCGTTAAGAGCTTCGTCAATGGCAGACACTGGATCGCACCTTCTGATGCTTAATTTTAGTATTTTGCACACAAGTACACACTTCATTTTTTTTTTTCATTCTTTTCACTATATTCAGCCTTCTCATTCGTTTTGTATACTGATTAATTATTCTTTGTCATCTTTGATGTATTTATTTTTCCTGTTTAATTTAGACGTTGTTCCCACTATAAATATGCACATCGTTTGACTATATGTATATTAAAGAAAGAAAAAATGAGGAGAAATACCAAAGTTCCATTTTGTTATCTTCTATATGATTTAGATTTTAATTGAACTTTTCTTTTGTTGTGTCTTTGTCGTTCAATTCTCTTGCCATTTATACATATATTTGTTAAAATAGAGAGAAAATGCAGGGAAATGAGAGGATATCTTTATTCATCCTTCGAAGCTTTTTAAATAGGCAAAGTTATTACAACAATGTTACATGAGAATAGTTAAAAAGAAACCACTACTTCAATATCACTAAATGCATAACATTTGTGCGTAAATGTCATGAAACATACAATGAGATAATAACTTAGTCTAACATCAAGCTAAGACATGTAACAACAAATTAATTTTCCAACAAAATTAAGGTGTAAACAAAATACTGTTAGATTCCAACCTCAACGAATGAAAATACAAAATACATTTAAGGACCTAATCATTAATTATGTTAGCGAAAATTGCACTGAAGTCCCAAACTGCACAAAATACTACCCAAAGGTCTATGGAAATCTCCTAATTGATGTTAAGTCCCTTGGGACTTTTGTATCATATAATCCAATTGTCAAAAGATTGAAATGCCCTTGTTGAAACAAAGAAAAAGGCAGACAATTAAATTCAAACCCCCAATTCTTCTTTCTTTAATTTCTCCTCGTAGCCCCAATTGCTCTTATCTCTCACCGATAGCATTTTTCGTTGCCCCACCGAAGCTGATCTCTTCGCCATCATTGTTCGTTGGTCGTCGCCATGGGGCAAACATAGCCGTCACAGGAACAAAAAAAAGGCTACAGTAGTGGGGCGCGCTGTTGGTGTGATTATGGGATTTAAAGTTGGTTCTTGCCAAGATAAACTTGATTGATTGTGATGTCTCTCAGATATGCTCTACCTCCTTGTTTATATTTGTGAACTATCAAGGTTGACCTAGTTAATTAATGCAAAGCATTTAATTTGTTGTACGTGGTTGTGGTTCCAATGTGTTTGGGTAGGGTTTTAAAGTTTGTGCTATGTTTTTTGGTATAGTCTGCTTTGTTTCTGCATCATAAGTATATAGGAAGCAATCAACATGGAGTGAAAGTTTTGTGGTTACAACACTTAGTGTGCTAAGAAAAAATATGTTGTTAATAGGTGCAACAATAGTTATTAATATGAGTGATGAACTTGTTAATGACAATTTTATGTCATATATATGTTGTTTTAATCATTCTAGTTGTGGTTTCATTGTGTTTGAGTAGGGTTTCAAATGTTTTCCATATATCTTTTTAGATATATTGTTATCTGTTTAAGCAGTAAAAGTGGGAATGAATCATTAACATAAGGTGAAAGTTATGTGGTTGGAACTGTTGGGGCACGAAATCAGAATGTGTTGTTAATGGGGGCATCTATATTGTTAATATATATATATGGGTGGTAAACTTAGAAATGATAACTCAATTGTGCAGGTTGAAAGTGGTGATGTCTAGTACATCTTGAGAAGAATCTACCATGTTTTCTTCATATAGGGGGATGATTTGTAATTAGTGGAGCATGTGATATAACATATTTTGGGGGTACAATGAGAACAAAAACTGTTAAGAAAGACACAAGTTATGAAGCGTTCAAACGGGTTTATCATTGTGACAGATGTAATAAGCAGGGGCGGAGCCAAGAATTACAATTATGGGGGGCGAAAATTATATAATAAAACTTAGGTATTCATGAAATTGTATCTAAGACCTATAAACATTTCAAGATGTTCATTTTAGGCCCTCTATGAAACTTTTAGTAGGGATTAAAGTGAAAATATTGAAATTTTTATAAGGCTGAAAGACAATTTCTTAAAAATTTGGGTCCTTTTCTGTAATTTAGAGGGGCGGGGCCACCCCTAGCCCTCCCCTCCTTCTGCCCCTGGTAATAAGGCTGGCCACATTGCCAAGACTTACAAGAATCTTAATCGAAGCTGATCTATGTTGGTGGCTTGCGTATTTTTTTTCTCTCGAAAAATGCATCTCATCATATATACTCTCTTTTTTAAATATCATTAAACACACTTAAAGTTAAGGGGTGATTGGATAGAAATGCAGGCAATATGAATATGAAGTTACTATTTGGTAGATGCATTTGAAGATGTAAATGTAATTTGGATATAATATGTTATTTATATCAAAATTTGTACTTTGATATAAACTCAATTACCAATGGATGGACATGAACTTGTCAAAGTAGGCCCATGAACTTGTCAATGGATGTCCATAGACTTGTCAATGGAATGTCGTGCACTCGTTAATATATATTCATATATGTTTACATATTATGGTCAAAGTGTAATCAAGTTATAAACAACTTATAATTTCATATTATTTGGACATATTATTTTGACAAATAAAAGAGTTTTCACTGTCAGTTGCCCCACTTGTTAACGCAAGCACATAAACTTGGCAATGAGCATTCATGGACTTGTCAATAGATGCCCATGATTTTGTCAACGCGTGATCTGTACTTGTTAATATATAATTCATGTATGTTAGCATAATGTGGGCAAAAGTGCAATCACTTTGATAAACAACATTAGTTATAAAAATTTCATATTATTATACAGATGTATTTTTTTTCTCACAAACCAAAGAGTTGTCACTATCAGCTCCCTGACTTGTCAACGCAAACACATAGACTTATTAATGGACGTATATGGACTTGTTAATAGATGCACATGGGCTTGTCAATTTATCTGCATGTATGTTTACATTATCTAGTCAGATTGCAATGATAACAAAAGCTTACAAATTTGTTGTTACAATAATAACCATTTAGATACAAATTTTTTGGATAATCATATCTTAATTTACCATTGATATCATGTAAATACAATGAGTCACTAAGTTGATCATAGATTAAGTTACAAAATACATTTCATGAATGTTTATGACCGATCCTAGTTACAATCAAATTTGTTTTTCTATCTTGTTCTCTTCCTTTGACCATTTTCTTGTATCAAAGAAAACATCTTATCACCATGTATGTTGTTCTGATGAGCTGCAAGCCACTATAAGCACCCAACCTTCAACCCATGGAGCTCTTGCATTGAGTAATAAGGCATAGTGTAAACAAGTTCTTAGTACACATTCTAAGTGACAGTTTTAAAATTGAAGTGTAGCAATGAGAAACTTTCAGCAAATTCAAGAGGCAACAATTTCAGTAAGTTTGAATCAGATTCAAGTTACTAAATCTAGTCCAAAACCATAAACAATACACCACTATGACAGCAAATATTCCTCACATTTTACAGTAATAAATCTCCCAAAAATTTAAAGTAACTTGCACATTTTCATACAGCAACCAGAAATAGAGATGATTACAAAACCCGGTAGTCTAGATAGCCCAGTTCAACTCAACTCGGTCCAATGAAAAAAATTGGCCCGAAACAAATTAATTTCACTTCCCCTCTAAAACTGTAGTGATGTTTCGGAATATTGTGGGGCTTTTAGAAATTATTTAACTACACAGTGGGAACTATGTGAAATTTTCCCAGGATTCAATGGCAGAGATAACTGAAAGTGAAGTAGCAAGTCATCACCACGTCTCCCGCCTAGATTTCTGAAGCATTTGTCAGTAAAAGATGGGGAGATGAGATATGGAATAAATAAGAAACTATAAATCTCAAACCAATATCATCATTCAATCATTTATTCATTTTTGCACCGGTTTGGACAAAATAATGATGTCTATCACGTAGGTCGCAACCAAACCTTTAAAGGCTTTAATCATGGAATAGCACATTATTAATTTGTTCAAATCCTCCATTTTGTGACGTTCCTCATTCCGGAGTCACCTTTTTTACTTTTTCTACAGCACCTTTGACTTCCACTTTGACTTTTGACAATAAGCAAGTGACATCTTGTCATCGAGGGATAATTTACGTTTAATTTCCCTTTATGTATTCTTAACCATACGACTCAAACGTGTGCGCTATTCACCCTGTCAAGGGTCATGTTGATTTGATTATTGGGTATCTTCCTGTTGATTAAAGGAGATAAAATTAATGAATGTGTTTTGAGGGAAAAAAAAAAAAACTTTCGGCTGCCCATTTGGTAGACAAAAAATGGCTGATGAAAACGAAAAAAGCCTCTAATTTTTGGGAAAATTTGTACCAGGACCCTTTTAAACTCAGAAATCCTAATTAAGGCCCCAAGACTCTGCCAAATCCAGAAAAGGTCCCAGGGCCCTGATGGGGATGAAGTTATAAAATGAAAAGACAGTAATACCCTTATGAAAAAAGAAAAAACAGAAGTCTTTCACCCCAAATGTAAACACACGATCAGTCATTTTTGGCGCTAGACGAAGAAGAATAAGAGAGGAATGGCACGTACGACGCGAACGCGAGGGAGAGAACTGAAGTCACAATCCTGAACCTTTATATATATTTGCTCAACTCAGCGAGGGAGAGAACATTTATATTCCCAATCATCCACTGCGTGCTGAACTCTACGGATTTAAATTTGCTGTTCGTGAAGTTTTTTTTTTTCAGTTAGAAGGTTGGGTGGGTGAAAGCTTTGAGCTTGGCCAAATTTATGTTATTATGAGATAGGAAATAGGCAAGAAATACTAAGATTTTGCTCAAGATATCATTATCACCATTCTAGTTGGTCTTTAATCATTGGTGGGTGAGGTGGAAAAATATGTTGCTCTGTTTTTTGGCATGAAAACAGAGGGAAATGTGTAATGGGTTAATGGGATAAAACTACATTTGGTTCAAAAACGCTGAAAGTGGATAGTTGTTAATACATATTGTTTTAGTTGTTAATATGACTGATATAGTTGTTAAAATGACTGATATAGTTGTTAATACGAGCTGAATGTTAAAATCTTGAAGGTTGCTCTGTTTTTGGTCATGGAAACAAAGGGAGGTCTGTTTGTTAGGGGGAATGAATGAATTTCAAAACGTTGAAATGATATTGTTGTTGATTTGGTTACAAAAGAATGCTCTTGTTTAGCATGACAAATGAGTGGACTACCTTGCCCACATGCATGTGCAGCAATTAAGCCACAATTGTATCCAAGTGTCATTTATGTACACATTTTCATATTTGTAAGACAACTGTAAATGACGTTGACAAATATATGTTAAGGGGCTATGATTTGGTTGTTAAATGACGTTGATGTTAAAGGGGGCTGATGATATTGTCAGTCAGGGCTGATCATGTTGTTAGTTTGAGTTGATCATGTTGTCAGTCGGGGCTGATAATGTTGTTAGTGGGGGCTGATCATGTTGTTAGTGGGGGCTGATCTTGTTGTCAATCGGGGTTGATGATGTTGTCAGTCGTGGCTGATGATGTTGTCAGTGGGGGCTGATGATGTTGTCAGATTTTTCTGATATGGTTGTTAGCTGATCATGTTGTCAGTGGGGGCTGATCATGTTGTCAGTGGGGGCTGATCATGTTGTCAGATTTTTTTGATATGGTTGTTAATTGATGTTGATATAGTTGTGCATTTTTTTTTCTGATATGGTTGTTCATTTTTTTTAAATGTTGATATTAAAGGGGGCTGATATTGTTGTTAGTGGGGGCTGATATTGTTGTTAGTTGTTGTTGTTGGGGTGATGATGTTGTTAATGGGGGCTGATCATGTTGTTAGTGGGGTTGTTTTAATTGTTAAAGGGGGTTGATGTAGTTGTTAGTGGGGGGCTGATGTAGTTATTAGTGGGGACTGATATAGTTGTTAATGGGGGCTGATGTAGTTATTAATGGGAGCTGATGTAGTTGTTATGTGTTACTGATATTGTTGTTAATAGGGGCTGATGTAGTTGTTAATGGGGGTTGATAATGTTGATAAACGAGTACATTATTATATCCCATTTTCCTGCTTTTGCACACACAACTAACAATGACCAGAGATGCATGCAGGAAACAATTGTCGTTCTCATTCATATTAAAATGTCATGTCACCTACATCATAAAATTTACAAAACTTTGTCCTACATATGAACTCAAGTTCTGCACAATTGTTATAATAAAATCGTCATACAACTACGAAATTTAGGCACACTTAAAAAAGTCAGCCTATGTACATAAATACATATTTGTGGTCAATTACAATGTGTCCTAACAATATGCCTCCTAATGTCTCTTCTTCTACTTGTGGTAGTCCTCAATCAAAGACAACACTTTTTGGCGATGATTGTTGTAAGGATGGGTGACTAGCCACCACAAGAAGCCCACCTTCAAATCACAAATTTCGTCCATAGAGTAGATTTCGGAGAGATGGGGCCAATATTTTTCTTTAGAACTTGTGGTGACCAGGGACATGGTCGGTCTTCCAAGACCCTTATCAGTTGATGGAGAAGTAACATTGATTCCAACCTGTGTCATATTATTTCAGTCAGAAAATTGTATACAGTAAAAGAAAACAGCCACTCACTCACACACATGCACACATTATGGTGAGTTTCATTAAATCAAGCAATGCTCTCGCTCTCTTTCTATCACCATGAGTTAGAGATCAGGAGAGCCAAGAATAAAAATAAACTTGATTTATACAGCAAATAGCATATTGCTTACCAGACCAGCCTCAACCTCGTTCTGGAACTTCCTAGCAGCTATACCAGATGTGGTAAATATGGTAGCTCTGTTTACATAACTATAGAATCAAAGCTTTAAGTTTTTTGAATGGAAATGAATTTAATGAAACTGGTGAAGATATTGCTCCAGATATGACTGAGTTTCAACATAACAAAAAAAGACCAAACTTATTTCCAAAGCTTATAAGAAATTACAAGAAATGTTTTAGCAACCCACATTCAAATCCCCCTTAGCATAGAATCAAGGTAAGACACATACTTGTTTTTTGTTGATTATTGATATTGCATCATCTAGGTTATTAGCCTGTAGGTAAAAAAAAAACAAACAAACAAAGTGATTATTATAGTTTCCAACTAATCCATAATGTCATAAGCAACAAAAATGCAGACAATGCAGCACCTGCAAGCAGAGAAGAACTGTTCCAAAAATTTCTTCCTGAGCAACAAAAAAATATTCCAGGGTCCCAATACTACTTCTACTATGTATAGCTATTGATAAGTTCATTTTTGGAGAGAGATGGATCTCGAAATATGATCAAGAGATACCTTGTAGCACTCCATGTCGACTGTAACATCGCATAAAATTGTAGGGGCAACAAAGTTCCCATTCTCATATCCTGGTACCTAAATAGCAAGTTCTAGAAGTTTAGTCTTTGAAAAGGAGAGCAACATGCTTCCAAAAATATATAGGCTCAGATCTATCCTAGAGCAATGAACATAAGAAAACGTGTAAGAAACAATTTAGTACCACAATATGTCTTCCATCAAGCAATAGCCTTGCACCATTTTCAACACTGCTCTGAACTAATCTACATATCTGATCCTTTGCCTGTATCAAAAGTATATCCAAAACTCAAAATTAACACAAACTAAACACAAGTTTCCCAATGCATAAGCGATGGAGATCCGATAACCAATAGAGAAGCATAATGTGGGAATATTATATAATATTATTATATTATATTATTCTCCCTCGGTTGTTGTAACCTCTCCTCTATTCTTTCCTAGATTTTCTCCATTAGTTACTCCTAAATTAAGAGTAGTCATTATCTTATTATTTATTAGATATAGATATATTATATCTTAACCGTTTTGATTTATTTTGATTTGATTAGATTTTATTAGATTCTAGGGTTAACTCTAGGTTTGCCTATATAAAGGCCCATATGTATTCTCTTTGAGGAAGAGTTGAAGATTAATGAATTCATATTATTCAGATTAGTTTTTCTCTCTCAATAAATTCCACATGGTATCAGAGCTTTGGTGAAAATAAGCAATTCTGTTCTGGTTTTCCGGCGCTGTTGACTTGCAGTCTCTCAAGTTCTCTCCTCAGTGCTCCACCGTCGAGCATTAAGAGACAGGGCTTGGGGAGGCAGCAAGACACACAGCAGTTGCCGGAGACACATCTTCACGTCGATTCGGAAAAAAAAATCAGTTTGTCATCTCATCTTGGTTCGCTCCCATTCGGAACAGTCTCGAACTCGTCCAAGCGATCACAGTACAGTGTCGTCTTTGACACTCGTCCTCAGGTGTCACTCCTCAAGCTCGTCCAAATATAAACGAACTCAGTCGTCGTCGTCCATTGAGTCGTCATCGTCAACCGTCCCTGTCATCCTCATCTAAGCGCTCCCTGGGTTCTCCGTATATCAGACCCAGCGTCAGCAGCTTCAGTCTGCCTCTGATCGGGTCTTCAACTCCCAACGTTTGTCGAGTCTCGCCACTGATCTCGTCACAGTGACTCCTAACTTTTTCCGGTGTGGCGGAAAAAGCAAAACAGCGATCAGAATTGGCGAGGCTGACCTTCAAAAATCAAAACACCGGAGAATCGACTTGCCTTTACTGGATTTGGCTCTACCTTCCTCGTTGTTGTCGCTGATCGAAGAGGGAGGAGAAGGAGAGGTTACCGTCGCAGATCAAAGGAGAAGGAGAAGATGAAGAAGAAGGAGTGTCCATCCGTTCTCAGCTGTCAGTCCGCGGCGCTGTGATGGATCTGACCTAACTGGTTGCTGTTATGTTATCTTCAAAACAAAACAAAAAAAAAACGCTGTAGCTTTGGTCAAAACGCTGCAGCTTTGACCAAGGACCTATCTTTAAATGTTTGTGGCTGGACCAAACTGTCATTCTTCAAATTGGAAGACCGATCTGTCATTTATTAAATTGAGGGACCAAATTGTCATTTCAAAAATTCATGGGCCTTTGAGACTAAAAAAGGAGTACAAGTCCAAACAAAATAAATGGACCTTTAAGACTCAAGAAGTACAAGCTTAATGATTTTGAAGACTCAAGCAATTATGGGACCTTCGTTGTCGATCTTGTCGCAGTCGCTGCCCGTCGATCTTGTCGCAGTCGCTGCCGTCGATCTTGTCGCAGCCGCTGCCCGTCGATCTTATCGCAGCCGCTGCCCGTCGATCTTGTCGTAGCCGAGTACTCCTAAAGTTGTCGTGTATCTGCTGCCCGTTCATCTTGTCGCAGTAGTAACTCCCAACATCGTCGAGGCTCCAATAAGTTGAATAAGCAAGTTGGACATGATTCACAACCATGATCCAACTTGAGGGGGAGTGTGGGAATATTATATAATATTATTATATTATATTATTCTCCCTCGGTTGTTGTAACCTCTCCTCTATTCTTTCCTAGATTTTCTCCATTAGTTACTCCTAAATTAAGAGTAGTCATTATCTTATTATTTATTAGATATAGATATATTATATCTTAACCGTTTTGATTTATTTTGATTTGATTAGATTTTATTAGATTCTAGGGTTAACTCTAGGTTTGCCTATATAAAGGCCCATATGTATTCTCTTTGAGGAAGAGTTGAAGATTAATGAATTCATATTATTCAGATTAGTTTTTCTCTCTCAATAAATTCCACACATAATTAGTGACATGAAAACACAATAGGCAATTTGATGGAAAACTTGAGACTCAAGTGTATGTTTAGTTTCACGTTGGAAACTACCAAAATCAATGAAAACTAAACACGCTTTTATACAATGCAAAAAATAGGGTGTATTTTATATTTATCCCCTATAGGAATAATATCATGTATTTTACCATATACTCTCCCCAAAAGTTTTTCCTTTTCTCCCTCCCTTTATCCTTCCCCCTTCATTGTTATACATCACAATTTCAACAACTACCGGGAACGCAGATAATCTCAGCACCTCCTTGCTAATAATTGGACCAAGATCAGCACTAGTCTCTGTTCCTGCATTCACTTTAAGTACTTTGGCACGCCGCACAAGTTCTTCTTCCCTAGAAATACATCAAACGAGCACAATAATTCAGTTATCCAGGGCATCCTAAGTTGCTTTTTAAAACCTAAGTTCGTTAAAATTGAACAGCTAATCAAGAAGAAAGTTTAATTGAACCACAAGTTCTAAAGAAAAACATTGGCCCCATCTCTCAATTCATTTTTCTCATTCGTCCTCAAAATACGTGCAACATCATAACGGCAAAGACGGAATAAAAACAACGGGGCACTTACCAGGTCCCGTGGCGTAGAAAAGGCTGGTTGTAAAGATTTCCCTCTGGTACTGGTTTTTCGGGGATCACAGAGGGGTGAATTGTGGAACAGTATATGCTGGCCAGTGACAATCAACCAAAATCAAAAGCAGGAGAGAAAAATGAAATCTGAGGGAGGTAGGTTCCTCCTCCTCTTCGAATTCGACGCCCTAAAATTACTATGTTGTTGTTCACGAAGATGAAGAGAAAAAAGAGGAAAGTGAAACTGAGGGTGTTTTTGTCTTTTCATTTAACATTCAAATGTCAAAAAAGACCCTGGGACCTCTTTTGAGAATGTCAGAGTCTTGGGGCCTTTTTTGGATTTTTTTTGGTTAAAAGGGCCCAGGTACGAATTTTCCCCTAATTTTTCCTTTGGTTGGAAGAACTCTTCCGTTAAGACCCAATTTTCAACTACACGTGGGAAGCACCCATTCCATCGTATATATGTGAGAAACCAAACTCTCTCTCTCAGCATATTTAAAATGATAATACGCGTAGATGAGTTAGAGTGATATCTATCAAATAAAAAATAGTAGAAATTAAATTATTTGAGATAGGTTGTGTATGATATGTTTAAAGAATTTTGTTGACTTTTGATGCGTTAATGAAGAGGTTAAATCAAACAATATAAAGTTTTCTAAGAAGAAGTAGTAGAAGAAAATCAGAAAAAATACTCAATGAAATTATTGAACGGTTAACAATTTGTTCACAAATCTCATTATAGATAGAATATAATTAATGACATCACATAACACATATAGTTGACCCCACTCGGGAGCGCTTGTTGTAGTAAAATTACACGTTTGCCTCGCAAGATCTTTCAGTGCATACTCTTCTTTCATCTTCTCTCTGCCAAAGCTTCATCCTCCATCGATATTGGGTCCTTCATCATCGTCATTGTTAGCTTCTTTATTCTCCATTTGGTGGCTTCTTCTTCATTCTCCATCGTTGGCTCCTTTATTCATGGCTATTCTTTCTCTTAGCAAATCCGCCTCCTCCATGATCATCTTTTTTCTTCCTAAAAAGAATTGGGTTTGGAGTTTTTTTTATTATAAAAAGTCAAAATGATATTAATTAAAAAGAACTAAACTAAAGAGTCTTAATAGAAGTAAGAAAACAAGAAAGGAAATCATAAAAGGAATTAGGAAAAGAACTAAACACTTCAACTTATAAATGAGAAAAGGAAGAAAAGAGAGCAATAATATCCTCTATAAACATGTTTCTTGATGTGGTTGAGGAATTTGCATGTCTGGCAAGTTGTTTCATAAAAGTCATGATCTTCAAAGGGGGAAGATTAGAAGAGAAGAAAAAAGAGTTGATAATTCAGCAAATAACGGATCTGAGACATTTATAATTGAATATTTTTCTGAATCCATTGAAAATATTGAAGTGGTTGGCCATAAAAAGAAATCTATATATGCATGGCTGACTTGACAAACTTGAAGGTAGAGGAGGGCTTTTCGTCATCAATGGAGAAAGGAATAGTGGAAAATCGATAATCTTTTTAACTTCTCTAGCAACCGGAATAGGATGAGAAATAGATCCCTCATGTAAAACAAGATTTCTTTTCTTATAGATAACATTCAAAAGAATAATAATACCCTTCAATAGATGAAAATGCTCATCCATATGCAATTTGTAAAGAGGAACTTTTAGCCATTGATCGAAATTTTGAACACTTAAATTATCAAACTTAATTTTAAAACATTCAAATTAGACCACTCTTGCGAACGGCCAAGGAAGAATATATATATATAGTCAATAATCTCATCAGCATGACATCCAAATAGGCAAAGTCTTTGCCAAGGACATCTATGGAAAACAAGGCATTATGAAGGAGTTTCAATATGAATAAACGATATTTAACTGGGAGAGATATCAACCGCAGAAATTTCTACATATGATCTTTTGTCTCATTTATCGGTTGTCTTAGCACCTGTTTGAATTGATGTTTAAAAAATAAGTTTACGTAAGTCGAGATAAAATTTCTCTCACATTTATCTCATAAACTATATATCATGTTGAAAAAAACAACTTTTACCGCTAATATAAACGACCCTTTTTGATAGAGTATACACCATATTGTGTTGATAAAAGTTTATGTATAATATTTAATGGTATTTTACTATTTTTTGTTTTTCGTTTTATTTTTATTTTTCAATTCATCCCTTTTCTTCCTCCCCTTACATTACATACTAAGCATTGCCTCCGCTTAAATTTTTCTTTCCTTCTATTTCATCAAAATTATTTTAGGCCCTTTGTTGAGTAATAAAAGGAGAAAGATAATACAAACGGGGGTTGGCACAAGTGGTAAACGACTTATGTCGCTTAAACAAGGTCTCGAGTTCGAGCCTTATAAATGCAAAAAAGCCCCGTTGGGAAACTCACCCGTCATAGCCAGATGCGCGAACGAAGCTCTAGATACCGGATGAGCAAAAAAAAAAAAAAAAGGAGAAAGATAATACTCCTTCCCATCATAAGTATGTCACTTTTATTTTTAAGGGAAAATTATAATAAAGGACCTAGGATAAATTATATTTATTAAGAAGGACCATAAAAATAGTAATTATTTTGAAGGACCAGAAATTAAAATATTTAAATAGAAAGACTAAATTGCCCATGTGTTATCTTCATATACTTTTGTATTCTCTCTTCATACAAAGCAGATCTCACTATATGATTCACGTCTTCTTTCCATTCTGAACCTATCTTATCTTATTGACTTTCATCTATTTCATTGAAAGTCTTTAATTTTATATCAAACCCAATCCTGTTGTTCCTTTTTCAAGGAAGATGGTAATGTTTACTGCCATGGCTTCTCTTCTCTTCTCTGTCTCTCTGCTAATAATTGAAGAATAGATAACTCAGCATCGATTGATTTTACCAGGCTCCTTCCCTTTTTTACATAGTTCGCAGCTCTTTTTGTCACCGTCCCACACTCTGCCATTCGATCATCACCATCTGGGTATACCCTCTCTCACGCACAACACCCATTCACCAAAACCATTATTTTGTTCCCCTTTCCATTCATATACAGCCGCGCAAGGACCAATTTCATTCATCCATTATTCAGAGCCGACCAAAAAAATGTAAGGAGTTATATGATTGAATTTGAAAACTGTGCAGGAGATTGGCTGAGCTAGGATACAATAGGAGTGCAAAAAAATGTAAGGAGGAGTTCGAAAACGTTTACAAGTACCATAGAAGGACCAAAGAAGGCCATTATGGCCAACCTAACGGAAAGGCTTATCATTTCTTTGAGCAACTAGAAGCTCTTGACGCCAACCTCCTCCTTCCACCACCTCCAACTTCAGCCGAAAAGATCAAACACCTACCTCACTTGATGTTGTTCATCATGCCATGCCCAGATCTGCTCGATTCCCTAGTAGTGGATATAGTGATTCTATTATTACTTCTTCTTCCAATGAAGAAATACACAAAAAGAAGAGTAACCTGACTAAATTTTTCCAGGTTCGATGAAGCATCTTCCTCAAAAGAGGAACAACAAGATATATAAATTAAAGACTTCCACTAAAATAGACAAAAATCAATAAGGTAGGTCCAGAATCGAAAGAAGACGTTAATCATATAGTGAGATATGCTTTGTATGAGAAGAGAGAATACAAGAGGATCTGAAAACATAGGGGCAATTTAGTCTTCTTATTTAAATATTTTAATTTTTGTTCCTTCAAAATAATTACTATTTTTATGGTCCTTCAAAATAAATATTATTTTTCCTAGGTCTTTTGTTATAATTTTCCCTATTTTTAACTACCTTTTCAGAAGTGAGAAAAAATAGTTTCTCGTTCCTTAAAGAGTACACCGAATAGAGCCTTAAAGACTAATCAGCACAAGCAAGATTACTCAGGCCAACAGCTGTATAATGAATGAATTATACAGCTGTGTTTGTATTTATCTTTATGTATTGTACCGGATTGCAATATTAATATATATATATCATTTGACCAAAAAATAAAGCGTAAGACATTTATAATCAAAGACTGAAGCCTCTTATTTGAAAATTTAATTCAATTTCATAACCGAAACAGATACAACTGGGACAAAACTTGATTCAGTTTCAATTTAATAGACTACACTTTCGTCATTGATCTGTTGTGGTCATCTTTTTCCCTCAAGATACATTTTTTCCCTAATAAAAATGGACAAAGGTATCATAATACTAACCTAAGCAGATGCTCTATAACACCATCTGTAGCCTGGGATGGTGGCTATGTCAACTCCCCTTGGCATTTTACAGAAAACAAGATCCTAATATCAAGTGAGGCAACCACATTTAATCATACATGGCCAGCTCACGAGTTGGTAAGCAGTATCTCAAAGATTTAAAAGTGAAAAGAGGGGTAAAAAAACTGTTGTCTTTTGCTACTTTACGAACTCCATGTGATGTGTAACACTTTTTGGTACTTCCATCAATATGCAGAAGCCGGGTGAACCATGACAAACAAAATTTGATATTTACAGCTTGTTTATCTGCTCAAAGTTCGACCCATGAAGATCTCCAAAATTGCCACTGTTCAATGGAGAAGGTGCCTAAGAAGACTCATCGGGCATAAATGCGGATAGCGGCAATCCCAAAACCTCCCCCAAAGGCACAATATCACCCCTTTTGTGATGGCTAAATGAATCATTGAAACTCTCAACACTCCATGAAGCTGTTCGACGCGAATGGAAACGCGAATGAGGGGAACAAGGGCTATTGCGGTTTGTCATTGGGGGCTCGTATGAAATGTTATCCATGCTTGGAAACCTTTGTAGGGTTGGTAATGAAGAGTTTTTGGGGGATAGGAAGGAATCATTAGTGGAGAGAGATACGGGATTTTCTTTAACTGCACTACATTCTTGATTGCTTTTTGCTACTGCTTCCGTTGTCTGCTCAGCTGTTGATGGTGCAAGAGCGGGAATGAAAAACTTTGCATTAGCAGCAAGAGAGGGTTTAACAGATGGGCCAGAAGGGGACTGAAAAAAGTTTGTAGTATTCCCACCACCTTGGTTGAAGGTGTCCACATACCTGCCAAAAGACCGCAAGCACTTTCCATCAAGTTCATAAGGCTTTCAAATAGTTTTGAGCATTGAAAGATATAATCATCAATAAGAAAATATTCCTATTTTTTTCCTATATTGCACTAAGCCGGATTCATTGAAGTGCCAGCAGCTAAATGCTCTTTCTGGTTTCCTTTTCTCAAGTTCTGGGTAATTTCAGTATACATGTTAATTAGTCAGACAAGGACTCTTCTCAGCTTTGTTGAAGTTTCATCTTTGAGACTTAGCTATCATGGTAGCTAGACTTTTTAGGTGCGACAATATTTACAATTAATAAGGAAGACTCTTCAATTCAGTGTTGTCTAAATCTAAGAGCAGCCAATTGGTGTCAACTTCACATCACAATGCTTAACTAGCACTCTGCTTGTAACCAATTTGACATCTGCTTCCAATGTTAAACTGATCTCAACAAGTTTTAAAGGAAGTTGTTACCTTGACCGAACACCAATGCTCCCCCGGGTAGAGAATTTATTTGAGCTAGGTGGTATTGGTGGGATTCCTGAAGTATTTTCAGAAGTACTCGCAGTTCTTAACTTTGGACCCTCATTAGAAGGAGGCCCTTCTGTCTTCAATGTAGATTTCAAGTTATATTCAGGATTACCATTCTGGAAAGAAGCAGTTGTAGGAGGAGGTTGCAATGCAACTTCTTCAGCTGGAGGTTCAGCACCCTCTTCTACCCATCTCTTCATCTTTTCATCATAATAGAATTTGTTCTCATCACCTAACTTGGCCTTCAGATTGCAAAAAAAGAACACAGTAGTTAGAATCAGACTACTGAGAAGAAAACAGAAAGCATTGACAAAAAATTTAGTACATATGAAACGAGCAACACTACCTGTTGGCTGGGACGGGATCTCAAGACCAACCCCACCGTCTTCTGCAAAAGAGATGTTCCAAAGCTAAGTCGAGAAAAGCGAGATATGGCCCTTGAATCTGATGCTTTGCCTTGTGAATCAGGTGTGGCAGTCTCCTGTGTTGTCACAAATTTCAATCGACTAAAAATACAATTTAAGTCAACCATAAACATTTAAATTGAAATGAAAAGATCGTAAGTACACTTCTCAAAGCAAACACACCTGTCTTGGGCTCCTACCAATGTCTGGCTCTGAAACACTCCTATTATGCATTATCCTTCTATTACTGTTAGTAGTCCACTCACTAATGGGTTCAATTGAAGAAGAGGCCACCAAAGATGACATGGCCATCGATGATTGGCTATTGGGCACTCTAGGAGCCGTAGATTGGTAGTTTTGTTCATTTCTGTGGCCCTTTGCTTGTGATGACAATGGAGCAGGTGGTGGTAGACCACCAACAACACGATTTGCAGTGCTATCAAAAAAGTTGAGCAATTTGCCCACTAGTTTTGCAGGAGCCAGATTGGCTGCATATCCACCCTGCCGATAGATTGTTTATTAACAAAATATCTACCGAGATAGTTAAATTATGAAGATTATAACAAGACAAGTACCTGTTGGTGGGTTCTAATCCTTTCCTTGAGTGATAGTACAAATTGTTTCCATGTCTCTACTTCTGGTGCTCGTCTAGTTTTTAGAGACTTCAGTACTGCTTGGCAGTACCTGAAGTCACACCACTATTAGAAGGCAGATTATGTAAAACTAAATATCATAAATCTCTGATAACTTACTTCAATGAGTCTGACACCTTTCCCACTTCAGCTAACATATAGGCATATATGAGCTTATATGGCTGAAACGGAAGTAATATAAACTGAGAGTTTCCAAGCACCTTTGAATACTCATATAGCTCTGTCCTCTAACCATGTTACCCATTAAGTCAGAGAAGGTTTAGTTCCTTAGAAAACAAATTAAAAAGCGCTAAATTAA
The DNA here is from genome assembly GCA_025563575.1 of Acacia pycnantha. Taxonomy (NCBI): domain Eukaryota; kingdom Viridiplantae; phylum Streptophyta; class Magnoliopsida; order Fabales; family Fabaceae; genus Acacia; species Acacia pycnantha. The sequence goes on from JAMWYP010000296.1 coordinate 366,219, forward strand.
ATTAATCACATTATTTGTTTGAGAGAGCAATAGATGTCGAGGTTTACAGAAGCAAGTCGCACATAATAAAATACAGTAAAACGAGCAACACCATAGTGGATGATAAATCCCACATTCATTCACCATGAACATGTATTATATATATATATATAGAAAGAGAGAGAGAGAGAGAGAGAAACATTTCTTCAATTAAGGCTCTTAACCAAATTAAATGAGAATTAAGGGGGAATTTTAGTTCGAAATTTTGGGAAATCCCAGGAGTTAAAACTACCTAGGAATCCATCTAAATGCAAAGTTAGTAGCAGATCAACAACAATATGCAAGATATTTTGTTTGAGGAGGACGTTAGAACATCAAATTTTGAGAAAGAAGCAACTAATAGTTTAAAGGGATTCACTCCTACCCACAGAGAGAGAGAGAGAGAGAGTTTCAAATAACCTGTATAGCCTCTGGACTAGTATAAGTTCGAGGATACTTGAAGTGATCTACTCCAATTAGACAAAGTCTAGCAGTGTCTGAATATGACTCAAAGTTTGCTTCAGCAACTATATAGCATATGTGTGCGGCAATAATCTAAAATATGAGTATGAAATCAGAAACAAAATAGAAACTCCAATTATAAAGATAGAAGAAAATATAGATGAAGAATATAATACCTCACTTCTTTCCTTCCATAGGCAATCGCCAAGATGAATTATCACAAGTTCATCATCTTTTGTTCTATTTGCAGTTATTACAGCCAAATTCTCTTCCCATTCATTAAGCATGTCACTAGATTCAAACTAAAAATAACGAAGCAAAAAAAAAAAAGTTTGAGCTTTCCAAGTCTTAAAAAAGTAACTTTGCAACTAATGAACTACGTAAGAAAACTTCTACATCTCACAGGCCATAGCCATTGGACGAATTATACGTCTATCCTAACAACATCACCTGTGTAGGCTGTTGAGGCATAATAATAGCACCAGAAAACCCATTAGTTGAGGTGCCAGCAGAAAAAACTTCAGCGGGTTGACCTGAAATTAGGAGGCATAACGTTCGCAAAGGTGAACCTGCAACCAGCTGTCTAATTGCCATTTGCTTCACTGTATCAACGTAGAACTGCATTGCGAGGTGAGGGCTAGTATGGCTTAGATAGAGGATCCAATAAAGCATACACTTCCCTACACTGTAAACCACAACGGGAACTTGACAACTGACCTGATCACCAAGTTGTGAAGCAAGAACAAGAGCAGGTCCCCACAACTGACCTTCTTGTGCACATTGTAAAGCCTCTTTCTTTTTGCCAGAGACAAGAAGATTTTGCACCTTAGTTGCAGTTGACTATAACCAAATGTTGTCAGTTATAAAATGTGGATTTAACAATCTGAGAGAAGGGAAAATCAATAACAAGAACTTATACACACCCGGATCTGTACTTCAGAAGGCAGATTCTGCAAGTAGTGGTGAGGCAACTCATCTTGGGTAAACTTAGTGCCCTTTTTCTTGGTAGATGCAAAAAGATTTGCCATTGCTGACTCAGGAGTATCATTTTCCTGTATAAATAACACAAACGCAAAAGGTTGCAGATTTAACAATGAACTCTTGAGGAAGTGTATAGTAGTAGCAATGTCATTTTATTTTCTTTTTTATAGAAAGTGGCAAAAATATTGCTCAGAATTATGAAGGAGGCATAACAAGTCTACAATAATATTTAAAGATCGTCCTGAATAAATCATGCAGTTCACATGGGGAAATTAATCATCAATGAGAAACTTTGTTGCCAGTCTAAAGATCTTTTAAGGCATAAATTAGAACCACTAAAAGCCAACAAGTATTTTTGGGCTAAATAACATAAAGAATACCATATAGTGACATCAACTTGCATGATTATCTAAAGCAAGGTGACAAAGAATGTTAAGTCTCACAATTTCTCAAAAGAATGACCTTTCACATCACAAAAAACGTATAGAGCGTAAGTGTTCTTTGGCATAACTAATATAAACCAATACAAAAGGAGATTATTTAAAATATAAACTAACCATCTTTATTATCAGACTATATTAACTCTAGATTGCAGTCTACATTAGTTAAAGACATACCAATTACCAATGACAAAAGAAAAATATATACATGCAAGGGCAAATAAAAATTATGCTATGTTGTAGACTTGCCGTCACAATTTCAGAATGAATGTTACGAACTGTACAGCTTTTAATAGAATTTTTCACAGTATTGAAAAGTACGACACATTCAATGTATATTGTATGCAATGCAAAAGAAATAATTTGAAGAACAAAAGATGTAACTTACTTTTAATAAGGTGTCTGTACCAAAAGGAGAATGTAGTTTTCCATAGTGTTGACAAGCTATTTTAAGCAAAGAAAGAAGCAATCTCAACCTTTCGCCTTTAATATAATCCATATCAGGTGACTCGCAATCCGCAATCCTCTCATCTATCCATTTATACAACTCTTTACTTCCAACACCCCCACCAACCAATGGACCTGGGAAAGATTGTTGGCATAAAGCACGGAAATAGTCTCCTGTTCCATTTCCAATACCAGAAGAATTTATGCTTCCCATCACAACTTGCATCAAGTTCAACACAAAGACAGAACTTTGTTGAGTACCCTTGAAAGGAAGGGGGACAAAATACACAATGTCAATCCTTAGATAAGTTACTGCTAGAAAAACAATGTCAGGTTCCATTTTCCATAGATCCTTAAGCCGGAAGATGGGGGCAAAGGAAATACTTTCAAATACATGTAGAATAAAAGCAACCTCCAAATCTTTCTGAAACCGAAAGAGACGTGGAATGAAACTAAAGAGAGGAATATAGAATTAACCTGGCTTCCATATGATGAGCTCAAAAGACTAGAATCTTTCATTATAATGAGTTTTCCACCAAATCCGAATGTAGCTAGGGCATGAGGAGGACGTCCAGCGAATGATCGTCCCAAATGAGGGGCATGAGAAAGCTGCTGTCCTCCGGGTAATGATTGCTGGGAATGACTAATGGGCTTTGTAATTGCAGGGTCATTACTTGAGAAGCATTTTGGCTCATCTAACTTTGTATTTGAATAATTAAATTGCTGAGAACTGTCTGTGCCAGGGGTGAAGCTTTGCAATTCAATAGTTCCATTAGCCAAACTATGACCTTGACTAGAAATCATTTGTTGATCCTTGTTCGCTGAAATACTTGTTCCATAAGAATGACCAAATTGGTGGCTTCCACTAAAACTATTATCCACACTTCCATTTACAATCTTAGTAGCGTACATGTCAAAACCCTGTTGATGGTTAATACCATATGTGCTATTCCAGCTACCATCTAAGGCCTGATTACTGACATCACGCGACCCATAATTGCTAGATTGGCCATATTGATTATAGAAACTATTACCACTATTAGAAAATGTGCCAGTACCAGCAATACCATTTTCAAGCCCCTGAATTGAAGAAATGTAGCTCTCCAAAGTTCGCCATTCTTGGGCAATCATGTCATAATACCAACCAGGATATTGAGGATCGAAAACCATATGCTCTGGGTACCCATTATTTCCTTGGGAAACCTGACTCCAGCTAGACACACTTTCAGTTGTGCCAGTTTCAGTCAAGGTTCCATTAGAAGCAGTTGTCCAATCCACAATTGAATTAGCTTCACAGTTTCCTTGAGTTGCAGTTGTTGCATTGTATCCATCTATTTGATACCATTGTCCGGTATTGGTGTCAAACTTCCAACCAGGATAAAGATTTTCCCAGTACTGACTGCTACTTGGATCATGCTCACTGGTGCTTGTTTCCAAAGATGCATAACCTTGGCTATCGTGATATCGTCCGTAATTATTTGAATTATTTGAGCTAGCATTTTGATTTTCATGATGAGAATTCACCTCACTAATTAAATCATTGCATGTCTCCCCTGGAAAATCCCTAGATTGATCATCCAATTCTTTGAAAAAGTCAGAGTATGAGCCAAACCCAGTACCTCCTTTAGAATCCGCATAAAATGAATTCCAACCCACCTTTTTTACCCCAGAACTTGTGATTTCATCACTCTTGCTTCCAGCTGAAGCCGGTGTCGATTCTGATCCCTTCACATCGTTACTAGTTTCCATCCTACAATGATTCCCGGCTGACATTGAGAACATCGAATTTCCATCTCCTTCATGATCACCGACCAATTCCGTGTCCAGCTGCACGCTAGAATTTTCTCCTTTAACTTCATTCACACTCTCACCACCATCTGGTTTTTCAATTGACGCATCAACGTCACTAACACCTAGATCGGCAAATGCCTTGTCGTCATCGGAATCATTTCCTTCATCTTGCCCAGACTTTTCAGTTTCCATATCATCCTCTATCAGTTTCTCGAAGAAATTTACGTTGGCATGATCCTCCTGACAGATTTCAAATGGAGGATTTGAAGCCATCGACCAAAAAAAAAACTTGATCCTTTACCGCTCCTCCTGATCCCGCCAAATATTCAAGCCAATTTGCCGCGAAACACTATCAGGAAACCGTTAATTTCACTTCATACAAATCCAACCCTCCATGCCCAAGCTAAATGGCAAGCATGCTTTTTTTTTTTTAACCTGGATATCATAAATCAACTACCTCCTCGAATCCATGCCCACACTTGTTCTCAGTACATCCCAGAAAAAAATGCAACTTTAAACGGAAAAACTAATAACGTAACGATTAATTCGTAATTATTTTTTTAATAAAAAAACAGAAGAAGCCTAGCAATGCCAATAAAATCAGTAAGATTTTGAGAAAAAGGTTCATTTTGTGTGAATCTCACTTAATGAATACTAAGATTAGATTTATTACTTGAAGCAAAATGCTATTCAACCATTTTTGAACTTTTCAATTCCCTAATTTCCCTTGGCTAACTCCCCGGTAAGGAATAACACGTTTAGTTATTTTTTAAAATCCAACGATTTGTTTCAACAATGTATTTATGAAAATTGTTCTCAACATTAAAAATTAGTTCGATAAATCATATTTGTTTTTCTTTCATAAAATGAAATAATACATCCTGAGCAGTCAAGATTATCGTCTGAAAAAGATGTCAAACAAGTTTCAAACTTGGAAAAAAAATCTTGTTCCTGTGAAATTTTCAAAATTTACCCCCAAAAAAGTGGGGAGGGTCGAAATCAGTTGAACTGATAGCCTGATACCAACCCCGCAAATACTCAAGTAGGCAATAGCTTACAAGGGATGGGAGAGTGTATCATAAGAAGTTCCTTTGACTGTTGGGCATGTCAACGATGGCTTTTGATTTTTTTCGATTGTGTGTGCAACTTTTCCTTCAAAAGCCCCAAAATTTCCTTTTTTTAATAGGGTTATCATCAAGCACCTTGTAGCCTAATAATATAAATACTTCTCCAGAGACTTTGCGATTATGCTTGTAACTAGAGTGGATCAAAGACCAAACCAGATCGGGTTCAGCCTCAACCTGAGGTTTGGTCTGAAATTAGGGGGAAATTTACCCAAATAATAATAAAAAATAAAAAATACACCCAACTACAACACTGTTCAAAAATATTTTCGAATTAATGCTGACGCCATCTGGTAATGACGTCAGAATGTCTGACGCCGAAAGTAGCGTCAGTCGTACTGACGCCACTAGGGCGTCAGGGATTCCTGACCCCATCAGGAATCCAGTCAGGAGTCAGGTTTGACTCTTGACTTTCCCGCCCCCTATCCCAAAACCAGATCCAACACACACACACACAGCGTCCCGCGCCTCCCCCCTCCCAAAAACTCTGGTCCTACACACACATACACAACGTCCGGCACCCCCACCCCCCAAGCCAAAACTCCACACACACACACACACACACACCCATCTAAACCTCTATCTCCCTCTTTCATTTTTCACCATCTCAACTTCCATTTCACTCTTACCTTCCATTCCCTCTCCTATTTCACTCTCACCTTTCATTCCCTTTCCTATTTCACTCTCACCTTCCCTTCTCTCTCCCAATTCACTCTTTCACCTTCCCTTCCCTTCACCTGAAAATTTTATCCTTTCTCCATCTTCTTTCTTTTTTTACTTTCACCACTCATCACACACACACACATTTCCTCACACACTCTTCACGCGGAAGGAAGAAGAAGAAGGAAGAGGAAGGAGGCTCAAATTCTTTGTCTCACTCTTGACTTCACGTATATAAGTAACATTTAATTTTTTTTATTATGTTTATTGTTTAATAATTTGATTTAAATTATAATTATATTTATTTATTTATTATAGATGCTTAATAATAATGGTATAACAGTAGGATAGATGCTTAATTGCTTACAAATTATTAATAATTAGAAACAATAAAAAGAGTAAGTAATAATAATTATAATTAGTAATATAGGGAGTTTGAAAAAATTTAAAATTTATTATAAACCTTAGGATACAAAACTAATTAGTAAATTAATTAATTAATGAAATAATTATTGAATCTGTAGATGACTAATTATTTAAGATTTTGTAAATTAATAATTTGATATATAAATTATAAAATATTATTATTAAATTAATTTAATAAAATAAATTTGTGATAATATTAATTAGTGAATATTATTAATTTGTGAGAATATAAATTGTGAGAATATTATTACTTGTAAAATTTAAGATTTTGTGAAATATGTTGTATATTATTACTTATAATACCTTAAGATAGAGAATAATAATTAGTCAAATAATGAATTAACTAATTCATTATTTAGAGATTACTAATTAGTCAAACAATTAGTGAGAATAATAATTATTGAAATAATGAATTAACTAATTAAATATTTAGAGATTAATAATTAGTCAAAAATTAGTGAGAATAATAATTAGTGAAATAATGAATTAACTAATTAATTATTTAGAGATTAATAATTAGTCAAACAATTAGTGAGAATAATAATTAGTGAAATAATGAATTAACTAATTAATTATTTAGAGATTAATAATTAGTCAAACAATTAGTGAGAATAATAATTATAGAAATAATGAATTAACTAATTAAATATTTAGAGATTAATAATTAGTCAAAAATTAGTGAGAATAATAATTAGTCAAATAATGAATTAACTAATTAATTATTTAGAGATTAATAATTAGTGACTTAATATTGTGTTTATCCCTGCAAATTTTTATTAGACAAATGGATGACCAATGCGCCGGCAATATTGCACCTACACTTTTAGAACCATTATAATATACAAATGAACGAATTTGATTCATTTTTTGCTTACTTTATATTATGAAAAAGAAGAACAAATTATAAACAAAACACAAATAACAACAACACAAATTGCAGTTGAGTCAGTAATACCCCGGATTAAAAATAGGAATAATAATAATAATAATAATAGGTTAAGATAATAAAATAATAATAATATGTAAAACCTAGAAATTAATAATGGTGGTAGTTTTAAATTATTATTTAGCAATAATTAAAGAGCCCAGCCCATCATTGAAACCCTAGCTCCCAATTATAAACTTAGGTTTAGCCGCATAAACCTAAAAAGCGCTCGACTCTTTTCTCTGCTACGACATTCTCCTCCCGCACTCTCATCAAAGCAGTTTTCTAGAAGACTAGCAAAGACGGAGACCAGGTAATCCTAGTTCCCATATAGTTTAGGTTAACTCTATGCGAATTCTGATAGGATAGTTATGATTCTAGAAATATTAGGATTGTTTTACATGAAGTATGTATATTATATGTAACCCTAATCTGTAACCCTAATCCCAGTAAGAATCAATATTGAATAGGTTACAATTATTTTTCTCTCGATCTGCAAGCGTGAAATCCCTTGCAAAGACATGTAGTATTGATCAACAGTGCCTTGCGTCCGATTTTCGGTTTAAGGGATTTAACGCATATTGAATTCTCCTTCGCGATTTTGTAATTGGAGTTAATGTATATAAGTTATTCATGCCTCGGTTTGCGATTTCAATTGGAATGATATCCTGTACGTGTTTCTTTCTTTTGTTTTTTTGTTTATTATATGTAGTTGTTCAATGTACCATGTTAAAATATATGCATGTATTTGTGTTAAGATGGTTTTACCTAGGTTTCAAAAATTGACGTGTATATATATATATATACACACACACACATATTCGGTTGGTTCCATAAATTTGAGAATTTTGATTTTGTGTGCAATTAAAATATTCTAAATCATGGGAGGATAGCTTTGGGATGGTACCTCCCAAAGTGATGAACACAACTGGGCTTTATGCCTCCGATATGTTACTGAAGTGAACCGATTATATCCGTTCTTCCTAAAGTGGTGTCTGGTCGGGTTTCCCGGGACACTAGTAGCAACTTTAGGAAGAGGTGTGCACATTAGGACGAAGTATGTTGATGGCCAATTTGATTGATTGTGACTAGTCGGGTTTCCGGTCACGAGTAGGCTAGTCGGGTTTCCGGGTCTACCATGGTTCTCCTCCTACTAAACAGATGGCGGGGTTTCCTGGTCTAAATGCATTTAAAAGATAAGGAATGAGATTTGATATAATTACCGTACTATTATTTATAATTGATTTTATTGATATATTTGAGTTAGGTAAATTATGTTTATTTAGGATTACCAGCGTTTGCTGATTTTCTTTTGTGTGTTATGGGCTGCGACGATCCTTCGGGGAGTAGATTTTCAGTGAAGCAGGTTCTCGAGGTTGGGGCTAGCGTGAGAAGTGGGAAGAACATTCAATTAATCCCCCAAACTTTTATTTTATTTTATTACGCTTTGAATAAAACATTTTGATTTCAAACTTAGTCTTAGTTTATTTTAATAAGGTAGCCTTGCACTTGTCCCCAATACAAGTGCGGCGTAACACTTCCCAAGGATGTTTTCTATGGAATTCGGTAATTATTTATAAAAACATTGCAATTTATGTTATTATAACTGTTAGGAATTGGGGGTGTTACATGAGCGTAAGAAGAAACACAATGCTTATGGAAATAAATAAAAAAGGAAATGAAGACACAGAAAATGGAGGGCGGAGAGAGTTTTCAGATAAAGGAAGGAAGTGAATTGAGGGAAGGATTTTATAATAAGGGAGGAGAGTGCAGGAAGGAGTGAAAGAGAGTGCAGGGATCGCTTTCCTCCGATGCAGGACGGTCCGCCGCACCTTTTTGCCTAAAAATTTGTACCAGTATGCGGTGTGTGTACCGCATGCGGTATATTATTAAGTGTAAAAAGTGCGGCGGACGGTCCGATGCATCGGAGGAAAGCGATCCGAGAGTGCGAAGGAGTGAAGGAAAAATGAATTTATATACCTAGGGAGGGGGGGCTTATATGCGTGTGAGAAGGAAGGAGGGGGGGTCTGCATGTGAGGAAGGAGGGGGTCTGCATGTGAGGAAGGGGAGAGGGGGGGATCGATCTTTGGGACTCGCCGGCGTCAGGGAATCCTGGGTGGCAGCCTGACGCAAAGTGGCGTCAGTGTTCCAGACGCCACAAGTGGCGTCATTATCCCTGACGCCACTTGTTGCGTCAGACACGCTAACGTCACTTTTCTGTAGCGTCAGAATATCTGACGCAACTTTGATGTTGCGTCAGTACTGCTGACGCAATCAATAGCATTAGTTCGGAAATATTTTTGAACAGTGCTGTAGTTGGGGTATATTTTTTATTTTTTATTATTATTTGGGTAAATTTCCCGAAATTAGGTGAGGCTAGACTTTGTGGTAAGAGGTTTGGTCTAGTTTGGGACAAACCCGATGGTAGACTAGACAGGGTTTTGTCGGGTTTAATTAGGATTGGTCTACTAGACTGATATGTGTTTTTGTCGCTGAAACAATCAATTAAAGTAGGTCCTAATTAATTATGCAGTTTAGGGTCAACCTAGGTCATTCTTCCCAAAAGTAAGTTGTGAATTTTCTTTAGAACTGACTTTTAAGTGAGAAAATATGTAATGTATTGAACCTAAACTAGAATGTAAGACACTACTACCTAGATGCAATTAACTCACTAAATGCATTGATGCAATTAACTCTAAAACCTATATGAGAATGAAACTAATTTATATGAATTTGAATGCAATTTTGGGGGATTTTTATGAAAAAGAATTAAAATCCAAAGCAAAAAAATTAACTAACAAGTAAGAAAATTAAATAAGAAAAGGTAAGTAAGGTGGAACAACTCGAATTCACATGGAATTAACTTTCTTAACCCAAATTAATTAATTAGACCAAAGGGAGATTGATAAAAGAGAGGGATTAATAAAACTAATCACCTAATGGAAACATGGGAAACACTCAAATTTAATAACACTTAATCCATTAAAAAACACATAATGACGTAAGAGCCCATTAAAACAAATCGCATATTAATTCAAATTAATTTTGGAAACAAATTTACAATTGTCTAATTAAACAAACTAAATTAAATGTTTGAAAACTCAATCAATAATTCGATTGACAGTCAAATGTTTGCAAACAAAAATTCTAGCAATTGTGTCAAACACAAATCAATCCAATCCAAAAGGAATATATCTACAATCTAAAACTAATTTGTTCTCAATTAATACAACTCAAAATCATTTTAAACTAAATAATCTCAAGTCTTGAACCAAAAAGTTAAAAGGAAAGACATTTTCTTGTGATTTTCAAGTGCAAGTTTTAGGTTCTAGCTTCCTCCATACTCCTCCCCGTTGTCTCCCAAGCAAGCTTAAGCTTTCCATGAAGTTCTCATCTTCAAACTCCTTTAGGTAACAAACCAGGTCCATTGGAAAAGGCATCTTGTGGGTGAATAATTAATGAATGGGATGTTGTGTGTGTATGTGCGAATAGAAGGGGAGAATGGAATTGTTTAACGGAATTGAAGGTAGGGCCGTGAGTGCATGGCAGCTGATGATGAATTTCTGGAGACGAACCAGCTTGTCAAGTTCGAATAGCAGGACTGCATTGCATCCGTACCAACCTCGGCTCTCCATGAGGGCGTGTGTCATCTTGTGGCGGTTAGATTAATTTGTTTTTGGTATCCCACCCAGTTCACAGGAGCCTTTGGTTCCGACTAATCCAGATTTTGCTTCGCATTGGGCTCATGGTCGTGAGGGAAGAGCTCCCAACACCATTTTCTTCATTCTCACGCTTCGAACCGAGAGCATGGTGGTGGGAGAGCAAGTCCCTTTCCACTTACTCTTAAGGTATGTTGGTGCGGCTAGATTAATTAAAGGGGCGAAAGTGAGAGTTTTAGTATCAACTTGAGCCCATTAAAAGTTTAAGAACCCAATAAAATTTCACCATTAAATTTTCTTTCCTAATTTAAGCTAAATAATCTCATATTCAATTCAAATTTATATTATTTCCTACAATTGGGTAACAATCCAAATATTATCCAATAATTTTAAATTAGCCTAAAATAGTCCCCAAAATAAATGAATAAATAAGGTGGAATATAATATTTAAATTTGGAATCTATTACATACCATGGTTGTATTTTGGAAAAAAAATAAATAAAAAATAAGTAAACCTTGGATGGACAGGGACTATAGGCAAGAGGAAATGAGAAGCCAAGACAATATGCAGCATTTGATCCTTTAAAAGAAGAACACTTTAAAACTACAGCAATGCGAAGAACGATCTGAAAATATTTACAATGAATCTTTGAAATTGATGCATTTGAGAGAATTTTGAAAAAAGAAAAAACAAGCAATTTTGAGGGCTAATGAAGAAGAACCAAAGGGAGCAATCTCACGCCTAGATTATATTGTGGCAATGACTCGGCACTGTTGAGAATAAGAGAGAGTAATGGGAGGAGAGAAGGAGATGATGAAGTTGTGATGCAGAGAACGAGAGAGAGAGAGAGTGATGGAAGAAGAGAAGGGATGGCGAGGTTGGTCTTGCAAGGGAATGGGAAGGTGACAGATTGAATGATGTCTTGAGACTTGAGACTTGAGGGTTGATGCCGTGAGGATTGATGAGGAGGAGGGCCAAGGGCATCGTGAAAAAGATGATCAGCGAGAAACCACTAGTTTTTTTTTTTTGGTATAAAAGAGGCATACGCCTTTAATTAATAGAAGAAGAAGAAAGGGGATCAAGTCCAGACAATCGTTCAAATACACCGATCTCAAATAACCACACAAGATCTATCAAAACCTTCCTTAGCCAAAACATCTGCTAAGAAATTTTGATCTCTAGAAACATGCCGCAAGTCCACCTCCCAGCACCACGAGGTTAGATATAAGAACATCATCATCATCATTGGGTCAGACCACACTACATCAAGTGGACTAAATGCTTAGTGTCCTGTCCGGTTTGACTCGAAGATTCAGTCCAGTCCTTTTTCCCATTAGACCAATTTTTTTTTTCAAAATGGACCAGACCGGGTTTCATTGGGGCAGACTGGGTTGGGCTACTGGATTTTTGAGCATCCCTACTTGTAAGTTGTAACACATGTCGTTAGCACCTGCCCATCTAGCTAAAGAAAGACTTAAATAGGATCTGAGCAAGAGAGAGAAAATAAATAAAACCAGGCTATTGTGGCTGCAAAAAGTAGAGTCTTCCTTTTGTGTTTGGCAAGCCTGGATGTTATTTGCCTGGTGGTTGCCGTCCGGAGGCGTCCTCTCGGTAGTGTTGCTGGCAGATCTAAAAGAAAAAGAGTAATATTATGTGATGATGTCATTATATAATATTATAATGTAGTCAGCTACCAACTCAATTGCTTAATTCAGGGGGGGAAAATTCAATTGTTAAATATTGTAAAAAAAACATGATATATACAAAACAAACAAGAACAAAACTCACTGCCAGTGGTTTCGTCAGCCATATAGAGGACAGTGAGACTATCACTGCGCTTGACATGAAAAACGTAACCATCCTTGGAAACAAGAGAGTGCGGATTAATGAATAAGGGTATTTTAGGAAAATAAATATAATAAACTAATTTGACTTATATCTTTAATTTTTCTAAAATCTGGTAAATGTATAATATAGTTAGAACCGGATGGAGTAATTGTTTCAGTGTGTTTTTGTTTCTACATTGGTCTATACAGAAATAGCTAGAAAAGCTTTTGCCTAGAGCTCGAGAATTTTTGCTGATAGACTCCTTAAATGCTGTTTCAAAAGATTGGGATGGACGATTTATATTTAAATACTTTTTCTTAAAAAAATCATTTTGACAAACTGAAACTTCATTAAACAATATAATCACATAAAGTGCGTGTCTGTCAGCTCGTTTGGTTCGATTCCATTGCACGTTGCAGTGCATTGCAATGAGATGTAATTGTTGTTCATAATACGTTAGAATTGGAATTATCACAAGGATCAGAATTTGGGTAACTAAGATGGTATAATCTATAAACGTACAACAATTTTGTACAACATAGAAAAACAGAAAAAACTCACAAGACTGCAGAAAATAATAACAATGTAATTGATGGAATCTGAGCCCAACGGATGTTGTCTCCTTAAAACAATTTGTTCTCTCTATATGGATGTCAAAGGATCACGAACAATTGTTTCCCATGATAGAACAAATTGCGTCTCTAGAAAGATGATACTATTGATCAGGAGCCCCAACGAACACATCCAAATGCTTTTAGAATCACACAGTATATGAGATGATTGCAGAATGTAGTATATTGTATATGAGAGCGAAGTGTCGAAAATTGAGATAATTTTCTATCTCTCGCGCGTCTTATTTATAGATGACGAAAATTGATCAAATGGACTTGACTCCCGCCGGCGAACTGATGCGTGCGTTGTACAAATAGACGCAACAAAATGGACAGGCAAACGGATGCAACAGAACGAACATATGTATTGGTTCAGTTGCGAACGGATGCAACAAAACGGATCAGTGTGCACTGGTTCGATCACAACATTTTGATTTCGAAAATTATGATCCGCTATAACTGCTGGTTGGGAGAATTATAGAAAGGCTAAAAAAGAATTAATAAAAAGTTTAAGGATTGGTTGGACAAAATAATTTAATAAAAAATTATTTTTAATCTCACAATGTGCGAACCGAACTAGCGTGCGGTGCACACGCCCGAATTGGGCCGAATGGATGGCGATGGCAGGGCACGTGTGGGGACCAAGGCCCACGTATGTCCTCTCTCCTCCACAAAAGTGGGGTGCTCCAAGGGGCCAATTTAGAGAAATGAAGTGGAGACTTATATACCCTTCAATTTCTCTTATTTTGTCCAACGTAGGACTTCTACCCACACACTTATTTTACCTTCCTTTTTCCTCTTCTTCTCCAACCTACTTCTTATTCATAATTTATGAGATTTATACCCAAAAATCAAACAGTAATAATAATGCAATGCAATGATTTTATATACACACACACACACACAATAAGTGAGGAAATTCCTTCAGCAAGCGCTATCCATTATCACGTGGGTTGTAACCTGTTGAATTTAGAAGGACAAAGCATACTTTATTAAACTCTGTTGATAAAAGTGAGTACATAGGGGCCTTTATATAGGCAAAACTAGGACTAACCCTAGAATCTAATCTTATCTAAATGATTAAGATATATTATCATAAGATATAATATATTCATATCTTTATCCTAATAAATATCAAATAATAATAACATAATGACTAATCTAAGATAATGATTAATCTAAATAATTCCTAATATTCTAACACTCCCCCGTTCTCGCCTGCTTCAATCTTCAAAATCTTTAGGCTTGTACTTCTTGAGTCTCGCTGCCCATTTATTTTTGTGCAGGCTTGTACTCTTCTTTAGTCTCAGAGGTCCCATTTATTTTGTTTGGGCTTGTACTCCTTTTTGAGTCTCAGAGGTCCCACATTTTGTTTGGGATTGTACTCATTTTTTGGAGTCTCAGAGGTCCCATATTGAGTAGCAGAACTTGCCCAGAAGAATCTCGAGTCCCTTTTTCTAGAAATCCCAATCGTCCTCTTCCCTTGTAAATTCGGATTGTACCAGATTCACACTGGGGATAGAGTTTGACTTATTCTCGCTTCTCAAGTATCATGCGAAGCACACGAATTCTTCTTTCCTCAAACGATCATCATTCCCAACCGTTAGTTCATTGGGACAATGTGACTTTGAAAGTTCGAGATTCCACTTGAAGGTTTTCCATGGAGTTTCCAGCATTCTTCTCTAGTATGACCCTTCTTCTTGCAGTAGTTGCACTTTTGTTCCCAGTGTGGTCCCTTAACTGCAAGAACCGAGCTTTCATTTTGGCTTGGGCCACTTCGGTTCAGGGGTTTTCTGCTTTCCTCAAACTGTACGAAGTTAACAGCCTCAAAGAGTTGTGGTAGTGGCTTCAACCCCATGATTCTGCCCCTTATTTCTTCGAAAGCGTCATTTAGGCCTAAAAGAAAATCGTGTATCCTTCCTTCTTCCACAATTCATTTGTACAATTGTCCATCTTTGAGGCTTTCCCAAGGGTGAACCTCAAACAAATCTGTTGTTGCCACAATTTTAGCACATAATTATAATATTCAGTTACTGTCATGTTACCTTGTCTTAAATAACAGAGTTGTTGTTTTAGGTGGATCAAGGCAGGGGTGTTATCATGTGAGGAGTAAGTTCTCCGAGCAGTATCCCATATATCCTTTGTTGTGTGAGTGAGTAGATAGCCCTCACTGATCTCCACGGTCATCGAGTTACACAACCAAGTCATAACTTGGTGCTGCCCCATTAATATATTTCTCTTTTCTCTTGCCACGAATATACCTCAGTATACTTTGAGACCATTGGAGATAGTTTGTGCCATTAAATCTATGGTTAATAACCATATTATGATTTTCTGAGAAATCTGGTATCATCTCTGTGGTCTTAAAAGGTACTGTTTGGTTTGGTGGTTCTGTTTGGGATTGAGAATTTGTATCAGATATAGAAGCCATGGGTTCTGTTTAGGATTGAGAATTTGTATCAGATATAGAAGCCATGAGATAGACTCCACTTGGGCTGAAATTTTGAGGTACTGCACAAAATAAAGGAGAGAAAACGGATGGATGCTTGATTCTGGTCAGAAACGGTCGCCAGAGAGCTCCAGGTACGGCGGCGCGTGGTCGTCACGCGCTGAGAACTGTGGTGGCGCGTGAACGTCACGCGCTTCTCGGTTGCTCGTCGTTCTTCTGGGATCCGCCGATCGGCAAGTTCCAACGCCGTCTGTGGTGGAGGTGACGTGTCACTCGCCTTCCCCTGCTCAAATCGAAGGTTTCGTTCTCTGTCACTGCTTTTCATTCTCTGTCACTGCGTCTCGCTGTCTCTCTCTCTCTCTCTCTCAAGCCCGCGTCTCCCTCTCTCTCTCGCCTCTCAGGTCTCCTCTATTCTATGAGGAGTAACTTCTGAAGGTAGAAGGTCGGATGGCGTCTGTGATGCCTGGATGAGATGAGGAGTAGATCGGACTAGTCGCTGGAGACTGTGGGTGTCGTGGTGTTTACTATAGATCTAAAATTAGACCTGGCTTTGATACCATGTTGAATTTGGAAGGACAAAGCATACTTTATTAAACTCTGTTGATAAAAGTGAGTACATAGGGGTCTTTATATAGGCAAACCTAGGATTAACCCTAGAATCTAATATTATCTTAATGATTAAGATATATTATCATAAGATATAATATATCCATATCTTTATCCTAATAAATATCAAATAATAATAACATAATGACTAATCTAAGATAATGATTAATCTAAATAATTCCTAATATTCTAACATAACCTTCATTCACCATTAAACGTGCCAACTCCATAGTTAGAGTTCCAACGGGGTGAAATCCAGGATCTACATTTAGTTCCTGTTTTGCCATGAAGTGTGCTACATGATTAGTGTCTCTGGGAATATGTTGGACCTCATCAACCTCCCCCAGAAACCGTCATTCCTTCTTCTTGGGAAAAGAAGTTAACAACCCATAAGCCTTCTCCCTTCACGCAACATTGCTTTGTCAGACTTTCGCCCATTGCGGAAAATTCCTCACTACTATGTCCCGTAGGAGTCTGGGTCATGTCTCAGTCCCGACGATCTTCTTTAATTTCTCTTAATGCAATGCAATATTAGTTACACAACTAGTGCTTGGTTTGATTTTTAAGTAAGGTACAATGGGTTATTTTTGTAATAATTATTTAAAATTAATATACCATACAAAATCTATTATAACCTTAGCATAATCTTTATGGTGGTGGAGGACAGTAACAGTGGTGTGGCGGCAACGTCAGTGGTGACAACAATTGGTAGAGGTGGCAATGGCAATGGGCGGCAGCGCCGGCAGTAGCGACGGTGGAAGAGGAGGAGGAGGATGAGGTAGTAGTGATGGCAATGGCAACAGTAATGACAATTGTCATGGTATAGGTGGTGACGGCGATAGCTGCGAGGGCGGCGATGGAGGAGGAGAAGGAGGGGGTGGCGGCGGAGGTGGCC
This sequence comes from Acacia pycnantha, assembly GCA_025563575.1. NCBI lineage: Eukaryota > Viridiplantae > Streptophyta > Magnoliopsida > Fabales > Fabaceae > Acacia > Acacia pycnantha. The sequence goes on from JAMWYP010000296.1 coordinate 383,541, forward strand.
GCAATGGAGGAGGAGGAGGCAATGGTGGTGGCGATAGGGTATGTTTGGTTTGAGGGAAGGGGAGGGGAGGGAAAGTTGAGAATTTTTTTTTCCTCTCATCTTTACAAAATTCCCATAAATAATTTTCAATATTCTTAAAATATACTCTCAACAAAAAAGAATATTCCCTTCATTAATGGCAAAATGGTCAATGTCCTTCTAAAAGAATTTTTTCCTTCCTTCCCCTTCTCTCAAAACTAAACATACCCTAAGACGTGGCGTAGTGAATGAAATAAGACAAGTGAAAATTTGACTTTTTCAACAACAATGGGGTGGTAACTAATATTTATGGGGGGAGATATGAATGGGGATTACCAATTTTTTGTTAATCATCATTACCATAATAAACTTTATTAGTCTTAATAATATAATTATGATTATCATTACATACATGTAATGAGTTGAACTAAACATGCTTTAAGTTTTATGATATATGCACCCGTATGTATATGTATGCGTGAGATTTGGTTCTTTCAAATAATGAAAGTATGAAAATTCAAAATATTAATAAAAAGAACTACTTGTAAACATTAGAAAGACCTAATATTTGTTTATTATATATATATATATATATATATACACACACACATAAAATCCTAAAGGAAACTCATGCCCATTTACACACACATATATCCAATAAGTTCAATTCTCCAATTAAATTTTAGCACATGAATTTTTTTCTTATAGCTAAAATTTACATTAAAAAAAATTCAAAATTCACATAGGCCTAATGAATATAATCATGCCCAGTTATAAAACGAATAGTATTAAGATATACATATAAGGGAGACAAAGGGGAGAGAGAGGAATAAAACTGTAAAAGCAATGAAAGCAAAGACGAAAAAGAGGTTGAACGCACAGCACAACTAGTGTTTTAGGGGTCATAACTGCGATTTTGAGACAGTAAATAGTACTGTACCAAACAAGCTCGGCTCGATCTGCTTTTATTACAGAAGCTTGTTGGAGCAGTTATAAATTTTGTTTGTTTGGATGAATATTGAAGTAAAGTGGCTTTTGTCGTTTAACTTAGGTTTGAGTATAACCTGTTTTTTTTTTTTTTTTAATCATTCCAACAAATTTCAATTTACCAAATTAATTTTTAAACAAAAAAATAAAAGAATTTCTAAATATAAATTTCATTATTGTACTTACACTCAAATTTTAATTTGCAAACACTAGTCTGATAACACACTTGAATATAGATAATTAATTAAGTTCAGTAATATTTTTTTTTATGAAAATAATTGTTTCACTTTTCATATTATTCCCTCCTTTTTTAATTTATAAGTTAAATAAATTAGCTTGATGAAAAATATTAAATATATAGAAAACAAAATGAATTTATTTTTTGTATTTATAACCAAGGTTCTTAAACCTGGAGGAATGACCACTAAACCAGTTAAGGTACTGAATCAAGGGTCTGTGAGTTGGACTGAAGCTAACCGGGGACAAACTAGTGAGAAATCTAAAATTTCATGGTTATTAATATGAAATTCTAAAAAAAAAAAATTAGTGACCTGGGTTGGTGCCGGGCCGATTCGCTGGTTTCCGGGTTAAACCAACCGGTCTTCCAGACCCTGTTTATAACAAAATCCAACCATCTAACTAATTTTTGTATTAATCATCAATGCTCCAGAGGTATTATATTCTTGTAAGGAGGCCCACTTGAAGATTCTTCATACTTAAAAAGATCAAAACGTGTTATAGAAATGTAAATCTACTATCTTTATTCGTTATTTGCTTCCAATGACTTTAGGGAAGAATCAAGTAGCAGCAATCTTTTAAATTATATTCCCTCTAAAAACATATGACTCCTTCCTATCCTAATTATAGAAACACTTTTGTAATACAAATTGTATTATAAAAATGTTTCTATAATTAAAATCACGATAGTATATAGCAATTCACATACACTATTCAATCTGAACAGCCTATAACGGCCGGCTAATCCAACAAGAAGATTAAAACCCAAATTTTGTTAAAATAAAAATGTGAAATTAATATAGTGGGCGCCAAACTGTCAAAAGAATCCCTAGGCGTGGAAAGCGTAGATTAGTAGTAGGAAACAATCATTTTCCCTTTCAGCATGAGAGAGCAGCTTGCATATATGCATCGTAAATAGCATGAAGCCTAAGAAGCTATAGACGACAATTTTCTAACTGAGTTTTCTGTCGTTTCATACCCCGAGCCTACCCTCTGAGGCTCTGACACACACTCGAATCAAGACTGCTCCAAAGGTTCAAATAAAAAAAACCCAAGTTTCAAATTAGAATCTTGTTGAAGCAAGACGGCCACAAAAAAAGAATCGCGTTTGTTAGGGCTTGTGAATAAATGAAATATTCTATCCTCTTTTTTTGTTCACTGTACAGAATTGATACTATATTTAAGAAACAAAAGTCCGCGTTGTAAGACACATGGTTTCATTTAATGAGTTAATACATATAGATAAGCAAGCTTTTGATTGGCATATATTTTGATCATATATACGAGGATTGCTTAAATCTGACTGATTCTTCTATAAGAACAGTAGTATGCATGAGGGGGACCTCTCCATCCTCCTCTTTACCCGGATACTTCGTTCTTTTCAAGGCACATAAATTCTTCCATGACAAAACAAAATATCACATTCAGAGATTTCATAATAATAATAAAATGTTTCTTGATATTCTCCCAGGGGCAATCCCGTTGCCCCCTGTTTGATGAAATCATCTGTGCCTACTTTTTATTGGTCTCTTCATTCGTTTTTACACTGTTACTGACTCCGCCTGCGGAATCATTCATTACATGTTTCGCTCTCCAACAACAGAAATGATAAGACCAAACCCAACAAAAAAAAAAACGACTATTACCAATCACCAACAAAAAAACAAAAGCTGGTGCTCAGAAAATTTTGCATCAGAAAGTGGTAAAAAAGGTGAGAGACCGGCTGGATTAGAACCAGAGCATGGAAAAACGGGAATGGAGAACTTTAGTACTTTTAAAGGGAGAAGAGTTGTGCAGGTCCACAACCAAATCCCAACAAAAAAAATACATAACTGAGTTTTGCAGAGCAAGTATCAAAACTTGTAGTCTGCGGCCAGAATAATGATGGTGATGATCAAAGTTGAGTAGTACAAATGAAAAAAAGGAAAAGAAAAAAAAAAAGTGAATGGTTCGCCACTAATCCACCCACCTCTAAACTCTAGAGACATAGCCAGACAGTTGGTGAAAACATAAATTATAGTCAGCCATGATTGTACCATCAAAAGCATTGATCTAACAATAAAGACAATGAAATGTTCCTTACCTATAAAAAAAATTAATTAACTTTACCCAATTGCATAATACAACTAAGATCAAAAATTACGCATCAGAAACCACACTTAGTTCATCATCTTCTTCTGCCGGAGCTGGCAGGTTGAGATCTATGGAGCATTTAACAGAGTGGAAAGCAATTGACGACGAAGCTGGTAGGAGGTGGGATCTCTTGTGACCACCCAGTGCTTGTCCTGACCCAAACACTTTATAACAGAATGGGCATTCGAAAATTTTATCGTTACCTGCAATTTTGTTCGTCTCTGCTTCTTCAGGAAAGTTGGTCCTATTGTGTTTGTCCAATGCGCGTGAAGATCGACAAGTTGTCTTAGTGTTATCAGATTGATGCTTCCTCTTCAACTTGATCTCTTCCGGTTCCTCCGATCTCTCCACTTGATCTTGTTCCACGACGACGTTTCTCATCCATCGGTCCCTCGAAAGCATCATGAGACACATAGCAACATCTTCATCCGGTGAAGTATCAGAAACCGAGCTCACCGGTTCTGGCTCCGTCGGCGGCGGCGACTCCGTCAAATTTGACTTGGCCTTGGTCACTTGAAATTTCTGAATAGCTCCTCCGACGCAGGATTTTCGGCTTCGCTTGGATCGCCGGCGAGTGGGATTATTCTTTGACTCGGTCTCGCTTTCTCTGTCTTGGACGACGACGACGGAGCCAGCATCAACCGCGAAAGAGAACTCAGGATCTGAGAACCTGAAATTTTTCCTTGGATTCTCCCTCAAACCATAACTCAAAGCCTTTTCGTCAGATTCTCTGTAAGACGGAACTACTTCAACTTGTTGTTCTCGGTCGTCGTCGGAAGAGGAATAAGAGAAGGAAGGTGTTGAAGAAGTGATCAGAGGGTGGGGCCTGGGAGGAGGAAGAGGAAGAGAGGTTAAGTGAGCCTTCATGTGGCCACCTAATGCTCTGCCATTAGAGAACGTTCGAGAGCAAAGCTTGCATTTGTGCCTCTCCATTGGAACCAGAACCAGCAGAGAGAGCTCCAGAGAGAAAGCAACAGGTTGAGAAAAAGCTTTTACTCACGAGTTTAGGGGGAATTGGGAGCTCTAAAAGGAGTAGGTGACAAGCATTCCTCCACTAAAAAATTATAGTTTTTTTTTTTTAATTGAGTTAAATTATTAAAAAAATACAGTTGTAAAATGTCAAAACACATTATAACATTGTCAATTCGGCTCCAAAAATTAATAAAAAGCGTGACTCTGTGTGTGTGAGACCCTCCAAACAGCCTTATGTAGTAACATGCAAACCTTGCCTAAATGGAATCGAATCACTTCTTACTGCTTTCCCGTACATTCAAAGTTTCATACCATCCAATACAAAATTCCATTAATATTTTTGTATTTGAATCAATATTTGGTTGTGACACGAACTATCTCCTGTGTGGAATCATTGATGGCTCGATTTAAATTCTGATTGTGCAGTGTAACGAAGATGACTATAACTAGAGATAGTACTCTACCTCACGCTAGGAAGAAAAAAAGGCTGAAAATTATGAATTTCCTATTTTCATGGCATTTTATTTTTATTTTTCATTTTAAATATATAATATTATTTTCCTTTCAATTTCAATAAAATTTGGATGCGTGTGCCTATAAAAATACATATAATTGGAAAAAAAAAATGATCTTGTTTAAGATGAATCCAGGCTAAAGCCTCAGCATGCAAAAATTAGAATAGGGAGTAGCTAAAAATAAAGCAAGGGAAAATAGCAAAAATAGAAAATTAAAAGCATAAGCTTTCGGTGTGTAAACAATTTAATCGAAAGAATCTGGCCTTAAAAATTGGATAGCACGCGCAATTTGTTTAGCCATTATGATCCGTCGGCCGGTGGTTTTTCTTTCTGTGTCTAATTAAATAAATAATACTCCATCCGGTCTTAATTATAGGACAATATTTAAAAGTTAATTTGGTTCTAATTATAAGACAATATTCTAATTTTTCTCAATTTCTTCCTAAAATATCATTGTTGATAATTTCTCAATAATAATTTAATAATCCACCTATATATTCTATAAAGTAAGTAATGCTTGCAACTTATTAATGTCGCATACACCTTAATTCTACTGTTTTTTTTAATAAAATAATTTTGAGTAATTTTTGTCATATTTTCCCATACAATTTTAGCAGTGATGGTTCTGAATTGATACATGAATTATGGAATACGTGATAGTAGGGGTGGAAATAGGTCAAGCCCCTATCAGACGGCCTACAGCCTGGCCTGTTTAGGGCCTGGTCAGGCCTGACCTGTTTGTTAAAAAGGCCAGGCCAAGGCCTATTTAAAGGCCTAAATGTGTAAATAGGCCAGGCCTATGTTATTAAGGCCTGACCTGTAAGCCTTCAGGCCTGGCCTATTTACACATTAAATAAATATAAATATATTTATATTATATAAATAATATAATATTTATTATTTTTCATTCTTATATTCTACTAAAACCTTATATTTATATAGTTTTGATAGGCTCAAAGTGTACAAAAGCCTATTTATGGCCTCCAAGGCCTACAATATGAGTAAAATTAACTAATTTAACTCATATTCTTAATCACTCCAAAATCGGTTAAATATATCCTATAATTAGGATCGAATGGAGTATTATATTATATTTATTAATAAAACTTTGAAAAGCCATATGGTGGTAGTAGTATTAATGCTGTGATGCTAACTATATAGCGAGAAAAACGAAAATCACACATCATCAAACTGAACGGTATGGTTGGTCTTAGTATTTATTAGAATTCGTTGTTATAAAAGTTATAACGTCGCATCCCCTGTTAATGAGCTCGCGGTGCTTGTCCTCTTACTCAGTACCAAAAGTACATCTGCAAAACTTGCAATATAAAATTAATTTATATATATTTTTAGGAGGAAATTCATTTGTGAATATGGTTAAGATTTTAAATAAATTGGGGGGGGGGGGGGTGTGAGTAATTAATTAATTAATGAACGAGTGGCATTGTTGAGTAATTGATGAGATGTGGCAAAGAGGAGAGTGGTTCACAATATGTGGCGAATGGTGTCATGTCAGGTGTAACGTGATCGCTTGCTTCCACCGCTTGATAGTCCATCCCACACTTTGTTTCTCTTTACGCAATTCTTACTGTTTTAGATGTTAATAGAGTCATACCCTTTTTAATATTTTAAAATAAAATAAAAAATATATTAAAAAGCATTGTTTTAATTCATAAAACAGAAATTGTGTTCAGCTTTTTTTGGTTCATCCGAGAAGAAAGAGTGCCGGTTTTGAACATGTGACTTGAGGTGTCTGTGTGGGATCCATATTAGGCACTTTAAAAGTACTTCTCTATTAAGAAAAAGAAAATCATATACTTCCTCCGGTCCTAATTATAAGACAACATTTTAGAGTTGGTTTTGGTCCTACTTATAGGACAACATTCTAATTTTTGTCAATTTCTTCCTAAAATACCCCTATTTTATTCTCTAAGTGTGTTCGGTTTTTTATCATTACATATATGTGTATGTATATATGTGTGTGTCTATATACAAATATACATACATATATACACAGATACATATACATAGACACACACACACATATCTGTGAGTGTGTGTGCCTGTCAATATATATGTGTGTAGATATATATATTTGTGTGACATATATAAACACACATATATATATATATGTGTGTGTGTATTCATATATATGTGTGTAGATATATGTATGTATGTGTGTACATATATAAACACACACATGTCTATATATATATTTGTGTGTGTGTTCATATATATGTGTGTAGATATATGTATGTGACACACACACACATATGTGTATATAGTAAGACCATTATTTCAATTAAAAACCGTGTGGAAATGAAAATTCTAAATCAGAGAGGTATGTGGTAGGGGTTGTTAATTCACTTTTACATATGTCCTTTTAAATTTATATAAGGGCATTTTAGGAAAATGAGTAAAATTAACTAATTTAACTTCTCTCATTAATCTCTCCAAAATCGGTTAAATATATCCTATAATTAGGACCGGATGGAGTATTTACTTTGTACACAGTAAAATCATAAAATCATGATTGATTGTTGTTTTTAAAGGCTCTAATCGTCATTCCAAAAAAATATTTATCGATCAAACTAAAACACTTACCAGTAAGCCAAAACATGGAACGACAAAATTGCTCATTGTTAAGGGATAATCAATAGAGATAAATTATAAAAAGATAGACAAGTATGAAAATATGTCTTACATTGAGGACAAAGATTAACTTCAAAAATATATCTTATATTAAGGACCGAAAGAAAGAAGTATAATATGAAAAAAGAATGTCTCAATTGACCCGTCTCACCATTTCTTCTTCATTTAATGTCTCTGTTATTAGATCAAGTTTTAATTGAGATTATAAATATACACTACCTCTGGTTTTTAATATAATATTTAGATTGCTTAAATGGAGAGGAAGTGAAAAGAATATGTAATGGAGTCCGATTCATTTTAATGGTCTAAATTATCATATTATAAAGGTGAAATGCTGTATTTTTTATTTTACATTGTGAATTATTGTAAAATAATAAAATAAAAGTCATTTACTATTTCTTTTACCGGTTTCAATTGATAATAATAAGGATAAGTATCTACTTAATTCAAATCGCACTATTAACGTGACAAAGTGCCTGTTTGGATCATTAGGCGAGCGGTGGCGGTGGAAAAGCTCGGCAGCCTGAATAACGTGGTGGCAATGCTGTTTGGGTCCGCGTTTCGATTACTGAGCTTTTCCAAGAAAAGCTTAGTACCGTAGGAGCTCACCCTTGAGCGTTGGCAGCATTGCGTTGATGGGGAGAGAGGCGCGAGGAGGAGAGAGACGAGCCATACCGTGAAAGAAAGAAGAAGAACTGTTGAACTATTGAAAGAGAGAGACGAGCCTCACCTTGGAGCTTTTCCAACACGTGACTGCTTCAATCAGTTCACAATAGGAAAATAAAAAATAAAAAACAGTCCCTTTTCATTTAATTGCTCCACAAAAATATCTTGGAGAGAGAGAGAGAAAAAGGGGAAAATATGGCAACATAAAAACATAAAAAATAATAATAATTTAATTAGTCAAACTAATTATTTGGGGGGAAAATAAAAATACTTTAAAATAATTTGAATTAACTTTCTTAATCTCTCTAAAAAAATCAAATTTGTCTTATATTTACGACTAGAAAGAGTAATAATTTAACTTTTTTATCAAATTTAAATTTGTATCTTCAATTATCACAATATATACAATTAATATATATGTAGTATTCAACCAGATTCATGTCCTTTTCAATCAATTTTCAATTCATCTTAACTCACTTTTCAAATAATAATCCAAACATTCTTCATTTTGAAAAAAAAACCACTTATGCAAAAAGCCAAACGAGCAATCCAAACACAAATCACATTTATAACCTGACTTTTTTCCTATCGGGCTTTTATAAAAGTCAGATAGTTTTTAAACCAATGCTCCGAAACAGATATTTTGTTATTGAATGATTTTTATGGGAAACCGCTGGGAGAAAATGTACAGATTTTTTTTTTTTTTTTGTTAGAAGTGGAGGGGAAAAAAATTAAAGTAGGCGCATAAAATATTGAAGTCAGATACACCTAACGTGAATTCTATAAAAGAACAACATATCATTACATGCTTATCTCTCTTCTTACTTGATAGGGAGTGTTTGGGATAGCATCTAATGGGAAAATAAATCCATCATATGGGGAAAAAGCCTATCAAAAGGGAAAACCTGATAATTGAATGTTTGAGATGGCATCCCTGTTTGATGGGCTTCAGACTTTGAAGCCATATCTCCTTGCTTCAGATCTTGAAGCCACTTCTGCTAGCGCTATCCCAAACACAAATCACATCGCATTGAATTTTGACTAGTGGATCCATAAAGAAAAATCCATTAGAAACAAAAGTCATTTCTGTCACCGCTATCCTAAACAGACCAATAAAGTAAGTTTATTAGGCGAACCAAACAGACCACACACACTATGTCAGCAACGGTTTCTGCCAATTAATTAATCTGTTTTACCAGCAATTTTGGCATTTAATTTTTTTATTTGTTTATGCAAAATTAAAGTTTATAAGTGGATGATGATTTTCGTGGAAGTATATATATAATTCTACTCAAATTAAAAACTATATTATTTGGAGATGATTACTTGACTACAAGTAGCCGGAGATTTAATTTGTAAAAATATCACAAGTCTGTGTAATTGAGACTGTGTTTAAACAAAAGGGATTTAGATTAGAAAGTCAAATGAAAATAATGATAGATAATTGAGGAGACGGAGGAGGATTTTTCTTTTTGTTGGTATTATGAATTGATGAAATTTTGTAAGAGGCAATGTTGGATCCATCAAAGTAGAAAATAATGACGTGTCGTTCCTCTTCCAGCTTCAGTATTTGTCCACTTCCTCATTTGAATTCATCATCATGTTGAGTTTTGATTTCTTGCCTTTTAAATCCCTCTTTCTACGGCCCTTGCTTTACACCCTCCTTTCCTTTCTCATGTTTTTAATATAAGATCAAGTTGACTAATCGAAAAAGATTAAAAAAGATAAATAAATCACATAATTATCAATTTAAAGAAAAATAATATATAAATATAAATACTTTAAAGTATTTAATTTCCTCAATCTCCCCAAATTAGTCAATTAGGTCTTATATTAAACAATGGAGCGAGGTAGTACTACTCTAGTCCTTAGTATATGACATTTTTAGAGAGTTTATCTTGATCTTAAATATAAGACATAATTTTTATATTTGTCAATCTGTTTCTACTTTACTGCTATTGATTCTCTTTTAACAATAATTAAGGAGGAGAGAGAATGACGCCAGAATTAAAGAAGATAACTATGGTGTTTTAAGAAATACATATCATGCTAACTAATTTAATCAACTTTCTTAATTGAATCAAATTTAGTACTCCCTATGGTCCTTATTATAAGGTACCAACTAGCAAGTAATTAATATAATAATAGAGTTTAGTGCAATCAGTAGGGGTAATATGAGAAATTACTTAGATTATAGGACAACTTTATTGACTTTAACTATTTTTATTGGTTTGTGAGAAAAGTTAGCTAATGCCTTATAATAAGGATCAGAGGGAGTAAGTATGTTTTATATATTAAGGAGTGAGAGTATATATTATTATATAACCCTTCAGGAACAATACTTAGAAAAGAATATGCTATCCCCTCAATCAACCCTCTACGTCATCTAATGATGGGTGGCAACAAAATTTTAAAAGGACAAAAACAGAGAGAGGGAGGGAGGGATACAAACAGAAAACTTCATTATTATCAATGGAATAACGTAGAAAAGAATTAGATGGTAAATAGTGGCATCCAGGGTCTTTTATTGAGAGAGTGATCATAAACTTGTGTGAAGAAGATGAACATAAATGAAGATGTTCAAAAGTTGTAAATTTGGGATTAGTGAAAAGCAAAAAAAAAAGTGAGTCGTTAATGAGAAAGAGGCAAGAGTGTGAAGAGAGGGGGACCAGTGTTTGGTGAAGAAAGGACCAAAATATGAGAATAATAAGCAGGAACACACAAGTGGTGACTATTACTCTATATATAAAATATAATACAATGACCAACAGGTATTAAGACAAATGGTAAGCGGTTTGTGCCACTTAAGCAAGGTTTTGAGTTTAAGCCTTGTGAATGCAGAAAAGCCCCATTGGGAGACTCTTCTACTACTATAGCCAAATACGCGACGCGGGTTGAATCCGGATTAGTCAGGGCAAAGCTCTAAATACCAGATGGACAACCAAAAATATATATATAATACAATGGCCTACCCTCCCTCCCTCTCTCACCTTGTTCCCTCTATTGTCTCCTCTCCTCTGTTCTTTCTATCTTTAGTTATCCCTCCTCTCTTTCCTCCCTCGATCCCATCCTCCAATATTTCTTTTCTATTATCATATATATATATATATGATGATGATGATTCATGTCGGCATTATTTTTTTGTGCAGGAAGAAATTAAGCAGCGAGTTCAATTCATATCCATTGTCGTTTGTCGTGTGTTGATAATAATGTGGATAATGCGTGCATGTTGTGTCATGTCTTGCCAATGCAAGATTTTTGCCAATTCTTATATGTTTGGTTGTTGGATAAGTGCCGGCTAATGCTACAAGTTCCATCCTTATTATCTATCTCCTCTACAATACAATACTCCTTTATACCCATCCTATTCAAAATTGGAACCTCCTAATTTATTGATGCCTTAGCTTGTGAGGAACTAATATTTTACGTTACACTCAATACCTATGGCCCAAATCTATTAATTTTTTATAAGGGCCACTCTCTCTCTCTCTCTCACACATATTTTCTAATTGAAGACCATTTTTGATGCTTAACGGGGAATGGGATCGAAGAGGGAGAGAGGAAAGAGAGATTTAGAGAAATTAAAGCAAGATTAATAACAGCACAAGGTTATGGAATGCACTCATGCAGTTACAATTACAATAATGATAAAAATTGCAAAATAAAAATAAAAATAAATGACCATGATGATAATAATGACAATAAATTAGTACTCCGTATTAAGTTTGATGGTTTTCAAATTTTTAGCATTAAGTGTGATGGATGGTTTTCAAATCGCCAGTATAAAGTATGATAGTCTTCAAATATTAATGGGATCGTTCTGGTCATTTTGTGATTCACATCAATTCTATTCGAAACACGGTTCAACACTAAATGTAAACATATCTTCTTATGAAGATTTGAATCCAGGTTTACCAGGTCGTCGTGAACCAACCATTTCTATTAAACTTAACCCGGCCAGTGATTGTTCGTATCTCATTTTAAAGCGACTGTGTGGTTAATTAAGACGGCCTTCAAGCTGTCCCTTATGAGTGAGACGTGGCGGCTTAGAGGGTCATGCAAATGCAACTAACAAAAATAAATGAGTCCGAATTGTCATTTTGTATTTATCATTTTAGGCTAATCGACGACTTAATTGGCAATTTATAGCTCCGGTCAACATTTTTCTCCGAATCCTCCGCTCATCTCCATCACAGTTCATCCATTTTTTTGAAGTTCAACTGATCCAACAAACAAACAAACAAAAAATCCATGAAGAGGTTTGACTTTGACTCCGAAATTTCAATTCCATCGTAATGTTTGGGGTGGTCTTTATACGACATTTGTGTTGGAAACTCGGAATCGTCGCTGAGTCTTGTTGGGAGGGAGGAACCATTGACCTGTCAAATTTATTTACCATGGAAAATAACATAATTCTAAAATATATGAACCTAAAGCTATTAATTAACAAAACCCCATTTTTTGGTTCATTCTTGCATGCTTTCGTCCAATTTTTACTCTATGAAAACCACTGATCAGAGAAAATATAGCATCCGGTAATTTTTATATTAGAATACATGCTATATCATATGAATAAAAATTCAAATTCCCAAATATACACCTAAAATACTCCAAATATACACCTAAAATACTCCTATTTTAACGAGGTATATATTGACTGTGAAGAGAGAAACTGTAGAAAAAACATCAAATGAGGGAGCTAGGTACCTAATTATTAGGATCAAATCCTAATAAAGGCATAGAAAACAATAAAAAGAATAATACAGTAAAAAAAAAAACATAAAAATAGTGTGGTGAGAGTTCACAAAGAGACAGGCTAGCCAGCTAGTTTTAAAATTTTGACTGCGACGATTGATGATAATGATAATGATGCTGATGATCAGAAATAAAGCAGGGGCACAAGAGAACGTGTTTAGTAAGGGAGAGCCAAAACTTGCATGACTTATCATGAACAAACACCCTCTCCATTAATTCAGGTCACTTCACTGCATCGCTGCTTTTATTTCTCAAAGCCCTCATGCAAGGCGTGACACCTCTCGTCCTTTTTTCTCCACAACAATCTTCATCTGAATTAACATCACCACCAACAAAAATTAATTCAGTTGTTAGGGAGTTCGCTCTTAACTTTTAAGATTATAAGTTCAAATCACGTTATCGATAAGTGTTCTTTGAGCCCCAAAACATGTTCAGATTCTAATAAACACTTATGACCCAACTCACATCATCAACTTTTATTATATAAATATGCATAAAAAGCCAAAAAGTTTATGACCATTTAGCTAGCTAGGAATAAAACAAAACCATTACCCTTCACGTTAGTAATATCATAAGTTGCGTGTTAACATTACTTATCATATATACAAAGAACTAGCGAAGAAACTAAAAATGGGTGAAACATGGGCCTATGTTATGGAGAAATGGTTGGCTGTATGATCCCAAATTTGACCGACACTTGTTTTCTATTTTTAATGAATGAGGACGGCCAAATCATGAAAAAGTTAAGAAAGCTAGGATGCATTTGACTTTGGATCAAAGAATTTTATGTGAGAAAGTGGAAACAAACCTTCATGGAGGATCCTTTCAAGCGGGTCCTTCCTCCTCCTAGTTTCGTGATTTCCGGCTGAGTCCCACACACACCTACTCCCTCCTTCCGATGCTAAATATAAGACTAAGTTAGCTCTTTTTGGACAGGTTAAAGAAATTAAATGTATTACTTAATCATATTGCATATTGTGTATCATTAGACTATATATCAGTTTTGTTAGAATATAGGGTGATATTAAATAGATTAGTTAGTTAGTTAGTGATTAGTTAGTTGGTTAGAGGGAGTGTTAGAATATAGGGTGATATTAAATAGATGAGATAGGATATTGTCACTACTAAGTCATCGCTATTTTTCACCGTTAGATCAAAATCTCAATAGGAGAGAGAAATGATAAAGGTAAATGAGATTATGATCTAACGGTAAAAAAGTGGTAGTGACATTGGTAGTAACATAAAATTGGTAGTGACAATATTCTATCCCTAAATAGATTAGTTAGTTAGTTAGTGATTAGTTAGTTTGTTAGAGGGTTAGTTAGGGCCCTAGTCTATAGGTTTATAAATCAAATTAATTAATTTGGAGAAAAATCGATAAATATAAAAGATTTAAAATAATTTATTTAGATTTCTTAGTTTTTTTTTTAAATCAACTATATCTTATATTAAAGACTGTATTTTCAATCCTTATTGTCCTCGTCTCTTGAAAATTTCCGGCTTTTGTTTTTCTTGGAAATCTCGCGTGGGTATTGTAGGCCTATCTGGGCCCAAAAACAAATAGTTCCTTGGTATTCTTCAGATAAGATTTTACGTAAGTCTCCTCCAAGCCCAAAATAAATTCCACGTAAGAATTGGGGGTGCGGATGAATTAACAATGCAGTTTTACCAACGAGGGTTGATACAAATGGTAAGCGGCTTGTATCACTTAAACAACGTCTTGAGTTTGAGCTTTGTGAATGCAAAAGAATCCCGCTAGGAGACTTATCCACCATAGCCAGGTGTGCGGTCAGATCTGGATTAATCAAGACAAAGCTCTGGATACTGAATGAATAAAAAAAAAAACTGGCGTATACATTTAATTCATTATTATTATTTTTTTGTTGAAAATTAATTTGTCACCGACTAAGATGAAGTCCTCGATTAAATAAATTAGCCATGTACCAAAATATATCAATCTCCAATTGGTTTTCCTTCCAAGAAAAGGCAAACAGATGCTCATGCAGGCAAATGTAAACAACCTTTTTATAAAGTTTAAAGTAAGGTTGAGAGATTCCAATTTCCAATGTCCCAAAGTTGCACTTGTTAGTTGTTACCGAAAGCATTTCTTTTTGTCCGCAAACAAATGGAGGGAACTGCGTTCTACTCTCTTCCGTTCTGAAGGGAATCTGTTGTATTTTTTTAATATAAGACATATTTATCTAATTTAACTAAATTAAGGAAGTTGGTTAACTATGTTATACTCTCTTCGGTCTTTAATGAAAAATATATTTACCTAATTTAATTCAATTAAGGAAGGTAATTAAAATGACATGTATTTTCTAAAACACCCTAGTTATCTTTCTTACTTGTTTGGTACACAGAAAGTTTGAAGAGAGAAAGGAAAGAAAGGGGAATGAATGGAAAGGAAGGTAATGAACGAGTGGGATTGTTGAGTAATTGATGAGATGTGGCAAAGAGGAGAGTGGTTCACAATATGTGGCGACTGGGGTCATGTCAGGTGCAACGTGATCGCTTGTTTCCACCGCTTGATAGTCCATCCCACACTTTGTTTCTCTTTACACAATTCTTACTGTTTTAGACGTTAATAGAGTCATACCCCTTTTAATATTTTAAAATAAAATAAAAAAATATATGTAAAAAATATATTAAAAAGCACTGTTTTAATTCATAAAACAGAAATTGTGTTCAGTTTTTTTTTATTCATCCGAGAAAAAAGAGTGCCGGTTTTGAACATGTGACTTGAGGTGCCTGTGTGGGATCCATATTAGGCACTTTAAAAGTACTTCTTTATAAAAGAAAATTCATATATTTACTTTGTACACTGTAATTTGTAAATCATGATTGATTGTTGTTTTAAAAAGTTCTAATCGTCATTCCAAACAAATATTTATTAATCAAACTAAAACACTTACCAGCAAGCCAAAACATGGAACGACAAAAATTGCTCATTGTTGAGGGATTATTAATAGAGATAAATTATGAGTGCCTGTTTGGTGTGAGTGTTAGGAGAGCGTTAGAAGCGTTAGCGGTAGAATTAATGGGCTTTAGAGAAAAAGTTCAACGTGGTGTGTTTGGGTTGCACGTTATGTTCACTTAACTTTAAGTCAAAAAGGCTCAAAAAGCCCGTTAAGGAAAAAGCTCAAGAATCCAGCTTTTTCCAAAAAGCTCTTAGTTTTTTGACGTGGGGCCCGCCACTTCTACCACCATAAATCCAAACACAAATCATTATCTATAACCTGACTTTTTTCCTACCGAGCTTTTTTTAAAGTCAGATATTCCCTCTGATCCTTATTATAAAGCACCAACTAACTTTTCTCACAAACCAATAAAAGTAGTTAAAGTCAATAAAGTTATCATAGAATCTAAGTAATTTTCAATATTACCTCTATTAATTGCACTAAATTCTAATATTATATTAATTATTACTCTCATTCATTACCTTTATTAATTAGGGGGCAGACATGGAAAAAAATAATTAATGCTCATTAGGAACAAGCAAATGCCTTATAAAAAGGACCAAATAAACTTGTTAGTTGGAGCCTTATAATAAGGACCAAAGGGAGTAGCTTTCAAGCCACCACTCCTACCACTAACCAAACAGCCCTAAAAAGATAGACAAGTATAAAAATATGTCTTACATTTAGGACAAAGATTAACTTCCAAAATATATCTTATATTAAGGACCGAAAGAAGTATAATATGGTAAAAGAATATCTCAATTGACCCGTCTCACCATTTCTTCTTCATTTAATGTCTCTGTTATTAGATCAAGTTTTAATTGAGATTATAAATATACACTACCTCTGGTTTTTAATATAATATTTAGATTGCTTAAATGGAGAGGAAGTGAAAAGAATATGTAATGGAGTCCGATTCATTTTAATGGTCTAAATTATCATATTATAAAGGTGAAATGCTGTATTTTTTATTTTACATTGTGAATTATTGTAAAATAATAAAATAAAAGTCATTTACTATTTCTTTTACCGGTTTGATCAATTGATAATAATAAGGATAAGTATCTACTTATTTCAAATCGCACTATTAACGTGACAATTATTTGTTATTGAATGGTTTTTATGGGAATCCGCTGGGTGAAAATGTACAGATTTTTTTTTTTTTTTTTTAAAAAAAGTGGAGGAAAAAAAAATTAAAGTAGGCGTATAAAATATTGAAGTCACATACACCTAAGAATGAGATTCCCTGCCTATCCTTTGGAGAGCTCATCTGATCTAAACCGTCTAGATCAGATATGGATGGTCTAGATTTGATTTTTTTTACTTTCTATCATTTTTAAAAAAATATTTTAATGGGTAGAGAATCTAAAATAAAGATAATCTTCTAACTAACATTTTTTATGGTTGTTTTTATTAAAAAAGAAACAGTTAAAAAAATAAAATCTGGACCGTCCAGGATCAGATGGGCTCTTAGTGCATATCATTTGGATAGGCACCAAAACCGGTTCCCATACACCTAACGTGAATTCTATAAAAGAACAACATATCATTACATGCTTATCTCTCTTCTTATTTGAGTGTGTTTGGGATAGCATCTAATGGGAAAATAAGTCCATCAAATGAGAAAAAAAAAAAAACCTATCAAGAGGGAAAACCTTGAATGTTTGGGATGACATCCCTGTTTGATAGGGAAAACCTTTAATGGGTAGGATGCTACTTTTTGTGAGATGTGCTTTGTTTTGACTGCTAGAATTGTGAATAGAGTTATTTAAGTTGGAATGTGGTGAAATCTCCCAAACCACAATAGTATCGTCTAATTAGTAGACTCTTTGTACTTCTCAAGCTATTTGCTTGCCTTTGTATTAAAAAAAAAAAAGAATTGCGAATAGAGTTCTAGTAGTTGGAACATGAGGGAGAAGGAGCCTTGTATTTCCTTCGTTGGAGTGTTCACAAAGCGTTTTTTTATCTTGTTTATCAAGCTTTTGTTTCCGTTTTAGAGTTTATATCCAACTAAGGAGTTGCATTCTCTTAAGTGAAGCCGTTAATTTTGTACTTCATCCCCTTCTTATTATAAGACACCAACTAACAATTCTCACAAACCAATAAAAACAGTTAAAGTCATTATATTTATTTTTAAAATTTAATTGCATGTGTGTGTTTTGGACATCTTGGTGCCCAAAAGTTGCAATTGTGATAAATGGAAGGCCCATTGTTATCTGCCCGTGAAGACAAACTCAATCATATGGCTAAATGTCTTTAAAGAAGCTAAAGCAAGTAAGATAAGAACTCCATTATAATCGGGCGTAGGGATTATTGTTATGTTGCCCTCTTGTTGACAGTGTTGCTTTTTTTTTTGAACGGAAAAAAGTTTTGGAGGGTTCGACATCGGAGTCTCCCACTAAGGTCGTGGTACGGCCCGGGCTCTATGAGCACTGCGGGGACTTACGAGATCGTCTACCAAAGGAGTCCCAAGCGACGGCGAGAGGATCGAACACACGACCCAAGGGCTAATCCGGATCCCTTACCATCTATACCAACTCACATTGGCGACAGTGTTGCTTTTGCTATTCCCTAATGCCACCGGATTTGTTCAGGAGTGAGATTCTTGAGTTTCGGCCCTTCTGCATTCTGGCCCAGCAGATTGTGATGTTAGGTCTCCAAATGTAGGAAAGGATTGAGGGTGAGCTTTGTCACATTTTTGTAACTGTGAATGTACATATGGCCCCTGTTAAATGTATATATATCAATTATAGTTGTTGTGATATTGATACTTAGGTTTTGCATGTGTTGTTATATGTTTTGTTCCTAAGTTCTGATTGTGTTTGCTTACCTGTATGTCGCTCCATCGTGCATAACTGTATTAACAAATCCTGATTTGGCATATACTTCCTAAATAAGGTTGTTAAAAACAAGTTTTTACCCAAAAATAGAAGGAGAATGAAAATTGTAAAACGTAAAAATCGTAATACAAAACGTAGATTTTACCTATTATATATATATATATATATATATATATATATATATATATATAACTCCTCTCTGCTCACTTCTATTTCACCAATAGGTATCTCAAATCAAAGCTAAAGGTAAAGTAGTAATCAATTTTTTAGCTATACATATTAAACGTTTAATTTTCTTGTACAAACTTGGAAGACAATGATAAAATAATAAGTTTTTCAACTTTTTACATATTTGCTTTTTAAAAAAGCAGCGTTTTTATGTTTAATTGCATCGTTTTTTTTTTTTTTTACGTTTTTACTAGATTTATGTTTTTGTGAAAATGGTGCGTTTTTACGTTGAATAGCAGCGTTTTTACGTTTTTACTTAGTTAACGTTTTTTGCTCAAACGAAAAGCGTTTTGCTAAAACTTAAATGTAAAAACGGCAATTTTACGTTTTAAACGTGTTTTTAACTACCATATTCCTGAATGTTTCATCAGCAGTGTCCCCCTTAAGCTCGCATTCGAGGTTATAGCCCCTAAATGTGGAATTTGAAACGATGTAGAGGTGGAATTCGCTAAATGGGCACTTTGAAACCCACTAAGTGAATAATGATGCTTTAATTTATTAGATTGAAATGTTAGTTGTATTCTCGAACCAATTCTGGGTAAAATTAGATTGGTAATATGACCGCGTGCTAACCAAAGGATCAAAAACATATGCTAGACAATCAAAGGAAAAGGGCATGATTTTTAGTATTCTAATCATTTTGTTACCTTCGTTTTGGTTTTTGTTTGGAGACCTTATAAGAGTGATGATTGGTGGTTCCACTGATTGTGCAATTTCCGAACAACAACACATTGATTGCGCGCAGCCTCGCTATTCAATGCATGAGTTACATACATGTAAATGTGAAAATTTGACATGTAACTGAGACCCAAGAAATAATTAATTTTTTGTCTGCAATCCACATTTAATTCTTCCTTAAATAAATGGGAGATGACAATATAGTTTTTAAAAATCTAATGCAATTAAAATTAGGTTCGGAAACAGTAAATAGTTGTAGGAAAAAAAATTATTTGACATAAAATGTTTTTAACCTAAGAATTGAATGATTATTAGAATAACATTTTGAGATTTAATTATAATATGAAAAATCGTAGTAAATAGAGAATAATTTTTTAATATTGACTAAGATACAGATCCTCTTGAACTAAACTAATACTAGCAAGGTTATCTGCACATAAATTTGCTTCTCTATAGACATGATTAAACAACAAATATGAAAGTCCCTTCATTACCTTATTAATCTCTATCAGTAAACTTGAGTCAACTTCCCTCTTAGCCTACAATGGCTTTAGCATATGTATTACAATAGTAGAGTCACTCTCCACAATTATATCATCGTAATTTTTACTTGATGCTAATTTTAAACCAGCAAGAACAGCCCAAAATTCAGCTTTTAAAGCTGAACAGCGGCCTAATTTCCTTGTAAAACCACATAGTGACTCTCTACCACTTCCTCCCATTAAACCTCCGTATAACCAGCCAGCTTTCTCACTCCCTTTGAAGCTCCATCTATATTTAGTTTAATCCAACCTTCATAGGAACCATCCATTTGACAGTAGCTTCTGTTCTTGTGTTTTAAATCTTACTAAACTCTATTCTAGTCCTCTTTATCTCTTTAACATACTTGGCTACAATCTCATAGCGTGCTTCTGGCATGTCTCACCCTATTCCTCCATGACAAGTGTAAGTTTCAATCTTTTGCAAGTGTTAGAGTTTGTTTTCTGGTATTCCAAGTCCCCAAAAGTTTGAAGAAATCCTATCACACATATTTTATGTGAAATAATTGGTGAACAGCTCAAAGTCAAAAACTGAGATAGACAACATCTAATTTTCAATTGGTACAAAAAAAGTGAGTTTCAAATGTTGCTTACCAATCAATTCTTCATTTTTGGCCGTGTAATTGGCAATGTTTTTAGGGGAATAAAGTTGAATACTTCATTAAAGATTAGGAAATCTACTTCCTGGAAATATGTGGCCTTATGGAATCTAATCTTTCAGGAGTGTGTGGTCACTTTATATTTATTGTTGTTCTCCAACACCTCAAAATTTTCAACATGGTAGACTACCCCCTCCTTGATCTCTTTCATGTGGTGCTCCAACAATCTCTATTGCGTCACAAAACTCTCGATCTGGGTACCCTTCAAGTATTTACAAAAGTCACAATTAGTAATAGCAGGAAAAACACCAAATGAAATGGTGGAAACGCACTATATTTATACCTGCTCATCCACCAAAATCATACCAACCTTCCTGGGAGTAAGTGCTGGGGTCTTCTTACAAGAAACAAACTTTTTAAGAAAACGTGCAATAATAACCCTTGTGTCCTTTCGATTGTTGATTTCACAGAAATTTGCATGGCCAATAGTGGTCATATCGTACTTTGGAGGGTTCACATGTCAATGAAAATAAGCAATCTACAATGTGGATTCAGTTACAAATGGCATTGGTTCAATCAAATTAACATTGAAAGATGTAAATGAGTATCCTTGAAGGGAGGGTGCTTGTAGATGTTGGATTGGTCTTTCACAGGATGTTGTTGTGATCACTGTGATAGCCAAAGTACTATTTAGTTAGCAAAGAATCAAGTATGCCATGCAAGGACGAAGCACATTGATGTCCGATATCACTTTATAAGAGAAATTTTGGAAGAAGGTGGAGTCTCGATACGGAAGATACAGATAGATCAACAAATGAGATCACTTATAAGAAATTGCATGTAGGTACAATAATAACGGTTAAAAAATTGAACTAATTAGTATTAAATGGAAGATTAATCAAGGCAGCTGGAAGGTGTAACTTGGGGCATGTGAAAGGTGTATGGGTTGCATTATGCTACATTGAAAAGGATGGAGGAAGGAATGAGTTCGTAAAGTTGTTGTGATGAAAATAAATAAAGAGGGGGTTGCATTATCATTTAATGGATCCAAAGGATGGAGGAAGAATTAGAATGGGTTAAGGTGCAGATTTGCCAACGAACTATTACCTAAGGAGCATCTGACACAAAAAACAATTGAGGGTACCAAAATTACCAATCAACAATTAAAAAGTGAAAAAAATACAATTAAGGTGCAAATTGGCCAACGAACTATTATCCCGTCACTGTCTTGATGTCTCCGTCTTCCATTGACTGTAACAGTGTCGGCGACGTCGGCGTCTCCAAAGCTTCCATTGTTTCTGGGTGTTTCACTCACCCTCTTGAACTCATCAAGGTCCGTATGCAGCTTCAGGGCGATAATCACGCACCGAAACCAAATCTAGCAGTCCACAGCTTTCGATCAGCACGCGCCTTGCACCCTGGTTCCATCCCTCCGATGCCACAAGCAGCAGCCGCCGCTGCCACAATGCCTGCTCGCATGGGTCCTATCTCTGTTGGTGTTTGCCTTATCCAACAAGAAGGCTTAACCGCTCTTTTCTCCAACGTCTCCGCTACTGTCCTACGCTAGTGCCTCATATTTTAACGTAATTGTGATAGTTGTTTTTTTAATAGTTATATGGTACTTTTTTCAATTTTTAATTGTTTATTGGTAATTTTGATACCCTCAATTGTTTTTTATGTCAGATGCTTCTCAGGTAATAGTTCGTTGGCAAATCTGCACCTTAACCCAATTAGAATTGGTGAAGTTTTGGGGTTGAAAATGATTAGGAGGTTACATATTACTTTTTTTTTTTTGTCCATCCGATATTCAGAGCTTCGCCTTGACTAATCCGAATCTGACCCGAGTCGCGTTACATATTACTTTAATTACATGGATGGTTTGTTTTACCGTTATTAGTGAAGCCACGAAAATTCCATACAGCTCCATAAACAATATTAACAACAAAAGAGATGCATAATTAATGATATTGACCAAAACATTCTTAAGTCATTACGTGTTTTCTAGTAAGAAAGTAGATGAGAGAAAAAGTCAAAAGACAATTAAGGGATTGAATTATATGTGAGTTAGACCACAAGGTACATATATCATATTTTGAAGTGATGTAGCGCTTGTCAACTCATGTCCTTAAAATATGAGCTAAATAACTAACTTATAGATATTAATGAAATTATACTGGTTAAGCTATTTATTTGTAATGAATGATTGTTGGTTTTTCTACACTACCCTATGTAAATCTTGTGCACTAGAATTACCTTTTGATGAAATCTCTTAACATGTACAATCAACTGTGATACTTGAGGGAGACGATTATAAATTTAGGATATAAAGTGGATTGATGTCTTATACATGGTCCTTAACACAAGACCTAATTAACAAATTTAAATATAATAAAGATGTTAGTTAAGTATTAATATATGGTATGTTTTTTTTAAAACACCATAATTTTTTCCTTAATTCCCTCCCCTCTATTTCCTACTTGATTATTATTAAGGGAATATCAATAAGGCTAATTTGAGAAAAAAATTTATAAACATATGAAATAGATATTAAATTTAGGACCAATTAATATTGACTTCCTAATTAGGATTTAGGGTTTACGATTTAGGACTAAAGTGAACTCCTTATCTATCATTACTACATATTTATGCATTTATAACACTTAATACATAAAGGTTGTTGCTAATAAATGTCATGTATGTCTAGGCAAAGGTTGTGCAAGGATATATATAACGCCTAAAAGTAATAGTTAATTATGAGTACCGTCATGTATTGCAAGGCGAAATTCGCGAAAGCACAAAAATAATGGTTATAATTAATAATCATAATTTATTTAGTGACAAAAGTGGTAATTCTTTTGAAACAACCGTCATGTAAGGTTTACAAACGATTTGTCTTCCAACCCTTATATCTGGGAAAAAAAATCATAATTGTCTTCAAAAACAATTGTCATCTAACACCTACCGCCTCCTAAGTCATAACTCATAATCGTACCCTTCGTAATTCGTTAAACCTTCATAAGTCATAATTCATAACCTTTCATAATCCATTAGACCTCTATTTAATTAAGCTCATATATTCCTTGTTATTTTTACTACTTTTCTTTATCGATCTCCTCCTTTTCCTTCATCATGTTAAGTTCCCAGGGAGCTCCTCCACTGCCATTACCCCCTCTTCTAGTACCTCCTCTGCCTCCTCCAGATTTGAAGGCTCTGATGTAAATGTTGGCAAGCCTTAATTGCAACATAAGACGTCTTGCTGCATATGGCTATATGCTAAATAGGAAACTGAACCACATATTTTATCACAATGATGTTGAATATGAATTGCAACTAGACCCTTCATCCTCCAATCCGATTATGAGAATGAGGATGAAGATGAAGATGAGGAAGAGGAAGAGGATGAGGACGAAAGTGGTGGTGATGACTGAACATCATCATTGTTCTCTTGTTTGTCGTCCTCATCCTCGTCTTGTTCTTCACTGTCATCCTCATCCTCATCATCGAATTGGAGGGAGATGAAGTTTACAAAAAATACAACTTAATAATTTACGGTTATTAATTAAAAACCGTATAGTATTCTTGCCAACATACTTAATGGTTCTAATTTAATAAATGTTAATTAAAGCTCTTGAAATCTTTCATTTTTCCCGTGCTGACTATGGGTGACTCCTTGTTATCATCCGATGATCGTCATCATGAGAATGAACCAAGTACCCTTTCATTATGCCCTACCTATTTAACTTCCAATGTGTGCAATGGTTGTTTTTTCACATCCTTTCCAAATGTGTATTATTTAAACTTTACATTTTCATATGTTTTTCCTACATTTTTTTCATCACCTACTCTTTGTTCTTTAGCTCAATTGCCAAGATTGAACACCGTGCGGAAAACATGCTAGAAAACTCTCGCCGGCATTGTCCACCTCCTACTTCTCCTCCTCTTCCTCAACCTCCACCCTCATGCTTCTCCTCCCCAACATCTTCTTTGACCTTCGACGCCTCCTCTTCTACCTCCATATCCTATGCTTCCTTAGCTGGAGCAACGTTACGGTATGCTTAATAGATTGACCATGTCGTGAGTAGGCTTTTAGGATACCTCTCCATTATGAACTAAAAGGCCAATCTCATAGTTGATGAGTATGGGATTGCCCATGATCATAACAATGTTCCTAGCCAATCCTCTAGTGATCACCTAGTGATCTCATCAGTTCTTCAAGCTACTCCCATAGTTTTTTTTTATGTTATCATTTTGTCTTTTTAAATATTTTGTAAAAAAAGAATATATCCAACGATTCTTAAAAAAATACCATCATAAAATAAAATAAATAATGGTTTTTATACAGTCCATTCTTAACCATTGTCATAAAAGAATAGTCGTTAGTAACACTTACAAAAGATCAGTCTCAAACAAATTAATAACAGTTATTATTAATAATGATACATAAAAATTTTAACACATCTCCATAACTTTTTATTTTTAATTTGTTTATAAATTTTGTCTTTTTAAAAAAAAAATTGTTTGTTAAAAAATGTGGTTGCATAATCAACTACCAAAATTTTAAAAAACAACATAAAATTGAAATACATAACAGTTATTCAGTAAAACCGGTCACTTATTATAATAGCATGTCAAAAAAGTGAATTATATTACGGTTATTAACAAAGAACAGTGATAAATGTAAACAAACAAATAACAGTTCTTGTGGGAGAACCATGATGTAAAGTCTTAGGCACGATAACCCAAAAATCCTACAATTCCTCTTTTATTTAAACGTATGAAAGAATACACTTGACACTTAGTCTGTTCCAACAAAACCCACCAACATCTTAACCCTACGACTCATGATGTCTTGTTTGGCAGTCAGGAGTCGTTTTCAGTTGAATCCCACAATAAAAAGTTCGCATCCGACTTCTTAGCATAAGTCGCGCTAGTGAATGCACTTGACCCTTGTCTAAGAGACTTCCACACGAGTGGTTTTCGTTCATGAGCCCTAGTAGATTGGGCTGCATTTTTGAAGCCACGCCGGGATAAAGCATCCATGGTGATGTTAAATTTGCTTTTGTGATTTTTTTTTATAGAAAACCGTTTATTGCTCTAATCAAAGGATCTTTAAATTTATTTTGGGAATTTATGTTTTTTTTAGAAAACCTTAGTATTGCTTTGATTGAAGGTTCTTTTCAGGTAACAAGAAGTTATCAACCCATTACTTTGATTCATGGATCAACTATTTATCTTTTTGAAATGATTTTAGAAGATATGAACCCTTAGCAAGTACCTTTCATTTCATGGAAAAATCAATAGGGATGTGATGAATAAACTAGTTTTGTTGTATTAAAATTTGATAAAATTCAATGTGACATTAAATTGCTTTGATGAAGTCATGCATTTTTGGAAACTATAGTATTGCTCTGATCGAAGGTTCCTTTTCTGTTACAGGAAGTTGTCAACCCATTGCTTTGATTTAGGGTTCCTACTTTGTTGATCTTTTTTGAAGCCACTTCAGGACATATAGATTCCTAAGCAAATATCTCCTTTCTTGGAAGGATCCATATTTTCAAAAGTTACTTTGAAAATATCAATAAGGATGTGATGAATAAATTAGTTCAGTTGTATCAAGACATGATAAAGCATTCAAGGTGACGTTAAATGCTTTTGTGAAGTTATGTTTTTTTTTCTAGGAAAACCATTATTGCTCTAATCGAAGGTTTCTCTCATATTTTTTTTAGTGAGAAGGTGACATTAAGTTAAAAGCTCTGAAATTGTAATCATTCATAGACTCTTCAATGTGAGAGTTTCTGAGCTACTTAGTCTCGACTCTATCTAATAGAGCAATACTTCCTACATCGAGTAGCCACACAATGTGGGATGGATCAAGATTTTCTAGGCTTTGTGGCTTAAACTAATCGCACTTTTGACCTGTATATCTCATAATGTAAGTGTTCATCACCTACCACGGGTGGAAAATATGCTTTTAAGACCGTACAAAAGAGGTATCATAAGACCGGATCCGCGTCAGGTCTTGTTACAGGCGGTATTAAAAGTCTCCCTTTTAAGACGGACTCGAACCGGTCTTAAAGAGTTTCTTTTAGACCGGACATTTTAAACATTAGGTCTTAAAAGTCGTACTAAATAGATTTGAAATATTTTTTGTTCGGTCTTAAAACTCAACCTTAAAAGATCCGAATATTAAGACCGGACAAAGATCAATCCGGTCCAAAAAATAACAGATTCTAAGACCAGACGACTAATTATCCGGTCTTAAAAGACTGACTTTCAAGACCAGATGATATATACATCCGGTCTTAAAAATTGAAATTGTAGACCGGACTTATAAATAAATCGGTCTTAAAAGACCAACTTTTAAGACCGGCTTAATATCAAATATGTACACCTGACCTTTAAGACCGGACATAGAAATACATCTGGTCTTAACAGTTGAACATTTAAGACCGGCTTATTTATTTCCGGTCTAAATTTTCCCGATTTTTTCCCTGTTCTGTTCTTCTTGATCATATATTTACACAAATCCACCCCCCAAGACATCACATAAAAGTTGATACTTTAAGCTACAAGCTATGAACAATTATGAATAAATTGAATTGAGAAAAAGAATACAAATATTATTCACCATGAGTTATGTGGCCTCTTAATTAATGATTATACTATGACTACAACAGCTAAATTAATTTATACAATAAGATAACTTACTTACAATCACAATGAGTTACAAATACAACACGTAAATCAACATACATGCGCAATATATTATTCACCATGCCTTCATCTGATTCCCACCCAACAACGTAATATCCTCTTTTATAACATGCCCCTTTGGATGTGATGTGGAAGCAGAAGGAGAGTCATCAACAACTTCCTTGTCTTTCAAAGTATTGATGGTAACAGGATCTGCAGAGGGGATTATCTTTCCACGTCGGAGAGATATAGCATTAACTCCTCCTATATTAGGATTCTGCTGAGTTCTAGCATTTGGATTGGTTACCACTTGAGATGGAAGCCTTCCTGAACCTTGACTCTGTTCATTACCATGTACTTGAGTTTGAAGATTTTCAATTTGTTGTTGTTGCTTTATCAAGATTTTCATCATAGCCTCCATATTGCTTTCTAACTTTGAACCTTCTTCTTGCACTGGCATTGATTGTCTAACTTGTTGAAACATTTTGCCACTAGAATTTCCACTTTGATTAAACTGTGCTTGCTGAGGTTGGCCATTTCCATATCGAAGATTTGGATGGTCACGCCATCCAGGATTATATGTATTAGAGTAAGGATCATATTTTTGGCCACCTTGATTCATGGGTCTAGAAGGATATTATTGCATTGCAAGATTCAGTTCCGTCATTCAGGTAGGGGCAAGAGTCAGTAGCATGAGTGGCTAGAGAGCAAATAGAACAGAGTGGCCCTATTAAAGCAGAAGAGGTAGGCTGTGGGGTAAAAGAAGTAAAGGGCCCCATAGATTGACCATATTAGAAGAATTTTGCATACGGGACATAGCCATTTTTTCCATAGCAGATGTAAGCCTATCAATTTTGCTCTCTAAGCGAGACTCAGAATTAGAAGAAAGCAATCCCACCTCATTAACTTTTACTGGTTGTCTAGAACCAAATTGTTGGTTGTTCTTAGCTTTCTTTTCAGTCAATTCCCAAGCATCATCGACAGTCAGGTCAAGAAGACCACCACCGGCGGCCGAATCTAACAAATCTCTCTCTAAAGGTAAGAGCCTTTCATGGAAGTATTCGATCAATAATGTATCTTCAATTTGATGGTGAGGGCAGCTAGCACACAGTGTTTTAAAACGCTCCAAATACTCATATAAGGATTCCCCAACAATTTGTTGACATCTACTTATGTTTTTCCTGATAGATGAAGTGCGAGAGGCTGGGAAATACCTTTCCAAGAATAGTTTCTTCAGTTGATTCCATGAAGTAATAAATCCAGGGGGAAAATGAAGCAACCAGCTTTTAGCAGATCCTTCCAAAGAGAATGGGAAGGCACGCATCTTAATTTGATCTTCAGTCACATTAACCGGTTTCATAGCAGTGCAAACCATGTGAAACATCTTCAAGTGATTGTATGCTTCCTCCCCTGAAAGGCCATTAAATTTTGGAAGTAAGTGTATCAATCCAGATTTCAACTCAAAATTCACATTAATGTCAGGATAATTTATGCACCAATTTTGAAAATGCAGATAAGGTGAACCCAATTCATTAATGGTCATAACAGGAACAACAATAAGAGCATTTGCATTTGCTTTGGCGTTTGCATTTGCATTTGCGTTTGCGTTTGCGTTTGCATTTGCATTTACGTTCTCACCAACATTAACAACAATATTATCACTGTCCATATTAATCATAGAATTAGAGGATTCAACAATGGGCTTAAAAAGGGAACTATTGCCTACAAGAGTACTAGCTCTAGTTCTTCTTCGTTGGTGAAACGTCCTCTAAATCTTAGGATCAAATTCAAGCATTTTTTCAGAAGAGGATCGGGTCATGCAATAAACAACTACCTATGAAGTCACCTAAAAACTCAAACCTAAAGCCTAACCGTTGCTCCCCGGCAACGACGCCAAAATTGATGTTACTACTTTTGTCGTTAAAGCAGTCAATTAAACTAGGTCCTAAATTATTATGCAGTTTAGGGTCAACCTAGGACATTCTCCCAAGGAGCAAGCTGTGGGTTTTCTTTAGGTTGAATTTAGGTGATAAAAAGATGGAATGGAATTAAATTAGACCTAAACTAGAATGCAAGGCACTACTACCTATATGCAATTAACTAACTAAATGCAAGATGAAACTTATATCTAAACCTAAATGAAAGTGAAACTAATTTATATGAATTTGAATGCAATTTTTGAGGGGGTTTTGTTATGAGAGAATAATTAAAATCCTAAGAAAAAGATTGATTAAAAGAAAATCAAACAACAAATTAAAGATCTAGTTCAGTTATGATTAATGAAGGGGACAACTTAGGATTCACATGGAGTCAACTTTCTTAGCCCAAATTAATTAATTAGACCAAAGGGAGATTAATGAGATTGGAATTAATGAATTTAATTAACTAATTGAATCATGGGAAACCCTCAAGTTCAACAACATCTAATCCACTAGAAAACTCATAATGGAATGAGCGCTAGTTAATTAAACCCACTAAAACTAGTTAAAATAGTTTCAAGATATTTTTGGGAATCATGTTCACAATTGCCTAATTAAACAATTAGACAATTAACCAACCTAATTAAACAACCAAGAGGCATGAGGTAAAAGTTCGTTGGCCAAATTACTCCTTAATACTTTATCATATACAACAGTTTCAGTTAATAACTTGATAAAAAATCTTAACAAAAAAATTAACAGTTGGAAGTTTATTGTTAAAAATTAAAACTAAGGTTAAATTTGAATTTTAAAATGTCAAAGGCCATATGCAACCTACTCAAAGTTTAAATAGACTTTGTGTATTTCAGCCGAATTAGAATAAGGCATAGGTTTAACAAATAAAAAATGGAAGTTTCTACAATTCTTTTAAGGGAAAATTGCACTAAAGTTCCAAACTAGAGAAAATATAATTAAAAAGTTCTTTGAAATCTTCAATTTGCAGCCAAGTCCCATAAGACATTTGAGTACTATAATCAATTGTGAAAAAACCAAAATACCCTTAGTGAATATGATTATATTAACCCGAAGTCTTCTCAACTCAAATTCACTAAAGTTATTTTGATCTTTTCACAATTGGATTATATTATCCTATGGAACTTGGCTGCAAAGGAACCTTTTGGTCGTATTTTGATAATAAGTGTTTTGCTTAAGAAAACAACTTGAAAAATAAAATCCTAGTAGATTTCAATTGAATCGATGACAAAATTTGTATACATGTCATTTCACTTTTATTGCCATCTGATAAGTGAGATGAGGAAAGAGATGGCCATTGACGGAGCTCTACACATGCATTACAACTATAAGCACAATTCAAACTTTGATCTTTATCTCACTTATCCACGAATGAGTGAATTTATCATCTCCAAACATATTAAAAAGAGAAATAGATCTTCTATATGGCTTCTGGTACTGTTGATTCCAGCTCTTCAAATATGAACAATCATCATCACGTATATGCACAAGTAGAACAGCAGCATCGCAAGGACAACCACAGCATGGACCAAGAATGAAAATATTCTTATAATTCTACAGTTTTAGCTTTGTGACCGATTGAATGGATTTGCATAAGTTGGCTCCTCAAACTGCACTCTTCCACCTGAAAGCATGCCATATTTATTGTAAATTCAGACGAAAACTGACAAATGGGGGAGCCATACACACATTCATACTGTGGCAGCCTGTATCTTTTTCTAACTACAAATAGATTATTGTAAATAAAACTCACAAATTCCCGAAGGTAATGTGATATAATGTTTAAAAGTTACACTTTGACAAGTTTTTTTTATGATATAGAAAGATACAATGTAGATGTGTCCATTATAGGATTCTGCCGGCATTACTGGTTTCAGAGTGTGGCAAACCTGTGATTTGTATGCCCTTGCCAATAAACTTCCACATTCTCCGATAAAAGCTCTTTCTCCGCCAACAACCCTGGCTAATTCTGAAATAGATATATCTGTTTCTTCAACCTAAGTTTGACAGGTTTTTATCAGTGCAATGTCTAAGAACACAATCAACAAAGTATAAATAAAAATGCAAAGTACAATGACCATATCTGTTTCTTCAACCTAAGTTTGACAGGCTTATCAGTGCAATGTCTAGAAACACAATCAACAAGGTACTTGCATTGCATCCCTTTTTCCAGCATAAACTAGATGAATTTGATAGAGAAACCTTTTGCTTTTTTTTTTTTTTTTTCAAAACTGTATTGATAATACTGATCTTTTCTTCAAAGTTTGCCAGACTTTTATCGGTGCAATGTCTAAAAATATAATCAACAAAGCACAAATAAAAATGCAAAGTACATCTACGTGCGTCAAGTTTTCCAGCAAAAGCTAGCTGGATTTGATAGAGTAACCTTTCTGTTTTGTTTTTTCAAAAACATGTTTGTAATACAAGATTGTGATCACATACTATTTTCCTGTAATTTTAATACCAACTTTTTTTACGCACCTTTGACATAAATCTTTGCACATGGAAAACAATTGATTCCATCATCTTCATGGATGAGTTTATTGCCTCCCCCACCTCCCTTGCATCAACCTGTGGTATGAATATTTTGTTGGTACACGCAGCACGTATAAAATCCAATATCAGAGACCCAAAACAAAAAAGGTGTGGATGGATAATACAGAAAAGAAGAGGACGATTCATAATCATACCTTCACATTCCCACCTACTGGAAGTTGCACTGAGGCATTCAACAATGCCTCAGTTGTTTCAGTCAAGGAGACAGAATATTCTTCTTCTAAATTAGACCACTCCTCCACATAAGGGATCTGTGATATATATAGTAGGGGGGAAAAAGTTAATAAGACCAAAAGAATGATAAGCGAATAATTTATTTTGAACATATAAATGGAAACGATACTTGGAGGAAAGAAATAGGCATGGTTATGTGAAAATAAAATCTTGAAGAAACAAATCCAGAATCAGAAGATTAAAATTAATTAAAAAAAGCACACGGAAAGGAAGGGGTAGAAGAAACTAGAAACAAGAATATTAGTTTAAGAGAATACACTCTAATGATGGGAGAATAAACAAAATATGAGACATATTAACTTGGCCCTACTCTTCAAAGAGATCTATTTTAGAGGATATTAGTTTCTTAAAATTATGTCCAAAGACATAATAAATGTCTTAGAGAATTGACTTGGCCCAAACTCTTCAAAGAGATACGCTTTAGAGGATATTAGTTTCTTAAAATTATGTTCAAAGACAAAGGTTATAGACTTCAGTAGTAATACCATAATAAGTAACAATTATTCCCCAAAAGAATTTTTGTCATAAACCAAAAAAAAAAAAAAAGCATCGTCTTATTAACAAATTAAATGGACATCAGCAGAGAGGCCTAAGGATTCGATGCCTGTTATGAATGCTTTAGAAGACATTAGTTGCTTAAGATCATGTCCAAAAACAAAGTTTACTTAAGTAGTAATACTTCAATGATTAATGTAATTCATAGCAAAAAAGCATTCTTATCATGCACCAAAAAAAAAAAAGCAATGCCCTATGCACAAATTAGATGCAAAAACAAAAAAGAAAAGATTTGAGTTGATAGCCTTACTTGAGCTTCAAGAATTGTTAACAAAGTCTTTGCTCTCTTCAAAAGTTGCACTTCTAAGCGTTTCAAGTTTACAGAATCACGAAACTCTGACATTTTCAATGCTAGAGAATAAAGTTCTTTCTGCAAGAAATACGAAAGATGGATGGGAAAACAAGAAGAAGAAAGAAAAGTGAGTAAACTGCCAAAGATGGGATGAAAGGAATTGTAAGCTAAATCAGACTGACTAAAAGATCAGGTGCATATATATATGTAAAGTGAAATCTAGATAGTAGCGTAGTTAATCACAATACTATTTTCATATAAGCAAGTTCTGAGTACCTATGCCATAAAATTATACTTAATTTATAGAGTGAAATACTTCAAATAAACTAAAATTAAAATCAACGATGGACAAATATTTTGTCAATCGATATATGCCACGGAAGTGAAAATCAGTGCCACATTTATTCACTGTGCCACATCTTTAACAAGGTTTTCAGCCTTTCAGACTATAATCTATATCATTTAGGCTTTAGGCTTTCAGCCTTTCTTTTAACAAGGTTTTATCGCATAAACAAATATTTGTCAATCGATACATGCCACGGAAGTGAAAATCAGTGCCACATTTATTCACTGTCCCACATCTTTAACAAGGTTTTCAGCCTTTCAGACTATAATCTATATCATTTAGGCTTTCAGCCTTTCCTTCAACAAGGTTTTATAGCATAGACAAACTAGAGATCCACATTCTTTTCTTGCCAATCATCAAATCATCTCTGCTAAATTCCTCTCCAATGAACAGCACCAGAAGTTTAGAAATACCAACACAAATAATATAGGTTTTCTGTTAAGCTATAAACTTGTTATTAGGTAAGAAAAAGAAACAAAGGCTACACACCTCACTATCTCTTTTCTGAGCTTTCATTGAGGATTCTGCTTTTGCATTGGCATATCTCCATTGTAGGTAACGATTATATAGCAACCTCAGGCTATGCACATCTTCCTGATGACCGGAACCTTTTTTACCTTTCTTTGTATCTATAACCGATTTTGGACACGGAGCTACTGGGGGTAAACAAAGGCCTCCAACTTTTGCAGAATTAGTATACTGCTTGACAAGAGAAGTAACATGCTTCTCACTCCCCCTTATGGAATGATTTAGTAAATGCTCACTGCCTGATAATGACATGTTAAGAGAACGAGAGAAAGGAGTTGTGGGGAATTTCAAACTGTCCCCACTACCTCTTACAGCACCCTTATTGCCAGTTTTCTCATCCACTGATCTAGTAGACACAGTAGGCAGCATGTCTCCCTCCGGCACAGACGACCGAAATTCTGGAAGTGACTGTATGCTGCAGTTGACATCCGAGTTGCTATGATTTTCGTCATCAGAGCATACCGAAGAAGTATCCCCAGACATTGAATTGGTTTCTCTTTGAGGCGAACCAATGTTGCCCTTTAATGAATTTGCAGTGGAAGATTGACTTCCCGATGATATGCCACTTGCTTGCAATAGTTTTGCAGCAACGGTGGCATTCATACTAACAGAACGCTGATGCGGAGTGAGTCTGTATCTTGAGGATACAGTTACTGTTGGAGTGTCCGGTCTCAAGGAGGGTGAAGTAAAACCATTTCCGATTCTCCCAGAACAAGACTTCGAAGGGTGAGGAGGTTGCTGTTCAACTCTTCCTCCTCCACCATTCTCCTTAAAGGGTTTCACAGCTCGTTGTTTTCTCTGTATAGTGGCAGTCGTATTTACTACATTTGATTTACACTGAAATCCAAAAGGGAATGGAGTTTCCGAATGTTCTGCCGGTCGGTTCTCATTAGCTGTGCCCAAGGGATCTACTTCCGATTGCTGCTGTCGTGGCCGTCTCTGTACAGAAGAAACCACGGGAGACATAAATCTAGAACTCACCTCCCTAACCCTAGGCCGTCGTTGATGAGAAGGCGAGGGTGG
The DNA here is from genome assembly GCA_025563575.1 of Acacia pycnantha. Classification (NCBI taxonomy): domain Eukaryota; kingdom Viridiplantae; phylum Streptophyta; class Magnoliopsida; order Fabales; family Fabaceae; genus Acacia; species Acacia pycnantha. The sequence continues at coordinate 418,499 of JAMWYP010000296.1, forward strand.
CGGTGGGGGAAGTGGAGGTGGAGGAGGAGCCGGAGCATCCGTAACCATCTCCATCGTAGAATTGGACTTCTCTGTAACTTTGATCTGTTTATGTTCTTGCATCATCTTCAACAATTTTGGCACAGCTAAACATTTAATTAAATTTCCCGATCGACAGAAAATGAAAAATAGCCTAGATGGGTAAGTTTATCTCTGATAACTCAATTCTTCCAGAATTTGACGGAAATTCACAGAGAAAGTGCAAGAAAACGGAAGAATTACCAAATTGAAGTTCCGGTTTGAGAACTGCTTTGGCATCGACGATTCTCTGTCCCTCCCTGTTTGGAGTATATGCTTTAGAGGAGAGAAGTGGGGGAGGCAGGGTTTGAACTTTGAAGTCTTGAGTTCAGAGGACAGCCGACCTGTTTCGGGAGGAGAGAAGGTGTGGGCGTCGATGGAATGGGGAGGGAGATGATGAAACAGAGAAGGTCGTGTCGTTGAGGAAGGAAAACTAACCGTTGGGCTATCGTTAGGAGTGTTCCAACGGTCCGAATTTCAAATCCACATTACGAGGCCTGAGCCTCAGAGTCTCAGGCTTCTAACAACACGCTCTCTCTCACACACATTTTATCACTCGTTTGTTGGGTGTCCTCATGATTCTTGCACACTAAAATTTATTACGAAGTCGTCACACTATTTTCACTGACATAATTATTACTCCTCCGGAGATTATTATAATACTAATTGCAAGTTGATCTTGGCCTTATTTCCTAAATGTAAGATATTTTTATTTTTATTTTTTTAATTTATCCTTATCAATATTTACTCAATAACAATCAAGTAAGGAAGGACAGAGTAATATAAGATGACATCTCTCTCCTCTAGTGAGAGCTTTTCCCTCTCCTCTAGTGAGTGTTTGTGAGATTCCTTATGGACCATTATGGTTAGCTCTTTGAGCGGCGACCTTCATTCTGGTTCTTTTTTCATTCTTAGTTCCTTTGTTGTTTCTGGTGTGGCTTTAGTAGTGGGGTATGTAGCTTGGTATAGCTTTCGAAGGTATGGAGGAAGGACAAGTTAGTAGTTCTAGGAAGCTAAAACAAGTCGTACTGAACCTAGGGCAGAGGTTGGAGAAACAAGGGGGACATTGGTAGGAAAGTTTTTTACTAGGACAAATCTAAATATTCCAACAATTGTCGCCATGATAAAAAAAGGATGGCAATTGGATGAAGAAATGGAAGTGCATGAACTTGACAAGCATCAACTTATTTTTCTTTTTCATTTTACCAATAGTGATGATTATACTCAGATACTCAAAGGAAGACTGTGGTTTATACAGGGTCACCTATTAAATCTTCAGAACTAGAAGGACTACATGATTCTTAAAGATGTCAATTTTAATTATGCACCCTTTTGGTTACAGTTTCACGCCCTCCGTTTGGAGGCTTTTGAGGGTTCTAATGCAAAAAATCTAGGAGATGCAGTGGGGGAGACTGTGATGTATGAGAGGTTACAAGAGTTTGATCTCTTCTTCGCTTGGGGGAGACTGTGATGTATGAGAGGTCACAAGAGTTCAATCTCTTCTTCGCTTGGATGCTCCTTTGACTACAAAATTTCTGCTATAGATGTGACCGGATTGGCCATGAGGGTAGGGGTTGTAAGGATACCAGTACTCTAAATGTAACATCCCAGCGAGGAGAGGTATGTAAACCCTTATAAAGGATCTTTCGTTCCCTTCCCCAGCCGATGTGGGACATAACACTCTACCCACCGTTGGGCGATGTGGGACATAACACTCTACTACCAATTGTAATATCACAACGCCTGGCTCTTGATATTGTCCACTTTGGGGCCCATCACCCCATCAACCCACATCAACCTGACGGCTTTAAAACGCGTCGAGAAGAAACGGTATCCAGACCCTTACAAAGGATCTTTCATTCCCCTCCCTATTGTAACATTCCAAGGCCTTGCTCTTGACATTGTTCGCTTTGGGGTCCATCATCTTCTCACGGCTTTAAAACGCATCTAGAAGGAGGGGTATTCAGACCCTTATAAAGGATCTTTCGTTCCTCACCCCAGTCGATGTGGGACATAACACTCTACACACCGTTGTCGATGTGGGACATAACACTCTACACACCGTTGAACATCACAGTACATCGCTCTTGATGTTGTCGACCCGACAACTTTAAAACGCGTCGAGAAAGAGCGGTATCCAGACCCTTACAAAGGATCTTTCATTCCCCTCCCTATTGTAACATTCCAAGGCCTTACTCTCGATATTGTCCGCTTTGGGGCCCATCATCCCCTCACGGCTTTAAAACGCGTCTAGAAGGAGAGGTATTCAAACCCTTATAAAGGATCTTTCGTTCCCTTCCCTAGCCGATGTGGGACATAACACTGGGAGGGGAACGAAAGATCCTTTATAAGGGTCTAGATACCTCTCCCTCTCGACGTGTTTTAAAGTCGTGAGGAGGCGATGGGCCCCAAAGCGGACAATATCAAGAGCGAGGCGTTGAGATGTTACACTAAATGAAGAAGGGGATGAGTATGGATATTGTAACATCCTAGTTTTTACATTAGGATTTAGTTATAAATAAGAAAAATTAATTAATCATGATACATGAATTTATTGTATAATTATCAAAATAAAGGTTTGTATATAAAATATCATGAGACAAAAAAAAAAAAAAAACTTTCAATGCAACATTGATCTTAAACCTACACTTCTGGGACGGATTTACTACTTAACTCATTATTAACTCATGAAATTTAGCAATAAAATCTTTATAGTTGGCAAAAAAAAAAAAGCGACACATTTTTGTAAATTCTAATTTTATATCTAAATCTTGTTAAACAATTATGTGTAGTAACAATTATCTTAAACTTCAAATATAATTATGTGTATTTAACTATTTAATTTAAACTATCATGTAAAGCTAATTGGAGCTAGAACGATTAACAAGGATAGAGGAAAGTATAGGTAATGAATAACATAGGAAAAAGGATACAAATGTCTCATTTAAGAAAAATAATATCAGAAAAATTTCATAACTTGTCAATAATAGCTTTTTCACTTGTTAATGGTTGATTTTTCATTTGTCATTGATAATTTATGAGACTTTTCTAATATTATTTTTCTTAATTGAGATTTTGATGTCATTTTCCCAATAACATATGCTCTATTTGGAAGCGCTATTCCCATGCGATCCTTAATCTACAGAAAGCAGGCAATCTATTGGTGGTTTTTGGGATGACATTTGAGTATCGAAATATTTAATCGATTCAATATCAAGACCAAAGTATTTGAAAATACTAAAATATGGCCAGATGTGTTTTTAATTATTTGATACTCTTATTTCTTAATTTGCAATTTCATAAGTACTGATTTGTAAGTCAAATTCATCTATTTATGAAAGAAAATGAAAAATGCAACTTGGTAAGCGATTTGATAATCATATTCCCTCATTTGCAATTATTACTACTAATTTACAAGTGAGATTTGTCTATATATATATATACACGCATAGTTGTCAAACTCTCGAGTTAACTCTCCGAATTTACTGATTTTATATTTCTACCTAACAAAATCGTGTCAAGTCACTCACAAACTCATTATAGTTGTAAACTCGGTCGAACTCATTATTTTATACACTGAGTTTACTATTTTTACATTTCTAACTTACAAAATCGTATTAACTCGCTCTTAAACTCATACTAACTTTTTTGATTTGATAATGTTTGGTGGCTTTGTGTATGAATTTTATAAAAAAAATTCTTTGTTGAGTATGATAAATTATGAATGTTGATGGATTTAATTTCAATTATTTGGATCTAAGATATATTTAAATCAAATTGTTGTCATTTCTATATATATTTTAATTATTTAACTATACACTTTTAATACACATTTATTGATAAAAGTAAATTCTTACAAGTTTACTATTACGAGTTTGACAGCCTTAGATATGTGTGTGTGTGGAGGAAGAAGAATAACTTTCATGACTTTTAGTAGTTTGATACCCATCTTCCTTAATTTAAATTCCAAATATCCTTAATATAAGATGTAATTAACATTTTTGTGATTAAAGAAATTAAATAAATTACTTAAGTATATATTTTGAATCCTTATATTATATATCAGTTTATAAATGAAACAAATTAGTTTGGAGAAGAAAAAAAAGATTAATGTAAACACTTTAAAGTAATTTATTTAGTTTTTTTAATCTTTCAAAAAAAAAAGTCATTTATATCTTATATTAATGATAGGTAGTAGTAACTTTGTAATTATCAATCTGCAAGTGAGATCCGTTTGTTTATGAAGAAAAATAAATAATTTAACTGGTCAAAGATATTATGACTTCTGTTGGATTGATACTCTTATTTCCTAATTTGCATACTAGTATATCAATTTAGTAAAACTTCCATTATAAAAAATAGTTATATAATAATTGACTATGCCTTTTTATTATAAAATTTTTAAAACCTGAGTCATGGACTATAATACCGCTTATCATCGAATATTATATTTGATAACTCAATTTATATAAATTTTGTAATAAACAGGCATATTCAGCTATCATAAATTGATATAGAAAAGCTCAAAGAAGAAAAACCAGCCAATCATTAGCTGAATGTTTTAGCTGCGCATAGTCATTCCAAAGTCCAAACCATAGAATCCCACGTGAAGCCAGGCAGATTAAGATGAAATACATGTTAAGAAGGCAGTTTCTAGGTAAAAGGTGGTGTTGAAAGCTCTATCCCTGGTAGGTGCAGGACTTTCCTCCACTGTAGAGGAGGGCTCTAATTAATGAGGTATGTGTAATTGTCCCTTAAACAAAAAACCATCAAAATGGTCGCTTTCCACGTTGGGACCAATAGGCCATGATTTTATCATTAAGATTCAAAAAATAGCAAGGGTAGTGTAACAGGCGGAAGCTATTGAACAAGTCACTTAAACAAAATGCAATTTGATGGGGGCTTTCCAGGAGACTGAGGGAAATACAGATATGGACAAATAGAATTACATAAAGAATCAAAGATTTAAAAATATAACAGACAAAAGGGCCCCGATATATTTTAAAGCAAATTTGTATATCACATCCTCTCCCCTAAGCATTGAATAATTTCCGGAAAGGTCCGTCCTTCCGATCTTTGGCAGCTTCAGTTAGAGCAAGGAATCTCTTGAACCCTGTGGTGGCAGCTCCTCTCCCAAGTGCAGCAGCCCTTGTAAGCACATCCTCCCTAGAAGCCATGAGTCCCACAGAAATTGGATTAGGTACTGCAGGGGACGCCAGGGAAGCTGCCGGTGGAATCTGAGTTTGCTTTATTCCCGGCCCATGTTTGTTGAAGTCATCAAGAATAGTTTGTTGATCAGCTTTTTTTAGACCCTGAAACCATGTAACACAAATTATTTGGACACGAACAACTTACAGAACACACATTCTTGGACATCTGAAACTCAAGTAATTTGCAGTCCAAGCAGTGAACCTTCAACCAGTCGCAATAGCGTCCTTGTTAAGGACTGGAATCTATTAACATACCATACCAAATTACCAAATAGTAATGTTTAATGCCACAGACTCTTTTCAAGACTATTCTTCTCGTTGTACTTTAAGAGTTTGCAATGCAATAACATTGCTGGAATATGAAGAGCATAACTCATTTATCCTCAATCGTTAAACTAGGATTGAGGACAAATCTTAGCAGTGGACTTGCTGTAATTTCATTTTATCCTACATTTAACCAAACCATATAAAATGCATTTCATGTACCCAATTGGAAGTGACTTATCCCAGGTCCTTGACCTTGACTTACTCAAAGATGACAGCCTCTTCTGACTTTCATGTCAGACCAGGCCAAAGAAATAAAGCAATAGAATATATATTAGTAGAACAGCTAATTATAACCTTGAGCTCCAGTATTCTCTGAAACTCCATGGGCGTACCCTCAGGTAGCAATGCACGGTATGTATCTGCTACAGAATCAACGGGCGAGAGAATAACCTGAACAAAGTGATTTACACAACCTTGAATCAGGAGGAGAATCTAGACCTGTATGAGATAGTAGTCTTCCGACCAACTAATAACAAACCTTCAATAAGGCTTCTGCTTTGCTCATCTCACGACTTACAAACTTTGAATAGCTAGCAGCACCTGATGTCTGTTGCAGAAAATCAAAAGTTTATTAGTACGATCAGTGAACAATTAACAAGCCCACAACTAAATCAATAAAAACTTTAGACATTTATCAGTAGATATTACTCTGCTCTTAACCAGCGCAAGGAATGACACAAAGGGCACATGCGCCCAAACAGAATATACTTGTTGTGAATACAAATTTGCATTTACATGAGCTAAATCACCTGTCTACCAAGGGAAGGAATTTCTAGAAGGATGGTCTTAACAGCTTGGGTATCCAGTAGCATCTGCAAAAGCGTCAAGGCATAAGCACATCTCTATCATGAAATTCAAAACCTCATCAGACAGCCTAAATTATTGTAAAACAATATCCGATTGATTTTATTTCCATTGATGATACAGAATATAAAATACAGAACAAAGCAAAACAATTTCAAGTGAAATACAAGCTGGAAATAATGCATAGTTTTCAATGTTAATTTCAATAAACAATCTTCTGTTGACATCAAGAAAGGAAAAGAAAAGGTAGTAGAAGGTAAAACTGGTTTGTGCTAGATAAGTGCTCAACCAAGTATATTATGCCACTAAAATCAGCTTCCGTCCTTCCATACATACATAATACATTACTTGAATATTACTAATATAATATAGATGTTAGGAGTCAACGTCCCTTACTAGTTTATTTTAGAAAGAAACTCTTGCAGCCCTTAGATATTTGGTTTATGTGTTTTAAATTTATGTTTGTGTTTGTGCTTATGAACATCAATTATCTGCTATGGCAGGCAGTGGTACTCAGAATCTAATTGACATCCAACAGAAAAGGCAGTCTAAGGCTTGCTTAATGCCAAAAAAAAAGGCCACGTTGAGGAAGTTTGTTGGAAAGTCCATAATAAAACAGTAAAATGCAGATCAAGACCAATGAGAATTGTCACAAAAAAATACCTGGAAAAAAGAATTAGAATGCACGAGAGAAAATCGTGGTTTCTAGGATAAGATAGTAGGGTGAAAAATACTTGAAAAAAATTGTGATAAAAAATTTGATCAGTTGGTTACACTGTTAGGCTGTTATTTTAACCTTACATTCAGGTCAAGATAATTTAGTTTTCAATTCAACTTTTGTATTAGCTATTTCCCTGAATTTACTCCTTGAAATTCCAATCTATTAAAACTGAAACACCCAGCTTTGAAACACAAAGAATCAGCGCTTAGAGAAGCCATGTAAGGATCCATTGAGATACAGACAGCTTGAGTTTGAAATTCAGCATTTAGCAGAGAAGCTAGATAAATATACTGAAGATATAAGGAGAAAACTTAGGAACTTAAACAGTGAAAGAAGCTAGTACCTGTTGAGCTCCTGTTTCTGATATTTGCTTGCATTTAAAGATATTAGAATAAAAGCGCGGGCCAAGAGAAGATGCGAGCTGCATATAAAAGCAGGAAAACAGATTTCATGTAGAAAACTGAATTCATTGATCCTGAGAACTTAGATTATGAGAACAAAATGAAAAATGCTAGAGTATGGAGACAAATTGCTTAAACAAAACACAAATATGCGGACTGGATTCCAAATGTAAGCTGATTACCACCACCCCTTTTTTCCCAAGCTAGAAGGATGAAATTGTTAAGGGTCTAGGTTCAGAGACTGTTAAATCTTTTCAATGATCTTTGTTAGGAAAATGGAAATGATAAGTGCTGATGATGAAAGGAAGATAAAAGATTGAAAACTTTTGTGGGAGGATCTAGCCCCTCACAGGGCTAGAGCTTTTTTAAACTTTTCCACTGAACATTAATTGGAAACCCAAATTCCATCACACTGATTTCCAAATTAAGAATAAAATTAAGTTAGCTCACAATATAAAAGAATCAAATGAAATTTCAGTTTGAAAAAAATATGACAATTGAAACCAAAAACATTCCAGGATAGTCTAAGAATGACATGTATTATGCTAGAAAGGAATTCGTCCCTAACTTATAAGTTAGTTTCAGTATGTCAAGTATAGGATAATATTTCTGTTGTTATTAACAGCTTTATGTTATGTAATCATTTCAGTTATGTATCTTAACCATAGTTTGCTATATGGTTCATTGATATATAACTACTAGTTACTACAGTAATGAGAATTATTCACTTTTCTCAATCAGATTCAGTAACACCGTAAACCATAACTTAAATCAGGAATAATCACCTTGTCTAGAAAGAATTGAAAGTAGACAGGTGAAAGAAGGCTTCCAAGTACAGGAATGCTAGAGGTAAGAATCATATTTATGCCATTAACATACCTACAAGAAAAATAAATATACATTAGAAGATAAAATTGATCTGAAATAGGAAGAGGTTCAGGTTTATGAAGAAAATAGCTTACTCAGATTGATCACCAACACTTTCAAGGGTACCCCATGGAACACGTGTCATTGCAGCCATTTCAATGTCAAATTTGGTTTCCAGACCATGCACTAGGGTGACCAATGATTTTGTTATAACAGCTGAAAACTCATCCTGCATGATTGTTTGACTCCATCAGAATAAGAATAACAAGAAAATGTCCCACTCATTTAAGAAATTATGACTACCTGCACTTCTGACATATCTATCCCATCTGCATATTGAGGATCAATTATTTTAGCAACACTTTCTGCCAGTTCACCAGCCTGTGAAGCATAATACCCAGTTACTTGAAACAGCAGGTATACAGCATAAACTAGATCAAGGGTGTTAAAGAAACTAACAGACCGTCTTGTGGCAATATTCAGCAGAATTGACAATATAGCAAATCACTCTTTCATCCCTATCAGATGTCTGTTCAACATTTTCAAAGATTAGAGAAGGAAAAAATCTTCCACAACAAGAATATCGAGTTGCCAAAAAATCATGGGAGAAAACGCCCTATTACATTATACCTTTATCTGTCCATCCATGCCTGTGGCTGCAGCAACAATTCCAGAGCCACCTTTGGGTAGTCTTGCAAAGAGTTTTGTAGCATATGCTTTAAGAATTCTTGAGAAAACCTAAGATTGAAAGGGAATAAACTCATAAAAAACAAAAAGCTGGACCTTTAACATTCCATTATTCATCAGTGTTGCATGAGAATGATTCCCTTGCTACCAGAGATTTACAAAACCTATTGATGTAGGAAAAAGCAACCGCAAAAACGGAGGGAATATCAAACTAAATACTGAATTTATGTTAATCAATGACAAAAAAAAATGCATATACTTAGGAAAATTACCTTGAACAAATTAAATAGTGTCTGGTTCTTTGTTAAAGCACTGCATCTCTTCAAGCTCCTCTTGATAATAAGAAACAACTATATAGCACAGTAAAAACTAATCAGGTAAAAATATCGCAAGATGCAAAACTGGTAAATGAGGGGAAAAGAACATAAGAGACTTTTAACAATATTACTCATTTATTTAAATTTATTAAAACGCCTATTCTTGTCTCAGAAGCCAGCATTAATGGATGGTTAGTATAATCAGGATTCTATATCATACTTGGATTCAACTAACTTCTAGAACTAAAGCCAGATTTGAGAGTTTTTTTAAGCAACATGAAAAAATTCATAGATAGAAGCTCCAACATTGTCATATAAAGATCTAGTGACTTGACTTACCTGCATGCTACTGGATAAAACATTGTTCTGACTTCCCTCCTCAGTATCCCACGTCTCTTCCTGTTGATGATAAAGGGTTATTCAATTGAGAAAGAGTCGAGCAAATAACAGAACACAAACCAGCAAATTAACACAAATCACCTGAACAAGCTTCTCTAGATTTTCCATCAGTGTCTTCTCTTCCAATTCTACATATACTGTCAAGTGAGGTTCAAAGCAAGATGAAATGATTCCACGGAAGTTGAACTGTCAAAATAGCCAGTTCAAGTGCTTATCAGGATTGCCTTGACGAACCAGACCAAAAAGGAATAAAAAGAAAAACTCAAAGAACATGGAAGATTATAGCTACAGATTACAGTAGAGACTAGAGAGGATACTAAGAGGTAAATGAAAAGAAACAGAAAAATAATACAAGGACAGGAGAAGAAATAAATTGAGGGAAATGCTAAGGTTTTGATATTCAATGCTGCAAAATACCGAATCAGATATTTCCCCTTTTACACCCAGGTATCGAAGAACAGAAACTGGTGCTCAAAACACAGAACAACTCCAAAGAATATAACATAAGCCATTGGCATTTGAGAGGCCAGCCTCTCCTCACCACCCTCAATACAAAATATGACCTCCTTCTGCTAGGAGACTCCAATCACTGCTATAAGCCAAAAAGTAACACAGTCTCCAATACTCCTAGACAAGGCCTATGGCAACCCTAATTCTTCGTTTCTTTCTCCTTAATACTTGGTGTCTCAAGGTCAAAACCTTATCTGATAAAACAATAGGGGAAAACTTTATCTGACTTCTATATAAAATAGGGGAAAACTTTATCTGAATCCTATGTTTGAGGAAAGAGAAATAAAATTATTACATACCCCAGCTCCAGGCACCACCAAATCTTTACTTCCATCTTTTCCCTGTAGATACAAAACCAAAACATAATGGTCATTTGATAACCATAAATATGAATAGTCATGTGGATATGCATCACCAACTCAACATTTTAGAATATGTACCTCATTGCCACTTTCTTGATGTGCAGCAAGCTTCCTTTCATACTTCTTCCGGATATCTGAAGCACTACTGCTAGAATTACCCCCTCTTCCAATTTCTTCAATCTCATTCCCAATCTCCCTGCTTTGCGTGCCTCCCCCAAATTTCTCAGCGAGCTCATCCTCAAACTCTAAAGTTCGTTGTAATGCCTACAATAATGAACAAAGAAACCCTGAAGTAACACATGAAATTCCAGACTTTCAAAGAAATAAATAAAAAGGTATAGCGGTATAGCATGATATCAAGCAAAATAATAGTTATAACAACAAAGCCAGCAGTTAAATCATTCACTGTCTGATCAGAACCACTGCTTACCAGCAACAAGGTCCCTACATCTGGCGTTTCTTTCAGATTAGCAAGAATGTCCTCAAGTTGTTTCCTGTGATGAGAGATATACCATAAAACCAACAATATTTTCCAGCTAATGATGCTGAAAAATTAAAGGGAACACTAAGGTGGCAAAATTCAACGAAGCCCAAAACCTGTTTTATTTTGGATAATATCATATCTGATAGAAATAACACACACACACACAATAAGCACACATCATAACATCTTATATTTGATAAATTCAACCTACATATATTAGCTCCAACAAGATGTGGGACATATTAATTTATAAGCAGTAAAATATGATTATTCCTTATTTAAATTATCTTGAGCAAATATTGGCCCTAGAGTTTGAGCATCAAACGTATTTTATAATTTTACACCATCATGATCAGAGCGCACTACATGGAACAACATTTCCACCATAGCCATGGCTTCTTTTAAAGGAGAAAGGCAGAAAACATCATTGATAGGTTATATTAAGTCAAGGCTATAGACAAAGATAGCATACCTTGTCTTCTTGCAGAACAGGATACATAGACGATAAGAAACATGCCATGAAGAAGGAAAAATTTTCCATATGTCTTCATTTGATCTCATTCGGCGTTTAATCCATGCATATCTTCGTTCCGTTTTGTCTAACTTTGATAATTCTATGAAGATGGAATAAATCAAAGATTAGTAGCAATAAATATACATCAACATAAAAACATGTCAGCAATAATTAAACGCACCGGCAGCTTCAAAAATTTGTTCATATGATGTAAGCTCCCGGCTGCAGAAATTGTTTACCAACTCTTCTCTGACAGAGGGCTCCAATGCATCAACCACTAAACAGGCATCAGACAAGTGCTGGACCATAGTAGTTTCTTCTGTCTCCTTTCCAGTACCTAAGCTGAGATGAAAACAGGAAGTTGAAACCCCCCATTAAACAAAGGCTTTCATAGAATAAAAGCATATCCATATCCATATTGAAGGAAATAAAATACATGAGTTATAACTACTAAAACAACCAAAGATGCAACTGAGCAATCAAAATTAAAAGTGTGTATCCGGATCACACTCTATTACCCAAAGGCTGAACAGAAAAGGAAATTAGTAATAACATACCTTGAGAAATCAGAAAATACATGTGACTTGAGAATTTGCTTTATGTTCTTAAACTTCTCCCTGAGTTCAATGATCTTATGAATATCTCTATAGGCTTCAAAGTGACTACATAATTGGTTCACAGCCTGATAAGTAAGACAGTAACATCACTAAATTAATATGTAAAACAAAAACAAAATGTGTGGTTCCACTTAAAATTTTATCAAGAGTAAGTGATACGCTCAAGCACATGATGCAAGAAACTACGATGCATCCAGAAGAAAGCATGGTCAGAAGTATAAGAGGGTCCCGCCAGAGTTACAGAATTCAACAGCCAATTTTGTTACACTTCCTCAGAACACCCACGAAGTGTTCAGATGAAATGAAGCAAGAGAAGAAACCCACTAAAATCTTATGCGTTATCTACATTTTTTAGGGGAACCAAGGGAGTCTGGCTGGGGGCTGCTCTGCTTAAGATGGATCCCATTTGCTTGATTATGCCGTAGAGATTATAAAGAGTCTACTTACAGCTAACCAAATGATTTTAGATTTCACCCATATATAAATAAATAAATAAATATATATATATATATATAGGGGTTTAAACTTCTCATGTTGCATGAGAAGGAAAAGATTCCTACACACACATAAAATGGTGGGACCCACATATATATAATGCTAATTATATGTATATGTGGGTCCCACCATTTCATGTGTGTGTGACATGAGAATACACTTCTCCTACAACATGAGAAGTGTTTTTCCCATATATATATATATATATATATATATAAGCCCAGGAACTCAGAAGTCAAAATAATATAAGAGAAAATCCAGAATAAGGATATCTAGGATTACAGCAATTCCTCCTTACTAACAAATATGAGATATGCCATCTAATTCAATCTAAGTGTACCATCAAAAAACTCTCAAGTTCCCTGATTAGTATGTAGTATGTACATCCAATTAAAAGAAAATAAACGGATCAGATAAATCCCAAACTGCAATAGATTTTATGAATTTCAAAGGAATTAAATTCTATACACCAAAAACATCAACCAAGTGGTTCAAGAAGACCCAATGCAGTAGATAGACATTTAAATAGCAAGTCTCTGAAAAGTATGATCAGCAAAAAGATTGAATACCTCTAGCTGTGCAGCTGCCTCTTTATATTGACGTTTTGAAGCCATGACTTGAAGTTGTTCAACAGCAGATACTGCCATGAGATGGGTAGTGTTGTAAGTTTAAAAAATACATATATAAAAGTAACCGATTGGCTTCAATGTTTGGATCAGAAAATTGCAGTAATGGTTTATTATTTGAGTTGCAGTTAACAATACATTGATTGTTCGGTCTTTGTTACAATAAGTTATGTGGACTTGTACTATAAATTCTATTGTAAAATACTCTTCTATGTGCCTAAGCATTTTTACATTAGAACTTGTCTAATTCATAACAATGGGACCTATGAAAACAAATTAAATTAATAAACAGATCAGCAAATTTATTCGTATGGTAAAGCAAGAGATTATAGAGAGAATCAGATAATAACTTCAACGATGGGAGAATCAACAAACCTCCTAAAAACAAAAGAATGAAATAAAACTACTATTTTAACCTATTAACTCAAGAGATATGTAATCCTCTGGATATTTAATCAAAGACTCACTTCAACAAACCAAAGCAGAGACCCACATAAAGGAAAGACAAGAAAAACTATCATTTGATTCTGTCACTCTTTTCAACCATTCAATCATCTCATTTGAGTATAACTTCAGCTACTCAGCCACATTTATACAAAATAAAACGTGGCATTCTACAGTGTTTGATGCTAATTTCAGACCATGGAATCTTGCACCTTATAATTGCAGAACCAGAATCTGAAAAAAATTATAAATCCTTGTAAACTGATGATAACAACAACCCTTATCCCACTAGGCAGGGATATCCCTGAAAACTGACATGAGCAGTTAATTGTTAAACAAGCCAATATTGAGAAAATTTCTTCTTCGTCACATCTAACTTCACTTGCAAATTACTCATCAAATTTTGCTCTAAGTCTAGGTATAAATCAAATTATCACAGAAATCATAGTTTTAGATATAAAAAGGACAAAAAATAAAATGGGGAAGAACACAGGATGCTTGGATTAGACATGAAGGATAATTTTTATGAATTCACAAAATACCTAAATAAAATTCATGTTATCAGTTACTGTCATTTCTCAACCATGAGAGAGTTAAAAGAATTACAGAATTCTCTGAAATTAAAATTAAAAATCCACAGATATAAGAATTAATCAGATAGACACCTTCTGCCAAGAGCTTCTAGCTCACACACACACACCCCCCAAAAAAAAAAAAAAACCGTTTATAGAGAAGATTGTGGGTTCTATACTTCAAGTAACAAAAATAGGGGTGGGTGGGTGTGGGCCCCCTCTCCTTGTCCAAATCAAAAAAGAAGAAGATAGACACCTTATAAACCAAATGAGGATCAATGATTCAAACGTATCAATTCTCTCTCTAGTCTTTAAACATAGCTCTATAGCCAACATGATCGTAGCTTCAAGCCTAAGTATGCATTTTGATTTGATTACTATAGTCATCAAAGCACAAGATTAAAAATTGTTAGAATACTAGGAAATAAATCAACTTTATTATTAGGATCCCTTGATTATTGTCCTCCTTGATTATAGGATCCTAATTATATCAGCTTTATTAGCCTTTATTGTAATTTACCTTAGTCCCTAAGTTTCTCTTCCATCTGACTATACAAAGGCTCATATGTACTCTCTTTAATTTACTGAGTTTAATAAGAGTGAATTTGAAAGGACCCTATTTGGCAGCAAGACATAAGCAAGGAAATATAGGAAGACAAAATATTATCAGCAAAGGACCAACATGCTTTTGAGGTTGCAGGGTTTGACTTTGCTATTTTGATATAATCTTAGGACACATAGCCACTGCATAGAGTGGCTCTGGTTGTAGCTGTCTGCACACTTTTTGGGCACTGTGCAAGATGTTTTTTTTGTTTATATCAACCGTAGGAAGGAAGGGGTGGGGGTATGTGGTATTTTTGTGAGAAAAGTGTAGGAGAGGGAAGTCTGGTTCTGTGTAACAGAACATAAACCTTCTTGGCTGTGGGAGTGGTAACACTCTTGACAGATTTTAGGAGAGGGGGAGCAAATCTGTTATCACAGATTTGCCTCTGTCTTGGCTGCAAGGGTCTTTGGCTCTTGACAGATTTATTGTAGTTTTCATTGTGTTTCTGAGTTGTGCCTAATTAAATCAGCATTACAGATATCATTTTGTTGGTCCCTAACAGAATTTTATCCCTCTAAATTCAACATGGTACCAGAGCTAGGTCTGATTTTAGACTTACAGTAAATTCCAGCGCCTGGTTCGACCTACTCATCTCACCCAAGCATCACAGACGCCATCTGACCTTCGACCTTCAGAAGTTAATCCTCACAGAATAGAGGAGACCTAAGAGGCAAGAGAGAGAGAGGGAGACGCGAGCCTAAGAGATAGAGAGGGAGACCAAACAATGACCGTGACTGAGAACGGCGGAGAGCACAAAAGGCGTGACTTCCAGATCTGAGAACGCACGATCCAGATCTACAGTAAGGGGGAGCGAGTGTTGCATCACCGCCACCACAGACAAAACCAGAGCTCGCCCACCGATCGGCAAAACCCAAAGGAGCGCCAGCGTGAACAGTGCCCTTCGGTGACTATTTTCACACCCTTTTCTTACCACAACGATGGATCCTTCCATTTTTCCTCAAAATTCCAGTCCAACTCTTGAGAATGATGATCGCCTAAGCAAAGAAGAATTTCAGGTTCTTCGCAGGATACTTGAGAAGGAGAATAAGTCAAATTCTATTATCCCTAGTGTGAATCCGGTACAATCCGGATTTACAGGGGAAGAGGACGATTGGGACTTCTAGAGAATAGGACTCAAGATTCTTTTGGGCAAGTTCTGCTACTCAATATGGGACCTCTGAGACTCCAAAAATGAGTACAAGCCCAAACAAAATATGGGACCCCTGAGACTTAAAAAGGAGTATAAGCCCAAACAAAATAAATGGGCCGCTGAGACTCAAGAAGTACAAGCCTAAAGATTTTGAAGATTGAAGCAGGCAGAACAAAGTTTAAAGGATTTCGAGGCAAGCTGGGTATGATCGACATATACTCTCCAGCTTGAGGGGGAGTGTTAGAATATTAGGAAATAAATCAACTTTATTATTAGAATCCCTAGATTATTGTCCTCGATCCTAATTATATCAGCTTTATTGTAATTTATCTTAGTCCCTAAGTTTCTCTTCTATCTACCTATATAAAAGCTCCTATGTACTCTCTTTTATTTACTGAGTTTAATAAGAGTGAATTTTATCCCTCTAAATTCAACAAAAACAACATATATTCACCTTTATCTACCTTACAGTTTTTAAATCAAATGCAAACTTACCAATTAGCACTTCTAATCCAATCAATATCAAATAACCCAGAAATAACAAAGAATAACAACCTTATACCAGTCTAATTAACAGATATAAAGTTACCAAGTTCAACTTCTGCTATTGCATAAGTAGTCAGCAAGCTTTTTTTTTGGGTTGGGGGGGGCATAATAGGTCACTTTCAACAGATCCAAGATTTACCAAGCATGGTAAGACGGTGAAGAGCAGTGATTGTTGTGGTTATATGCTTCTTGGCGAAATCCAATTTCTTAATGTCACGGCATATTTCTTGAACCATTGTTTCACTTTGTACAGCTTTAGTTTTTATTTCTCGGACCTTATACATAAGTTCCTGCATTAAAACAATCAAAACAGTTAAACACATAAAATAACACTCAAGCTCACAGAGATGCTGGAAGGAGGAAGAGAGACAAAAGAAAGCATCACGGATAAATGCAAGGAAAAGATAAGATCAAAATACCTGACAGTTGAAAAACAGAAACACATCACATTCAAACAGGAAACCGCTTTTCATATGCATGCATTCAAAAATATAGAGAAAGATGGAGATCTATATTTGTAAGAGAAAGAGGAAGGAGAGGGTAATTAGAAAATTATGGAGAGTGCAAGGGAGGGAGGAAGAGATACAACCTCCACAGCAGTTGTAGCAGCAGCAAGATCTTCTTTGGCTTTAGTCCTTGAATTACTCTGAAATTACAGAATCAGTGCTATCAAACGATAGTCGCCAAAAAGGTGTACATGATTACAGTTTTAATGGTTAATACCTCATTACACCATATTTAGCCCACGCAATTCAGTAATGCAATCACGGATAACTCCTAACCCCCCCCACCCACCCACCCACCCACCCAAAAAAAACAAAAGAATCCCCATTTTAAAGAAGTTTCTGAGTTTTTATTCACAGTATTAATTTCACAACAAGTCATGCTAGTTTGAAAATTTAAGACTAGAAAGCAGTTAACCGTCAGAGGCATGGATCAAGACCTGTTGGCGAACAGCTGCTAGAATTCCAGCATCAACTGTGCGAATCTCATTCTGTATCTTTTGCATAAGTGGCTCGACACCGGATAGAGATGCCTCTGGATAATATGGAAAATAAATGAGCATAAAACTGAGCATTAGCAAGAAGAAACGAATTTCCTTGTAAAGTTCAAGAACGTGAAGGTACAAAAGAACATAAAAGACTAGATGTTAGATGTACAATACAGTGTCAACGGTTTCACGCAAACCCAACATAGTTACATAGCCTGGATTAAAAATTATACACTGTAAGTGCACAGTTTAATTACATCCTTCATTTTCAAATTTACACAAGTGATGATTTGGATCGCTAAAATGATCATGTAATTTTCACACTACAGTGATCTAAACACTAGCATACGCTGTGGCACGTCAAGACAACAACTAAACCCATTGAAGCACATTGCTGCTGCATGTCAATAAATGGAGGGGGAAGACGTTGCTACAGGGGAGTTACAGAGTTTGCAAGTATGAAATGTAATCGAAACGACTGACCACATGGATTAGAACTAGGCCTGCGAGTAGTGCATGATTACCATTGGGAAACATCTGATTGATATACTCCAAAGCGCTTGACTTGTCCATTGCTGATAGTAGATGAAAATTGAAAACCCACCTCGAGATTCTTGTCCCACGTTCTATCCAGCACCAACAACGAAGATTCAATATCCAGATCTCATATATTGCATCAACCTCTCGGTGAAAAGAGAAAGGATGCCAAGTTCAAAGGCAAAGAGGAGAATTTGGAAGACACAGAAAGTAAACACCCACCAAAGTGGCAGCAACAGTTATAAACTCAGAATATCAGAGCTCCAAATCTACCATTTATTCAAGTCTTTCTTCCTGCAGATTGAATTGCAGAGCTATGTTAGCAGCATGAATTTGGATCCTCTCTCGCATGCACCCTCTTCCGTAGTCCCCGAGACAGTCCAGTAGCCCGGTACAGGGGTCATGAAGAGAAAAAGAATAAAGAACCCTATAAAATACAATAAAAAAATGGAAAAATAGAGAAATATTATGAAATAAATGAGAGATGAGAAGAACTAGAGAGAGAATAAGAGAAAACAATTGTATCACTGTTCAGATGTGTATACACTGCATAATACTCCCTCCGTCTAATTATAAGATATATTTAACCGATTTTGGAGGAATTAAGGATAGAGGTTAAATTAGTTTATTTTACTCATTTTCCTAAAATACCCTTATATAAATTTTACACTTCAGCTATCTTATTGATTTCATATAATCTCTCATTTATATCAATAGAGATATTTTAGGAAGAAATAGACAAAAATTAGAATGTTGTCTTATAATTAGGACCAAAACAAACTCTCAAATGTTGTCCTATAATTAGAACCGGAGGGAGTATATGTCTATTATTTATAAGTATAACTCTATAACTTAGAATGAATGAGATACCTGATCAAAAAAAGAATAAATGAGATTATATAATTATAAGAAAATAATGGGGAGAAATAATAGAAAGATAGATATTTATAATCTCTGAGGGACAAGGACTGGAACAGAGTTACTCTGCATATTTTTCAGGGGAGATAACACTGGAAACTATAATTTATAAAATAAATTCCACTTGCATCAAAAACTAAAAGGGAAATGAATAAAAGATCTAAATCACAATATAAAATATTTACTCACCCTCCGAATGATAGCATCAAAATCTGTATGCTTAGCTTAAAACTGAACTTCTGGGGCCATTTTTTCCGGCAACAAAAACAGAGCAAGTGAAAAATCAGAATTCTAAGACAGATTCAGAGAGAGACCTTTCGAAGTAGATGGACAAGGGGAAGAGGACGATGAAGGTGGGGGTAAGAGGATCGATCTCCAGATTCATGAGATAGCTCTAAAACACAGCGTGGATGGCGGCGATGGCCAAGTCCTCCGTCATCATTTCCGCCATTAAATATGCCTCTTTTATTCACTTTAGCCTCACAAACCTCTCATTCTTTGATAATCAAATGTTGGCTTCGGAATGTGTTTGTTTGAACCGCCATTTATAGACGTCATCTTTCATGTGTCCATTTTCCATTTGTGTTTGCTAATTGCTTTGCCTTTTCATGCCCTGTGAATTCCCCCACTTGTCCCTCTTCCTATCTAGATATATATAGTGCTAGCTTCTAGTCATCCTTTTATCTTTCATTTCTCAAACTAAGGCCTGGATGGACTTTTAAAAAAAATGTTTTTTTTGTAGGGCTTATTTTTTAAGCTCTAAATTGGAACTTTTAAAAAAAACATCATTTTAACTTTTTTTTGTGACTTTTGTTTTTTTTAAAAAATATCATTTAAACACATAAATTAATTAAAAAGAATTTCTTTTTGCATTAAAAAAGTACTTTTTTTATCAAAAAAAGCCCATCCAAAAGAGCCCTAAATCTAAAACTAGATTCAATGCTAATAGTATTAGATATTGATATTTTTCTCAGCTTTAATCTTATAAATAGGAATCATATATCTGATTACCCATAATGACATATTTCTAATTCTTTCAAAGTCCATAGAATGTACTCCACCCTTTTCTAAGCAAAAACACTTTCAATTATTTGTTGCTGGACAATTTATAGGTACTTTTGTAAACACTTTTAAACAATTTACAGTTTTTTTATATAATAAACAATTTACAGTTCTTTTTATTCTCGTGAGAAGCAACATGGATTTAAATATTGATTTATCATGTTGTGAGATGCTAGGCTTTTTTTCTAGGAAAAATTTCAATTAGCTCTTTTGGTATCAAATTAATTTCAATCAACTCTCAAAACTTTTCGAAACTTCACTGCACCTATAATCAAAATGACACCCCTTAGGCGAAACGCCTGCTTGTGTACCGTGATCATACCTTCTCCTGAACGCTTGTCCTATAAGCATACAGGAGGAGCACACAGATCCTATATCAAATCATCGGACCTTCAATAGGCCGGACATCTGAGTTCTGAACCAGAACAGTGGCGCCGACCGTGGGGATCAATAAACTTCAATTCCCGTGACCATGAGGATAAGCACTCGTGCTTGTGCCAAAGACAATCGGAGGCGATCAGCTGGGACAACCGTCAACCACCACGTCAACCACCCCGTAACGAGCAACCGATTAACCAATACGATGGAGACCATCGGGAAGGAGAAGATCGGCTATCTCACCGGAAGACCCTTTGATTCCCAACAATGAACGACACCAGATTTTCGTTCTCTTCAAGCCGGGATGCTTGCGATAATGAGACGGGTGGACAACATAGACAAGCGCCATACCCTCCACTATCAGCGAGCGGGAGAGCGGGAGAAAAGACGGACCCACACCCTTTCCAGCGAGGACCGGGAAGATAAAACTTGGAGAGAGGACGACGATGACGAGAGCTCGGCTCATCGCACTGACAGCGAAGGCGGAAACCGTCAACAAGCGGGAGGGCCAATAGGAGGAACCTAAACCGAGATGAAGAAGGTCGACCTCGGGCGAGGAACCATCGAGGTGACAGGACGATTCCTCCAAGTGGGTTCCAGCTGACGGAGATATGTCACCAAATGCACAATAGCTTTTTCTCAAAGGAAATCCGAACGCCCGATTTTCCGAAAAGCCGAATTTGGGCGAGTTGACAAAGTACGACGGCACACAAGACCCGACGACTCATTTAGAAGACTTTGACGTTCACATGTCGGTTAGAGGTCTCAAGGAACCAATCGTGCGCGAATCTTCGCCGCGACGTTAAAAGGGCCGGCGTTGAAGTGGCTCCACGCTCTTCCTTTTGGGTCGATCCACAATTTTGAAGACCTAGCCGAGGCCTTTGAGTTGCACTTCGCAACTAGCAAACGGCAACCAAAATCCCAGTATTCTCTGTCCAAAATCAGCGGCGGCGGGAGAGCGCTCCAAAGTTACCTTGACCGCTTCAATCATGCGGTACTACAGGTGCGCGGACTCAACGAGGACGTACACGTTCACTTATTGGTGGATGGCCTTGATAAAGAGTCCCGCCTGGCAGAATCTTTCTTAAAGGAGCGGGCAAAAAATCTCAACGACTTCATAACCCGCTCAAAGAAATACTTGGACGTCGAGCAGATGCGAATGGCAAACAATCTCATTTCGAGGCGGGACCAAGATAGAACCTCCCCTCCCAGAGGTCGAGACTTCTCTGATAACAGAAATAGGGATTCCGCGGGGGGGAACGAAAACAAGAGCCGGGGTGGCAAGTCGATCGGCGGAGCAAGTACGAGAAATATTCAGCCTTGACGGTGCCTCGGTCTCAAGTATGGAAGGAGGTGTCAACAACCGAGATGAAGAAGGTCGATCGACCTCGTCTGTCCCTAGAAGATCCGGGTAGACCAATCTAAATATTGCTCGTTCCATGATGGTCGAGGTCATACAACCGATGAATGTTACGAGCTCAGTGATGCAATCGAACGATTTGTTCGTGAAGGCAAACTTTAACGGTATGTCATAGAGCATCAAGGAAAAGGTGGTAAACGAAAGACCAAGAACCGCAGCGGGACCCCCCGAAAGTTCAAAAAGCGGGAAGATAAGCGCAAGGCCCCCGAAGTCGATTACGAATTTCCGAAGCTGAATTCGACCGTAACGTAATCACGGAGCAATGGGCGGAGCGGAGATACTATGAGCCAGCGAAGGAAATACCTTCGAGAAGTCCTATCCGT
The DNA here is from genome assembly GCA_025563575.1 of Acacia pycnantha. Lineage (NCBI taxonomy): Eukaryota > Viridiplantae > Streptophyta > Magnoliopsida > Fabales > Fabaceae > Acacia > Acacia pycnantha. The sequence continues at coordinate 440,842 of JAMWYP010000296.1, forward strand.
CAGAGACCGACCAAAATTCAAGGAACATCACACTGAGGTAGCACGATCGCCTTTGTTTTTCACAAGCGACGACCTCAGGGACGTTGTCCCCGACCATCAAGATGGGCTAGTGATAACCGGGACAATCGTCAATCGCCGAGTCAAAGCGGATATTTGTGGATGCCGTAGCTCGGCCGACATACTAAGTTGGGAGGCGTTCAAAAGAATGAGCCTGGACCGGACGACTTAAAGCCTTGCAAGACAACCTCATCGGGTTTAACGGAGAACAATCGCGTCCGAAGGGGTTTATCGACCTCGGTTCACCCTCGGAGTCAAAAACGCCTTCAAGTCCGAAAGAGTGCGGTTCATAGTGGCCGACTTCGTTTCACCCTACAACATAATCTTGGGAAGGCCAATCATTCACAAGTTGGACATGCTGGTATCTACTAAGCATACCTGGAAGATCTGGTGGTAGGCGATCCTCTCCAGACCACTAAGATCGGCAAACACCTATCTCCCGAACTTAAAAGCAGTTTGGTGGAGTTCCTGAAGGAAAACCGGGATATCTTCGCCTGGAATTCATCTCAGGTACCGGGAATAGATCCGAAGTTTTGTTGTCACAAACTAGAAGTCTATCCGGGCTCAATCCCTGTGTCGCAGAGAAAGAGGAACCACGGACCAGAAAAAAGGAAAGCATTGGAGATTCACATCCAAGAATTGCTTGAAGCCGGATTCATTCGGGAAATTCAGTATACAACCTGGTTATCAAATGTGGTGATGGTAAAAAAGCCAAACGGGAAGTGGAGAGTTTGTACAGATTATAAGAACTTGAACAAAGTGTGCCCAAAGGACTCCTACCCAATGTCAAACATCGACTAACTGGTGGACAACGCCTCAGGATTCCAGCTCCTATCCTTTATGGACGCATATTCCGGATATAATCAAATAGCGATGTACCCAGAGGATCAGGAAAAGACGGCATTCATTACTGAAAGAGCTAATTATTGCTACAATGTCATGCCCTTTGGATTGAAGAATGCTGGAGCTACATATCAAAGGATGATGAATAAGGTCTTTGCAGACCAGATCGGTCGCAATGTGGAAGTGTATATAGATGACATGATCGTCAAAACTTTGGACCAAGAACGTCATATACAAGACTGGAGCAGACATTTTCCAAACTCGAACCTACCGAATCCGACTGAACACGGCCAAGTGTGCCTTTGGTGTCCCCACTGGAAAGTTCCTGGGTTTCATGCTGACTAACCGAGGCATTGAGGCCAACCCGGACAAATGTAGGGCGGTGATGGAGATGAAGGCTCGAGTAATAAAAAGAAGTCCATAGCTTAACCGGAAGGTTGGCCGCCCTAACCGTGTTTTGCCAAAGTCGCAGAGAAGGCTTTGCCCATGTTCGTGCTCTTAAAGAAGGAGGCATCGGTGGAGTGGAATTCAAAGTGCGATGACGCATTTGAAGAGATAAAGCAATGTCCGGCCAATCCTCCAGTCCTCTCAAAACCTCAACTCGGCGAGTCTTTTCCTTTACTTATCCGTCGGCGAGGAGGCGTCGGCGCGGCCTTAGTAAGAGAGGCGGAACACGGACAAATTCCTGTATATTTTGTCAGCATAACCCTGCAGAATGCCGAGGTCCGATACCAAAAGTGGAGAAAGTGGCATTCGCTCCGCTTATTGCGGCCGTCGATTAAGACCTTATTTCCGTGGTCACCATATCGTTGTTAGAACAAGCCGCCAATTCGACAAGTCCTACATAAGCCGGACTTAGCGGGGAGGATGACTAATTGGGCGATAGAACTGTCCGAGTTCGACATCACCTATGAAGCTCGTCATGCAATCAAGTCACAGGCGTTGGCCGACTTCATCAGAGAGCTCACCCCGGCAACTAGGGCAGATGATACGATGGCGGGCGAATGGAAGGTGTATGTCGACGGATCGTCGAACACGATAGGAAGTGGAGCCGAGTCATCATTGAGAATCCGAGAGGGGTTACAATTGAGCATTCGTTGCATCTTAATTTCCCAACTTCGAACAATCAAGCGAATACGAGGCCTTGATATTTGGGCTTTTTCAAGCCAAGGAAAATGGGGCCACAAGAGTTAAGGTTTTCACCGACTCCCAACTTGTGGCGGCTCAGATCGAGGGTACGTATCAGGCTAAAGGCCCACTAATGGCCAAGTATCTCCTAAAAGCCAAGGACTTAATGTCAGACTTTGATGAAGCAACCGTTACCCATATCCCTCGAGGAGAAAACGCAAGAGCCGACATTTTGTCAAAATTGGCAAGCACTAAGCAGGCTGGTTGTCACCGTACGGTTGTCCAAAGAAAATCTCGAAGATCCGGTGTGCATGATGGCTATTTCGGTTGAATCGATGGAAAAAGCCAATAGAAGACTATCTTGAACGTGGACTCATCCTGACGATGCAATGGAGGCCAAAATGTTGGTTCGAGAAGCGGCCAAGTATACAATGGTGGAGGATCAACTCTACCGAAAGGGATTACATTCTCCCATGCTAAGGTGTTTGAACCCAAATGAAGCGGGTATGTCCCGGCCGAGGTGCATGGAGAGGCCAACGGTCGGCATATGGGGGCTAAGGCGCTTGCCGAAAAACCCTTCGAGCAAAGTTATTGCGGCCAACATTGGAGGCGGATTCAAAGACCCTTGTAAGACAGTGCGATAGTTGTCAGAAACATGCCAGAGTTATTTGGGCGCCCCCTGCCGAGCTTCATTCCATCACGGCCCCTTGGCCCATTATCTCACTGGCTAGTACAGGGGGCAACCCACTATCCGTGGGACCCAGCCATGACCTTGGACATGCACACACGATCTCGGACACGCACAGCACGATCCCAGGACATGTACGGTGTGGCGGCCAAGGAACTAACTAACCAGGTAGACTCTATATATACAGAGGAGGAGACGGGCGCCGTGTACACAATCTCTTAGCCTTGACTAATCTACATTCAATACACACACGGCACACACAAAGACACCCCTTAGGCGAAACGCGGCCACGTGTACCGTGATCATACCTTCTCCTGAACGCTTGTCCTATAAGCATACAGGAGGAGCACACAGATCCTATATCAAATCACCGGACCTTCAATAGGCCGGACATCTGAGTTCTGAACCAGAACAAAATCAATTTTTTGAGTGAAAAGACAATAATGTCCTTTTTTTAATTGTTTTACATAAGAGCATTTAAAAATAAAGGATTTGTAAGAACTTAGGGAATTAAAAACTGTTTGGCTATTTTCAAGACAAATATGAAAATTTACTAGATAAATATAGATATTTACAAGACAAATAAAGAAATTCAAAAAAATACAGGGAGTTAAAAACATTTTGGCAATTTACATGACAAATATGAGCATTTACAAGACAAATAAAGGGATTCAAAAAAATATAGAGAATCTGAAATATTTTAGCTATTTACAAGACAAATATAACAATTTATAAGACAAACAAAAGTAAGGGCATTATTATATTTTCACTAAAAAAGAATTGATTTCATTTTGACCAGGGTGCAATAAACTTTTAGAAAATTTTGAAGTTTGACTAAAATTAATTTGATATTTAGGGCTAACAAAAAACTTTTCCCTGTTTTTTCTAGACCCAATTATATTGGTTGTTGGGTACACAATACTCCTCTAAGTCCTAGATATAAACATAGTTTATAGTATAAAATATATCGTATATTTAGGATTAGGTAGCTTATCTATCGGCTACATACGTCCAGGTCCAAAGTATCGCCCATTACTGATGTGGTACTCCACAGTAGTCCTCAAGCGAACGAAGATTCGTATCCCGCTGTGCTTAAAAAAAAATTAAAACTCTACAAGCGCCCACATGTATACTCATCAGTTCATTGATTAACACTAATCCATGTAAATTTAAGGGGAAATGACAACAAGCTCCCAATTAAAAAGAATAATCTTTCACTTGTCAATAATTAAGATATAAGATTTTTTTTTTCCATATCATTTATTTTAATTGGGATTTGACGTGATTTTCCCTAAATAATTCCAACGTATATGGCCATAGCAACGGTTCGAGAAATGATCTTGGAAATTAACCTTTTACCACGGAGCCATGCGAAGGCTACTATGCAATGGAGGTAAAAAATTGCGGGAATGGGACTATAATCTTCATTTTCTTCCATTAGGATGCTGTAATTCAAGTATTAGGAATCGATTCAACCGCTTCAGTTCAACCCCAAGTCTCATTTCCGATCTTGCCAAAGATGAAACTAGTGCTGAATTTGAGTTATTTGAGGCCTCTCGATTATTCAATTCTGGCGCTAAACCAGGTTCCAATGCTCTGGTTCACCTTCTTCGAGCAACCACCAACCTTGGTTGTAGCCCACTTGGACTTCAGCTCCACAGCTATGTTATGCGAGCTGGGTGTTTTTCCGATGCCAATGTCTCCGCCGCGATCATCAGATTCTACGTTGGAATGCAGTCACTTACTGACGCCCACAAACTCTTCGATGAAATTCCTCAACCAAATGTGGTTTCTTGGAACACTTTGATTTCTGGGTATGCGCATTCGGGGCAGTTTCGTAAAGCCTTGTCTGTTTTGCTTCAGCTGGAGAAATCTGACATTTATGCCGATGCATTCTCGTTTACATCGGGCTTAGCTGCTTGCGGCCACCTGAGTTTATTGAAGCCAGGCAAGTCAATTCATTCCAAGGTTTTGAAATTCGGGTTGGTTGTTGATACTGTTGTTGCCAATTGCTTGATTGATATGTATGGCAAATGCGAGTGTGTAGAAGAAGCTGTTCAAGTGTTCTCTGAGATAGCTGACAAGGACCTTATTTCTTGGAATTCAGTAATAGCAGCAAGTGCTAGTAACGGAAAAATTGAACAAGCATTTCATTTTTTGCACCTCTTGCCCAATCCTGATACTATTTCATACAATGGACTGATAAACGGCATAGCTCAGGTGGGGAATATGGAAGATGCAATCCAGATTTTATCCACCATGCCAAATCCAAATTCTTCATCGTGGAATTCGATAATCACAGGGTATGTGAATAGGAATCAAACTCCAGAAGCCTTGGATATGTTCAGTAAGATGCACTCAAGAAACGTAGAGATGAATGAGTTCACATTTTCCATAATTTTAAATGGAATTGCTTATCTATCTGCCTTAACATGGGGAATGCTGATTCATGGTTTCACTATTAAGTATGGTCTAGATACATCTGTGGTTGTTGGTAGTGCATTAATAGACATGTACTCAAAATGTGGGAAAGTTAAGGGTGCTGAATCAGTTTTCGAATCACTGTCTAGCAGGAATCTGGTAAGCTGGAATGCAGTGATCTCTGGCTATGCTCGTACTGGTGATTCTGTGAGAGTTATCCAACTCTTTGAGCTGCTGAAAATGGAGAGACATACAAAACCTGATGGTATCACATTTCTTAACCTGTTTTTTGCTTGTTCCCACAATCAAATACCTCTTGAGGTTGCAACTCAGTACTTCAAATCTATGATCCGCGATTATGGAATAGCGCCGACCGTCGAGCATTGTTGTTCGATGATTCGGCTGATGGGACAAAAAGGGGAGCTGTGGAGAGCTGAAAGTATGATACATGAACTTGGCTTTGTGACATGTGGATTTGTTTGGAGGGCTTTGCTTGGTGCTTGTGAAATTAACAGGGATTTAAAAATAGCAGAGCTTGCGGCTGCTAATTTGATGAAATTGGAGGGCAATGAAGATTTTGTTTACGTGATCATGTCTAATCTCTATGCATCTTTTAGGAGATGGGAAGATGTTAGTGTAATTAGGGACATCATGAGGAAGAAAAGAGTGAGGAAAGATGCTGGTTCTAGTTGGATAGAAGTAGAGAACTCTGTCCCATATGCTTCCGCTACTGGAATAAAATAACTCCCCCGGTTATTCTATTATTATTATTTTACATGTCAAGATCTTGTTTTCTTAAAAATAAAAATAATAATAATAATAAAAGAAGAAGCCAAATATGATATTTTCCATTTGATTGAGAGTTAATTGCATGACGAGAATTTATGAAAATATATCATAAATTATTCAACAAATTTTGCAAAGAATCTTTTATTATGAACGATAAAAATTTCTAGAAAAAATATTTATATCTTGAACCGGAAATATTAAAACATAATCAATTAGCATGCCACTTTCTCAGCCTACAAAACAGGCCACCGCGTCCCGGAATTCGGTTCTGAACATCAATATGAAGTTTCTGATAAACATATTTTCAGACCATGGACTGATGACGAGTTGCTTTTAATGAAGAGGTTATATAAAGTTGGTTGGTCTTTAGGCCAAATAGATCGACTTAATCGGGAACACATAGATACCTTATAATGAACTTGACAAGTTCAGAGTGTGACTTCTATAAATAATATTTTGCACCAAAATAATAGGAAATGCATGATCTGGTTCTGATGACAGGAAGATCGCACTTCAAATGTTACATTTGCCACTGCTACCCCAGACACACGGAGGCCGAAGAGAAGCAATTCATGATTTGTAAATATGATTTGACATATTTATTAAGCACGCGCTTTAAGCTGTTAAGAAATCCATGAAAATAAAGAAATGCAACTACGTTTATGTATTTTGAATTTCTTACTATTTGATTGATTTGAGAGGATATAAAAATTAATTTGCAATCCCCCCCCCCCCCACCCTTTTTCCTTTCTGGGGATCATAATCTCTCTGCACATGTGATCAGAAGATTGATCAGCATTAGATCAACCTCTCATGTTACAGCAGCTAAAGGAATGGAGAACAGGAAATCAATACGATAGAGGAAATAGAAAAGCAAATATAATATAAAATGGAGATAAGTGCAGATAGACTGAAGTTACAATTAGTAATTATGCATATGACACAATGTCATAAAAATGGGGAGACTAAATATTATTCGTCATGATAAGAATTTATGAGCTTGAAAGAATCGCAGTATAGTTGCTTGCTGGATCCCGAAAAACGTCCAAAACAAAAAAAGCCTTCAGAAGCGTTAATTATATAATCTCTCTTAGCCGGTCACCTTGGAACTGACAATCCAAGCTCTATAAAAAACAAATAAAACAAAGCTCAATCAGTAATATGCCTAATTACAAAAGCCTACACATTGTAATTGTAAATAAAGCAAAGAATGAAGAACCACATCTGTAAGCAAGAAAAATTCTTACAACGCATGTTACCTAAAAAATAATCCCACAATGTGTACAGTCCAACATGCATTCATGTACACTGTGTACTCTAGTAACTTTGCTTCAGAATAAAATATAAATGGCTACACACATTAAGCACAATTTAAGAGATTGATATTATCTATGGTTGTTCAAACAGTTTTGAGGTCAAACGTACAAAGATAAATCCCACCTTCAAAAGTGCATGCATGTGTCACGTCCCATCAATTCCATCTGGCCAAAGTAGCAGTTAGGTTATTATATTATGCTTATTTATTATAAAAGTATATTGTAAATTTAATGAAAAATATTTGCATTCAAGCATCTGGTTGGCTGTCCTATGTCCAAAAGTAGCTCATCAAAATTCAACACCCAACCTACTTGTAATTTCAATTTTCTATTCGACACTGCAAGGCTTTTAACTTGTACAGTTTCCGAATGAATACCGCCCACAATTATCAATATGAATCCTTGCTAGGATAGGAAGCCATCGTATCAGAGAGAGAGAGAGAGAGAGAGAGATAATGGCAAGATTACTTGAATAGCACAAATACAAAGTACAAACCACTGGTGGTATCAATGCATCGTTTTAGTTAACACAACAAGACAAATAAAGCATGGATCATCCCAACACTTTCTATATATGTTATTTGTTTGGAGTGAGAAGAGTTATAAAGATTGGCCTGTGACAGAATCCCGTCTCTTGTAGAAGCTATTAACAATAGGTCCACCGTAAATTATTTTGTCTGAGTTTTAAACAACCCAGGCCACAATGCACAAACAATTAGGAAGAAACATAGTGATTAATGCGGCAAGGCATTGAAACCAACACAGGCCACTTATTAAGAGTTCATCCAATGTTTCAATGATCGTCTAATTTTCTGCTTGTAAACAGGGAAATACAGCAGAGTTGAAACTTCTAAAACCAGACAAAATTCCAATAATAAACCACCATACCGTCTACTAAGGATATATTCAAGAAACAGCCACAGATAGAAAATCACTTTGCTTTGAGAGGAAGGAAAGAAGAGAATCTATGAATTATGAGATGGTACATGCTTAACAGCTTTGGGCAATGCTAATTTATATCGCTCTCAGAATTTCCCTCCTCTTTTTGTTTCTTTCACTAAGTTTTAAAGCCACTATTCATATAGTAACTTCATATAGAACTTCAACGAACACTAAAAACTTCCTCAAGAATTTTTTGATGAAAACACAAATTGTAGCTCTGTTCTAATACTGCTGAAGAGAGTGTTAAATGTTAAAAATCATTTTTATTCGTACTTGATAATGAAGCAGTAGGCCATAATTGGTAGGTCCCGCAGATTTCCAATTAACTATGTGCCTGCAGGAACCAAATTTTACAGTTAGTTGACATTGAAACTCCCAATTAATGCACTTTCATTTCGTATTTGCAGCCTTCTAATGGTTCCACAAAACCGACCCATAACCATGAGTCCATGACACTATCAAAGGTTCTAGCGTAAATCAGACTACGGGACTCTGTCCGTCCAACTCTCAAGTTCTAATACTTGTTTATTGGGTATTACCAGCGAGTGATCTCAAATTAATCAATCTACGATGTGATAGTGCCAGTACGCGAGTCTTGAATGCACAGGTAAATTAGATTCCCTAAGTAAATTGCAAACAAATCGGTAACACTAAGTCTCATAAAGTTAAAACATCAAAGAAATCACAACAAATGCTTCAAGAATTTCCCCCTTCATTTCAAAAGTTCTTGAGGCTCACCCAGTTAAAGCATATTGAATGCAATTGAGATGTGAATAACAAACATGTTCAAAAGGAACATCAATATAAGAAGCAGGGAAGCTACTCACAATTGCTAATAATTTTGAAAAAGAAAGTATTAGAGGCCGGGAGAGGTGCAGCAGAGTGTACCCTGAGAAAGAGCTCGGCAACTCCTGGAAGCTATGCTCAGGCACGACGTCATTCTTGCCGCTGCAACTGCATTGTGTAGCGGCAACATTGACTGCAGGCATCCCAGCTCCGGCGCAATCTTACTGCAGAAAAATCAACGAAAAAGAAGAATATAAGGCTTATATTTATTCTGAATAAGAAATTTGAAGAAGAGAGACATTAAAACCTGGTCAAGGAGGATCTGCGAAGAGTAGAAGTGGTTGATTTGATGGAAGCTGGGATGGTGGCTGGTTTGGATGAAGGAGTGCGAAGATTGGATTTAAAGGCAGATTTTACAGAGGCCAGAAACGCCCTTTGCGCAATTCTGCTGCAGCCTGAAGCCATTGACGAGTGGAAGTGAGAATGGAAAACGAAAGAGTTTCTCCACTTCCCGTAGAAGATCGGCGGTAAGGAAGGGTTTAGGGCTTTGCGCTTGTTGGCGGCACAACTCCCTCTAAACGGCGCCGTGTTATGCATTCATACCTCTTTTTTTTTTTTTTTTGCTACAAGAAAGTTTTTGAGGGGTTCGACATCGCCCCCACACGCGCCAGCAGACGGCCGGACTCTATGAGTACTTACTGGAAACTTACGAGATCGCCTACCAAAGGAGTCCCAGCGACGGCAGAGGGGATCGAACCTACGATCCAAAGGCCTAATCCTGGATCCCTTACCATCTATGCCAACTCATATTGGCACCTCTTTCTTATCTCTGTTTTTGGGTCAAACATTCTTTTACCCTATGAGAAAAGCCCAAAATGATGCCCGGGGCTTTGGGCCCTCTTAGTCTGCTATAAAATAAAAAAGATGATGAGCCATCCAAAAGTAGTTATGGGTTTTTGTATATTAAAAGAAAGCTATAGAATTGGTGGCTGGAGATTGGAAGGTCTCCATATGCTTTACTTCTAGAGAATTTAATAGATTGGCTGATGCTTTGCCCAAATGGGGTCTATCTAAATCTGGTTTTTTCAATGAATGTTCTATATCATTAAGGGTTCTTGCTGATCAAGAGTGTTTGGGATTCACTCCTTTTTCTATGTAATTTCTTTTATGTGTACTCTGGTTTCCAGCCTCTTCCTTTTATCAAAAAGAAAAAAGAAAATACAATGGTTATGACTTTATAGGCTATTGTCGTGTAAACTCTCTTGTAACCCCCCTTCTTTGGTTTAACTGGCAAAGAGGTTGTATAATTCATCAAAGGAAGGACATTTGATCCTGAAATTGGTCAAGGCGCTGGGAGATGCATCCTAACTCTTGAATGCTTTAGTAAACACCTGAGGATAATAGATAGCTCGCCCTGATGCATCCTAACTCTTGAGTGCTTAGGTAAACGCCTGAGGATAATAGATGGTTCGCCCTACCCAACATTAATATTACCTAAGAGGAAGATAGATTTCACTTTGCCTTGGATCATGAATGAGTCTAACCCCTTTCCTAAAATTTCAGTAAAAAAAAAAAAACTCTCTTATAAGCAGGGTTTTGATCCCGCTTGTAAGATCATACCCTTAATATTTGCCCTCTTAATGAAAAAAATAAATAGCAAAAGGATATTTTTTGTATTAGGTAGAGTAGAACAATTTCAAAAGCATTAAAATCAGGGGAAAAAACAATATACTAGTATGACTAGAGCCGGGAAATCGGACCAAGCCCATCGGGCCGGCCCGTTTAAGCCCTGGCCCTGTAGGGCTCGGGCTTGAAAAATATGTCAAAATTTTGAATCAAGCCCTGCAGGGCCGGCCCTGTAGGGCCTCAGTAGGGCCGCCAGGGCCTCGGGCTTAATCGGGCCGGCCCGTTAGGCCCGTTTTACTGTAGCATTTTTTTTTAAAAAAAATTTAATTACCTAGACTTCCACTTAATGAATGTATTTATTTGTAATTACTTAGATTTTCTTAGTTTAAACTATAACCCTTTTCTTTATGTTTATTAATATTATGTATTAAAACACATAATTAGTTATTATAAATTTTAAAGAATGGATGTTTTCATATTAAATAAACACATACTTTGGTATTACAATATTATATAAGTAATAAATTATAAATATATTGTGTAAAATAAGTATAATTACTTTTACTTGTCAGTAAAATCATGCCTAAATCGAAGGAATCAGACACACACAAAATTACGAGAGGGAAATACATTTTTTCGTGGGCATACACAAAGGAATTATTTTGTTTAATATTTTTTGAAAAAAAAGAAAAACCATATTCTTTGTGTTTATTTATTTTTTATTACGAATTAAGAAATGCGTTTATTTGTTGAATGATTTATATTGTTTAGATATTAATGTTGATAATATTTATTTGATAGATTAGAACTTTAATGGTTGCAATTTACTAATTATATTTCTTTGGAAAAAAAAAATCGAAGGAAAAATAGTTAAAATTTGGAATAGTAATTTTCAGGCCCTGGTACTATCGGGCCGGGCTTTGAAAAACAGATGTTTTCCTTACTCCAAGCCCTGTAGGGCCGGCCCTGATTCCCAACTCTAAGTATGACTTATGACTTGTAATCTAGCCTTCCGGAAAAAAGGGTGATTAACAAAGTTCACAAACTTTTTTCCTTCCCATCCAACTCGCAAGAAACGAGTTGGGTTTCTTTAGGAAATGTATCACGAAAACAAAAGGAGATACCTTGTTTCCTTCCATTATTCAGGCCACGCATATATTCCTTTTTCAGACCTGTTTGGAAAGGTAAAGGTCGAAAAGGTATGATGAAAGTAAAATGAGATATTTAAGCTGATTTTTTTAAAAAAATAGTACAACTCAAAATATAAAACACATTTATAATATAATTATTATCTAATTTTAAATTTACAAAAATCATATTAAAAAAAAGTCGATTTACCACCCCTAATCAAATAGTACGTACGATTCCCGATGATTCTTTTGTAAAACTCACCTTGCTTTATCAGGTATATTTTGATATTTTCATATTAATTTATGATAATTTCCTTTTTTTTTTAACCTGTAATAATTTCCTAAAATATAACAAGATCGAGATCAAACTCTCCTCTGCAGCTGGAAAGTTCCTTTCCTTAGATTGTAAATTGGTATTTCTTCTGTGATACATACACTTGCATCAATGAATTTGTGAAAAAATTTAAGCAGATAAGAATATTATAATCAGTCCCAGAGCCAAAGAAACAGTCCATTTGGACAAAGCGCTTTGTGACTCAATGGCAAGATTGGAGGAGCTTTCAGAGTGTAACAAAGTACTGAATGCGAAGTTAGGATTTGACCCATACAGCGCCTGAACTCCCTCCACGTCATCAATCTTCAAGTCTACCTTCTTCGTCCTTGGCTTCAAGCTCGGGTACATAACGGCCCCTTTAACAGAAGTGTGAGCCAGTCCAAGTATATGTCCTATCTCATGCGTCACCACAGATTCCAAATCAACGGCCACCTTCGACTTATCACGCTCGAAATCAACGGACCACGTTTCAGCCGCGTCCAAGTGGAATCTCCCATTTTCTGGGCAAAACGCATGCGCTAAAACCCCAAGCACCCCGTCAAACGGCTTTCCGTCACCGTGATTCCTGTGGTAGAACCCAATCCGGATATCCGCCGATTCGTATCGACTCGTCTCCCGAAATTTCACCGGAATCACCGATGCCCAGCGAGAAAAGGAACGTTCAAAAACCGTCCGAATTTCCGCTATACTGAGACGTCCGGTTATTAGGTGGTGAGGGGAAAATGCATAGGTGAGAGTCATCGGGGAAGCTCGAGCCCACCGCGGCTTACCATTAAAGTAAGCAAAGTGATGAGCTGAATGGATAGTATGCGACGAGCCATCGCTTACGCCACATCTCGGCGTCATGATGGTTGATATGGTATGAGAGTCAAGTTTTCCGGTGACGGGCAAGCCTAGCTTCTTCTGGTAAAGCAAAAGAGCCGACTCGAATGGAGCATCGAAGGCATCGGTAAAATCCGACGACGTCGTATCAGCTCTGGGGAGATAGCCGAATTGGTGGAAGTACTTCTTGAGCTCCGATATACCGTTGATTTGGCCGCCCCTCTCTGCGTGTAGTAATCTAGAGAAATTGTGCCACGTAGCGTTATGACTGTGATCTTCGGCGGTTATTACAGTTGCGGGTTCGGGGATGGTCCTGGCGGGAAAGCAAGGGCGGGAAAACAAAAGGGAGAACAGAGAGAGGAAGAAGAAGAAAAAGCAATAGTAACTGAAATTTTGGAACATAATGATAATTGTTTATCGGCGTTGGGAGGGAGGGAGAAAGGTTTTGGAGAGAGTTAAAGGAGTCTTATCATGGACGAGCATAAATATAATCACTAATTGGAATTATCATGATGGTGAATTTGAATAAAATTATAAGCCAAAAAAATAAAAATAAAAAACTTGTCTTTGGCATGATGGAAGCCAAATATAAGATGTCAAAGCTAAGAAGATTCTATATTTTTTATTGGGGATTCGGACTACTTTTGAAGGGTGATGGTGAATAACTTATTGGTTTTGTTTTCAAGTTCCAACTTTCCTTTCATATGCAGTTATTTGGGTTCTGGTTTGTATTTTTTTTTTTTTAAAGTGCAAATTAAATAAAAGGAAACGTGTTCTGAGTTTCAAGTACGACTTGCAAGTTTGTTGAAGTTTGATTGACTTACACATGTTATTGATAAAAGAAACTCGAAGAGACCAAGGCTTGTATTTTGTTTTCACCCTTTTTGACATTAGAAGACAATTTTAATGATTGATTACAAGAGAGATTATGATAAGTACGATCTTACATATGCAAACTCTCCCAATTCTCCCAAACTAAAATTTTATCAAACCAGTGATGGACCTTAAGATAAATATTTAAATGGACTAAATATATACTCATTAACTAATTTTTTTAAGAAAATATATATTTGGACGGTCAAATATATAAGATAACGTACCTTTTTAGGTTTTTTGACCAAAATAATTTTTTTTAAAAAAAATATTTACTAGATTAAATCACATTCCAAACTATTTACCAAAGTAATGCAGTTGAAGACGTTGACTGACAAGTGGCGTAAGAAATCTGAATGGAACTAGGTATTTTTTAAATCAAATGTGCAAGAAATCCTCACGCCACTAAATGGCGTGAGGATTTCTTACGCGTCAGAATCCTGACATGATGTCAGGATTCTGATGATCCTCACGCCATTAAGCACTTAATGGCGTGAGGATTTCTTACGCCATTAGTGGCGTGAGAAATCCTCACGCCATTAATATGGCGCAAAAAATCTACGTCATTAATGACGTAGACATTAGTTTGGGAAATAGTTTTAGAAGAGCTTTAATCTGGTAATTTTTTTATTTAAAAAATTATTTTGGTCAAAAAGCCTACCTTTTTACATTATATTAATTTTTTAAAAAAATTCTGAACAATTTTTTTTTTTGGGGCATTTACCAAGATCCACCATTGACGCAAACTTTTTCTTCAAATTCTCCCAAACTAAGATTTTATCCTTTTAAACCATGAGGTGATGTGTATGGAGAAAGTACTGACAATGGATACCTGAGCCTACAAAAAAAAAAAGTATCATTTTAGGATAAGCAATTGCTAATTATCGGTTTGGATTAGCGGTATAAGATATTTTTTTTAACGTGATTTATGATATACGAGGTAAGCATGTAAAATGAATTATATCTCGACTAGTGTAAATATATTTCTATAACGGTAACTCAAACAAATCCTAAACCAAGCAAGTGTTAAAGTTTACCAATGAAAATTGCAATAACAGTCCTCTCAACCATAACTTGATTAGCTGAACAGACTTCTCTTGTGGCCTGTCCTTGTCATATATATTATCCATATTATGTATTGCTATTGATTTTATATATATATATATATATATATATATGGGTTTATCGTTTTTCATGTCACTTGACATAAGATTATGTCAAGTCACTTCAAAACTACGTCGTTTTGGGAGTTTATTAATTCCCCTAACCCCAAAACGACATCATTTTGGGATTTAGAGGAATTAATGAAGAGTCTTTTGAAATTTTTGTTTTTGTATTTATTACATGAATTTTACCAAAACACCCTTCATTAATTCTCCTAACTCCTAAAACGACATCGTTTTGGAGTTAAGGGAATAAATGAACTCTCAAAACGACGTAATTTCAAGTCACTCCAAAATTACGTTTGGGGTTAGATGAATTAATGAACTCTCAAAATGACGTAGTTTTGGGTGGAATTAATGAAGGATCATAACCTTATATCAAACTAAAACATAATAAACGATAAATCCGATAAACATATATATATATATATATATATATATATATATATATATTAATCCAATTTTCATAGGAAGAAAAAAATAACAAGAAAAGTTATGAAAGAAAGGGACTTCAATACGCAATTCTGATTAATGACCGTCGTACATATATAAGGCATATCCACAAGTAAGGGAGCATATATTCATGTCTCTAATTAGAGGAATGAGACATACATACATATATATATAGATTATTTATTTAGATTTAAATTATATGTCCCTTCTGAAATGTTTTTTGCACCAATATTTTAAATTAATTAGTTTCTAAGATACTGGTGGTACATGACAAATATTTCTGAATACAAAACTGAAAACTAATTAATTTGAGAAATTGGTTGCAATTTTTTTAAAAAAACATCATATAATTTAAATCTAAATAAATAAACTATAAAAAAATTATAAAAAAAAAAAGTGTTTATCCCTCTTATAAAAGTGCACATAATGTGAACCTGGGTAACACTGTACACAATATGGGTTAGTTCTATTGATGGAAGTATTATGTAGGTATCTTTTACGGTGGTTCACACTGTAATTTTTCAGTCGGAAATATATATAAGTAACACGCAAGCTCAAGTCTAAAAAAGATAATTAGTAAAGTAAATGATCATGGCCTTTTGGTAGACCAGTATCCTTTAGAAGGGTGCATTTTGAGTTATTTTTGTAGTTAGTATAAGCACGGTTAGGGTCTAAACTCTAAACTACAGCTTGTTGCATTTCCCTTTCAATACGCAATTAGATTTAGAACATGTGGATGAAGGCATTAGGGAAGTCACACTAAATATATAAATATATATCTATAGATATGCCTTTATGTGTGATTTGATTTTCTTTCACTGTCACTTGTAATCAAGGGTCCTCCACTTGCTGATCTCTTTCGTTTGGGTTGCTTTCTATATGCCTAGTTATTATTATTATTATTTTTATTTATTTATTTTGTTGATATTGGGACGAATCACGAAACTTCAATGCCTGTGGAATAAGAATTTAAAAAAAAAAAAAAAGATCAGAAAAGTACAGAACAAAAAGTTGGAGGAAATAGAAAAGGTGAGAAAATGCGCGCACCGTGGAATTGTTAATTGTTTCTTTCACTTTTTGATGGATGAGAAGACTTTGTACAAGTTATAGGTCTCCCGTGGGATATTTCCACTTTCTCACCTTCTAGTCAACAAACTCAATATTTCACCTCTGTTGGCAAACTACAATGTTAACATTTTAAATTGAGATTAATTTGTTTTGATTACTATCTTAATTGTAATTAACAAGTTAATCAAGTCGTGTTTTCTGTTCATAACTACACACACATCAGGTACGTTTTGTTTTTTAATGTAAATCAGGGGGTGTCCTCCGCTGACAGCAGAGACTAATCCTCCTTCACACCGTAGTCGTCCCGAAGGGGCATTGATGCTGGCCAAATAACCTTCTCCATACATACCACCAAGGATCGAACCCCTGACTAGATGCTTAAGGGTGCCCAGCTACGAACTAACTGAACCAGGTTGCTTTGATTAGGTCCGTTTTTATTATGAAGCTTAGATTCTTTCTTTCTTTTTTCTTTTTGTTTAAGCTGATGATTTGGAAATCCATATACGGCAAGACATTTTTCACCACGTGAATCATTCTGATGAATTTGGTGAGAAATTAGAGAAGAAGCGATGATTTGGAAATCCATAAATGGCTATAATGTGTTAATTTTCAACCTCCTAATTATGATTGTGTGTGATGGGATGGGAATTGGAATGTGCTCCTTTCCAGGATATTTAAGCATGATGGTTCTTCCATAAAGAGAAAAAGAGGGTGCTGGAATATAAAGTTAAAGGGTTCCAGAATCATAATTTGATTTTTTAATTTTTAATGTAAAACATAATACCAAATTTTTATAAATTACTATATGTATTCCTATGAATTGTACAACGAAAATAAAAGAATGGCTGTCGTGAGATAGTTGTATTCTTGGACGCTCTTGATGCTCGCTCATCTTTATTAGCTGATGCACACTTTTGCTTCATATTGTCCGTCTTTTTCATTCGTTTTCATCGCCTCACTCATCACTTGCAATGGAAGTTTATTAGCACCACCAAGCACTTGGTTTAAAGGGGTTATACTAGTTTAACCCGGAGTCTCGAATTTGAACTCTAGTACTGCGACAATGTTAAGTACATAGTGGTAGAGTTTTGCTTTCTTTATAGTCCTGCCTAACACGATTTGAATTAATTTAGAGTTTGGACCCTTGATAAATCCTCTGAATCAAAAGGAAGTGAATTCAATATACCGGATATTCCACACAAAAATAGCTCATCAGTACAAACTAGAAGCTCTAATTCAAACAATAATGTGTAGCCCTCATCATTCAATAATTGGGACTTTATTTTAAAAAAGGACTTAAAAGGCCTAGCCTTAAAGAAGGTTGGTCTTCATGAATTGTTAAATATCCTATGAGGGAAATAAAGACTTTCGGGTTGGGTTAGTCCGTTTATATCACATTCACTTTAGAAGAGGTGTCAGTTGTTACCTCTTAACTGCGCCTTCAGCTGCACTTTAATATAAAGGTACTTCCTAAATGTTTTTTGCGTGTTTTTTTTTTTTAATCATTAGATTTTCAATTTCTTACAATTTTTCATCACACACACACAAAAAAACATTTAGAGAGAGCCCCAAAATTAGGGTACAACCGGAGGTGCAGCTTACACCCTAATTCCTTGAGAAACTCTCTTGCAAGCACATAAGTTATTCTTTTCCAGTGGCCTTGTAATTAATTACTACTGATTTTGATTTTCAGCATTTTCTTAAAAGAAGTCCTTCTCTAAACATTTACAATCAACCATATCTTTGTCTAGCCTTAGCCTACTTAATCACCGTTTTAGCTTTTCTAGACTGATTATTATTATTTTATTTTTTTTGCTACAGAAATTTTAGGAAAGGGGTCCACAATCCAAAGACAGGGCGAAATTTTATTATTCTGATTGTTTATATGGTTGTACAAAGCCTGTAAGATGCGCAAGGCTAATAAAAATATGATGGCTGGCTTAAAAAAAGGTACTACTTCTTGTATAATGGCCTTGTTATTTTTCTAAAACAAATCAATCTCTGAAAATGTTGCTGGACCCTGACTAATTAAGTGATGTTTAAGCATGCATTTATTTAAATGTGTTAAATTTTGAGTTTTCTACACAACGAGTTCTCCATGTCACCCGGTGATGCCTACTAATTGCGAATGCTCCCGTAGAGCTTATGTTATCTTATCTTGTACCTGCACATGTCTGTTTCAAACTTATAATCCGAGTACTATTATTTTATTTTTAGGGATAAGTATCTTTTTTGCCTCTGGAGGTTTTGACTGAGGAGCACTATGTGGACGATTTTTTTTTTGAGCAAAATTATCACGGAAGTTAACAAAACGTAGTAATTTTGCCTTTCTGTTAATTTTGACTGTTAAGTTTAACTAATGTGACATGCCACCTCATCAATCAAATAGAGTTAAGTATCTCCAAAAGTTTTCGCTGAGGAGCAATTTTGCCTCGGAAGTTTATAAAACGTAGCAATTTTGTCTTTCTGTCCCCCAATATTAAATT
Organism: Acacia pycnantha; assembly: GCA_025563575.1. Taxonomy (NCBI): domain Eukaryota; kingdom Viridiplantae; phylum Streptophyta; class Magnoliopsida; order Fabales; family Fabaceae; genus Acacia; species Acacia pycnantha. The sequence goes on from JAMWYP010000296.1 coordinate 459,767, forward strand.
TGACTATTAAATCAGTCAAAGAACACATGTCATGCCTTGAAAAGGTCGAACTTGGAGCCAGATAGGGAGATCCTTGAGACGTTGAGCTCAAGGCGGCCGGAATTTGTGAAGCTGAACTGGTCAAAGGGACTGAAAGGTCTGTCGGAAAACCTAAAGGAAACATCATCACTTATGATCTAAGGAAATGAAACGCGAAATGAAAAATGAATTGTCTCAAAAATTAGTTTAGTAAGACAAATCAATAGTGATACTATTTACCTTTGTATAGATTGATTTAGGCCACCCATCCTATCCCACAAGGTAAATCTATACTACTCCTAAAAATTCCAGCGATTTTAAGTGATGCTTACTGAACCAATTTTTGGGACAATTCATTATTGATTTGTCCCAAAAATTGGTTTGATTTAGACAAATCAATAATGAATTGTCCCAAAAATTGGTTCAGTAAGCATCACTTAAAATCGCTGGAATTTTTAGGAGTAGTATAGATTTACCTTGTGGGATAGGATGGGTGGCCTAAATCAATCTATACAAAGGTAAATAGTATCACTATTGATTTGTCTTACTAAACTAATTTTTGAGACAATTCATTTTTCATTTCGCGTTTCATTTCCTTAGATCATAAGTGATGATGTTTCCTTTAGGTTTTCCGACAGACCTTTCAGTCCCTTTGACCAGTTCAGCTTCACAAATTCCGGCCGCCTTGAGCTCAACGTCTCAAGGATCTCCATATCTGACACCAAGTTCGACCTTTTCAAGGCATGACGTGTGTTCTTTGACTGATTTAATAGTCAAATTTAATATTGGGGGACAAAAAGGCAAAATTGTTACGTTTTGTAAATTTTCGGGGTAAAATTGCTTCTCAAGGAAAGCTTTCGGGGTAAAAATGATACTTAACTCTATTTGATTGATGCGGTGACATGCCACATGTCACATTAGTTAAACTTAACGGTCAAAGTTAATGAAGGGGCAAAATTACTATGTTTTATGTTTTGTTAACTTTTGTAACAATTTTACTCAAAAAAGAAAAAAAAAAAATCGTCCACTCAATGTTCCTCTTCCAAGGTAAAAATGATATACCTGCCTCAAAACTTTCAATTAAAGACTGGCCCGAGTTCAAAATTTATATTTTAAAGGGTTTTGCTTATCTCAATAAATACACTTACTGGATTCGAATTCCCGAATTCGAACCTAATCCAAACTGATTTGGAAATGGATTTCAACATCTTAATTTTTCACAATCTGCAATCTTCATATTCTTGTTTTTTTTTTTTTTTTCCAAAAGTGTAGTCCCATTTTCGTTGGTTTATCATTATTTTTAACATCGTTATTACAAAATATCTTCTTTTGGCCGATCAGTTTGTCAAATTTCCAAATAAATAAAAGCATATCTTTCCATTCTCGGCTGAGATCCCTTCCATTCTTCTCTGCAAGCTAGTTTTCTCCGTGGAAAGCCTCCATAGCCACTCCCATCAATCATACTTCACAGCTCACTCCCCGAAGTGATTAGAAACTTTGAATTAGGGTTCATCCACAAAGTCTGGAAATTCTGGATTGTTGGAAGCTTTAGTTTACAACCTTCCGCATCTACATTACTGGCTGTCTCACTCCTATCAATCCCCTATCCCAACTTTTCTGTTTTCACGCAGCTCGGAAGGTAATGAGGCTTTAATAGAAGTGAATGATATGTTAGCAATTTGGGGGTGTTGTTTTAACCAGAATGGGTCTGGCCAAAGCGTGGAGGTTTAGCTTGTCGTCGACGAACCTGGCTCTGTTACACCCAAGTACTAAGAATGTGTGTTGGAGATCGGCGGCGACGACGCCGGCGAAATTTCCTCGCAGGAAGCCGATCTCCTTGTCCGTGGTGTTGTGCGGATTGATGCTCTTCGGGTTGGGTTTAATTTCGCTTTTAATGGGTCATATGGCTTCTGATCTTGAATGGTACTCCCGGCGATTTGTTCAGCACACGTTCTACTCCAGACTGGTAATTTTTATGTAAGAGTCTGTGTACGTGTGCGCGTTATGTTATTAAACTGGCAGTGTTGCGTGAATTAGCTTCTCGAAATGGTGTATAGTTGCTTGTGATGCATTACTGTTTTGATTTTTTGATATCACACCGAATATAGAGTGCGGTTGTTGATGGATTAGCTTTGGTTTCGTAGGCATTGTTGTTGACTGGCAGCCATAGATGAGAGATGAAATTTGTTATTTTTGTTCCTAATTAAAAACATGCTTGACGTTAACCTTTGTAGAATGAGTTTTATAGCGATCCAGTTGATGTATGGCAATCTCAGTATTGTGGATACTACTATGGATGCAGTGAGAGGGGACGTCACTTTGCTCGTAAGTAAATGCACCATGTTTTGCCTTTTGTTTCCTATTTTACAATGCATATTCTTCATCTAATTGCTAATAATTACGCATGAGACACCAATATTCCATATACAATATATAGTAAGCTGCCCTATTTATAAGCTATGAAGGCTCATTCTTAACATTCCATGCAACGACGAGAAGATGTGTTTTTATTTGATGCAGTGATGGATGATTATTAACAAATAGTGATTATCAAAACAATTGTTGCCATTTTGGGGAATATCATAATCTGCCCTTTTATTTTTTGCTTGAGATGCAACTCCCTCTTGTCTTTATTATAAGGTACCGACTAGTCATTGTATTTGGTCATTTTTATAAGGCACTTGTTTATTTCCAAAGCGCATTAATTATTTTTTCTCATGTATGCCCATAATTAATAAGGGTAGTGGGTGAGAGTAATAATTAAGATAATATTAGAGTTGTGCAATTAGTAGGGGTAATCTTGGAAGTTACTTAAACTGTAGGACAACTTTGTTGATTTGAACTGTTTTTATTGGTTTGTGAGAATTGTTAGTTGGTGCCTTATAATAAAGACAAGAGGGAGTACAAAAATTGGGGAATTTTATTTTCCTTCAACCCTTCATCTTTTTTTTTTTTTTTTGGGGGGTCAAGATATGTTAAGGCTGATGCAATCTAGGTTGACAGAAGTTTGCTTCATGGCACTTCCGATATTTAGTCTGTTTCTTCTTAACAAATTCACTCCTTAAGGTTGGAGTGAGGAATACTAATTTTGTATGTGAAACTTTCTTTGATTTTGGTAACTGGATAATGTAGCCATTGTACGTGAGCACTTGTCAAATGGCTACTTGCTTATTGCAACTAGTGGTGGACTGAACCAACAAAGAACTGGGGTAAGTGCAAGATAAGATTTTATGATATACAATGTCCCTTTAAGAATTCGTACAAGATCTGGTGGTCTTTATTTAATGATAATCTATACCTATGTGCATGAAATATGATAAGTTGTCTTGACCGTCTCAGTTGCTTTTTGATGAATTAAAAGCATGGAAAAATCAGAAAGCTTTATTCTCTGTTCCTCTCAAGCCATTGGCTGTTTCATCTGTATACAGAGAAGAAACAAATTTAATTAAGTCCTTTTTCATATTGGTGTGGATAATTTACTATACATTTCATGCTCATCTAATAAATAAGCTCTTTCTTTGGGAATGACCGTTATGTTCTTGCATTCAGATAACAGATGCGGTGGTTGTTGCTCGAATTCTTAATGCCACACTGGTAGTACCTGAGTTAGATCATCAATCTTACTGGAAGGATGATAGGTAATTTGCTGATTTCAACAAATTAATTATATGCAGGTTAGACTGGGTGAGAATCAAGTTTACAGTCCTTTCGTTTAAGACTTCCCTTATTTGTATACAGTGACTTCAACAACATCTTCGATGTTAATTGGTTCATTGCTTATCTTGCTAAAGATGTTAGAATTGTCAAAAAAGTTCCTAATAAGGGCAAGCGGTCAATGGAAAAAACCCCATATACAATGCGTGTACCCAGGAAATCAGAGCCTGAATATTATCTTGACCAAGTTTTGCCAATACTTTTGAGAAGACGAGTAAGGCCTTATTGTGATTATACGTGTTTGAAGTTTCTGTTTTTTTGGCACAAGTGTGTTTTCGTTTGTGCAGTGTAGGAACTGATATTTGGGATGTTTTGCAGGTTCTGCAATTGACAAAGTTTGACTATAGACTCGCGAATAACCTTGATGACGAGCTTCAAAAACTTCGTTGCCGTGTGAATTATCATGCTTTAAGATTTACAAAACCTATAAGGGTACTTGGTCAGAGACTTGTCGTGAAAATGAAAAAGATGGCAGACCGTTTTATAGCTGTCCATTTGAGGTTTGTTTGAAGAACCTGATGGATGAAGTTTAAGTTTAACTATCATTTAAAGTGACACAAGTTTTCTGAAGAAATGCTTAATTTTATACGATTGAAACTTATTCTCTTTTCTTTTGATTTCCTTCTCATTAATGTATATACACTGCCTAGCCTTTATATTTTCTTGTCCATTTTATAGCCTTAACTTGTTTCAACCTGTTTAATTTGTCTTTTTCCTTTTGCACCTTCCTACTAAATTTTGATGCAGCTTATCCATTTAAGTAGTATTTTTATTTTCACAAAATAATGAGCAATAGGGTTAATCCAGAGTTGGTCTTTAAGATTTGAGGTGAATATGATGCCGATGGTTTGATTCCTATCCTGCCCATTTCCCAACTCCTTATGCCTAAGGTTTTGTGTCTCCTTCATAATAAAACCAAGTGAGAGTTTGGGGCTGGGGATACTGACGGCAATTGTTGTTCTCTATGATAATTAGATCGTCTTAACAGCATTCATAACTGATTTATGGCAGGTTTGAGCCAGATATGCTAGCTTTTTCAGGTTGTTACTTTGGTGGAGGGGAAAAAGAGAGACGTGAGCTTGGTGAAATTAGAAAAAGGTGGACAACATTGCCGGTAAGACTTCATTCCTCGAACATATTATGATATAATCCTTATTTGACTGGCAGGATGTCATTGTTTGGTCATTTTGGTTACTGATGCTTGAGTTTCCAACCTGCATCGTTTTCACATGCATAGCTTGATATGATTTCAAATTCCATATTGTTTTGACACGTGATGCTTATTACAGTTTATGTCGGATATTTCTTTTGAATGCTATATGAAATGAATGAAATTCCTACTCATGTAAATAATTCAGGATTTAAGCCCCGATGAAGAGAGAACACGAGGGAAATGTCCTCTTAGTCCTCATGAAGTTGGTTTAATGCTGCGAGCACTTGGTTTTGCAAATGACACATACATCTACGTTGCCTCAGGAGAGATATATGGTGGGGATGAGACTATGCAGCCTCTCAAAGCCCTTTTCCCCAACATCTTTACAAAGGAGATGCTTGCTGATGAAGAGCTGAAACCTTTCCTTCCATTCTCTTCCCGCCTTGCTGCCATTGACTATATTGTCTGATGAAAGCGATGTTTTTGTCACTAACAACAACGGTAACATGGCCAAGATTCTTGCGGGCAGAAGGTAAGATATAAAAATTTCTTCTGATATCATGAAATTATTGGATGTTATTCTACTAGTGCATTATCTTTCTTTTTTCTTGTATTTAGGTGAAATTACAGGACATTCAATCTGTTTCAACAATCAAAATATAATACGAAGTATTGCTATTTCTTCATAATACAATAGCCGAATTTATAGTTGTGACTATTCAGTCATAAAATCTGACTATTATGGGCATGTTGTTTTTTATGCTCTTTTAATTATATGCTGAGGAACAGGTCGACCCATGTGGTTTTACTTTATGTAATTTACACCATCCATGGTCATCTACAGTCCTGCGGAAAAAAGGACGTGGATTATTCTATGAGCCTAATTTGTCATGATTATGAACATGAAAGAAGAATCAGAGTCCCGGATATAAATAAGTAGAGATGGTCTGATTCTAAGATTAGTGTTCAAATCGTATGATTAAATTTTCAGGGTTAATTGTATATTTCTTATCCTACGGTGTTCAGAGCTAATACTAATATAGTTCTTATCCTACATTGAGTTTGCCCTTTGAATCAGGAATAATTTTAAATGAGATTTCTCATTCAGCCTGCGTTGACTTTGGCTCCTTGTGTATAAATATCAAATTAAGGACTTGATGCAAACTATTGGACGGTACAATGCATAGCATACGTCTCTAATTTTTAAACATGTATGCTCATGCCTCTGAAGGTTATAATTGCTCTTTATCAATTCAGGATTTGTTTCTCAAACCTCTTGGTCTCTTCTATTTGATGTTATTTTTTTAGTCATATTTCTTCTTCAAGTGGATCTGACAGTGGTGTTGGGGACTTGAAGGATCTAATCCTACTGATCTGATTTTGCAAATTGTAGGAGGTACATGGGTCACAAGAGAACCATTAGACCCAACACGAAGAAGCTCACCGGGCTGATGATGGCTAGGGAAAAGATGGACTGGGATACCTTCGCCAGAAAGGTTAAGGAATGCCAGAGAGGATTCATGGGAGAACCAGATGAAATGAGACCTGGACGAGGAGAATTTCATGAATACCCCTCCTCTTGTGTGTGCGAGAAACCAATCGTGGATGAGAAAACTCAACTGGGATATCAACCTTCTAAACATATCGCCACGAAAGAAGATTAATCCATTATGCAGTGAGGGATTAGTGCTGAGAGATTTCAACTGAAGTGAGAAATCAAAAGAAGGAAATATTGATCGTGCTCTGTATTTATTGATGGCGTCTGGTTGTGACTGAAATGGTATGGTAGCTACTCTTCACATCTGACGACTTAAAAGCTATGGATGCGCTACAAATGTCCATGGACGTGCACAGTTCCAAGTTTGAATAACAGCCGTTTAATTGACTGACTGGACTTCTCCAATTTCTAGTTGACCTTTGTATTATTTGGTGGGGAGAGAAGAACTAAGTTGTAATCAAAATTGTTTTAATATTCATTTCATTAACATGTAAGTTATCCCTCCTTGATAAGATTCTTGTTTATCAAACCACGTTTCTTTCATTAACATGTAAGTTGTAACAGCTTAGACCGGCGACAGTTAAACAGGTACAATAGCTCTTAATCATGCCATTATCCAAAATCCCAAACCACAAGCAAGTGGGAGGAGTGTGAGAGAGACAACCGATGGGGGAAAAACAGAAAAAAGAAAAGGCGAAAAGAGAAGTCTATGGGTCAGTATCGGGAGGGATCATCACATTATCATTTAACCATTGGCAAGCCTCTACAAACCAGATTAACATGGAGAAATTCCTATACAGCCAACAGTGCCAAAGGTCCAACGCGATCAATTCATTACAAATACGACTAAACTGCATTATTATGAACAGCTACCGGACTAGTTTTGCCTAAACCGAAAGAAGCAAGAGTTTTTAATTTCTAGCTTCCCTACTGTAAATATACACATCTAAGCCGCGTGTATCAGTCGTCCAAGATACAGCTGGAACGTTGGCTGAACCGTATCACTGCAACGAAGGCGTTCACTCTTGGTTATTATTCCCTGCAACAATCCATCAGTCAGTGATAACGTAAAATGGACAAACAGGAGGTAAATAGACACTGAATATCACCGGAAATAGAAATTCATGAGTAAGGACTCTAACCCCTTGAAGCATTGCGGCTCTGGTTTTTGTGACTTTTGTCATGTGAAACGGATGGAACCTTGGTGATTATCAAAGAACTCTGCAGTCCTTCTAATAGCTGCCATCCCGAAGCAAAAGACCACATCAGTGCCAAAACAAGCAAAATAACAGTGAATACATAACCAGTAAATATCACAAGGTTATTCAAATGGGGCTATAGG